>LPNX010575206.1:0-25064 GCA_001517045.1 Pseudotsuga menziesii | reverse complement strand
ATATATATATATATATGTATGTATGTATGTATGTATGTATGTATGTATGTATGTATGTATGTATGTATGTATGTATGTATGTATATATATGTATGTATGTATGTATGTATGTATGTATGTATGTATGTATGTATGTATGTATGTATTATCCACTTGACACATGTTTTTATTATTGAGAGGGTATGAGCTTACCTATTGGAAAATTATCTATGTACACTGCACTTGCTGGATTTCGTCCTTCATTGGTATGTAGCACAAGAACCTATAGTTTATTGTTTAAACATATTCCAATTTGTGCAAATTTATAGAAACATTTATCTATGAATTTGGCTAAAATGGAATATTGATTCCTTTTGTTGTAGTTTACTCTAATAATCAGCTTGTACACAATATATTTTAGGGCTTCCTCATTTCTATTCCATGATGTATGCATGTAAATGACAGAAAAGGTTTTCTAATCCTCTATTGAAAGTATCTTAAGCATTGTAGTTAGTTATTTGGTATTTTTGTTCTCTTGACTACAGGCTAGTGAAAAATAAATACAGTATAACACTGTGAGTATAAATTTTACAGGCAAAGCTAATAATGGTAAATGTTGATAATCTGGGCTCAAATAAGCACCCTCCAATTTTGATAAAATTGGCTAATCTAAGAAGTAAAATGAGGCAGAAATCTTAACATGTCTAATCAGTTGTTTTGTCTTCAGTGAATGGTACTTTTTTACTAAGGTCATGATAGATGAGTTCGAAAGTCAAAACCATCAACAATGGGGTATATAGAGGGATTGGTGCTCTTGATTAAATGCCAATCCCATACTTCCATACATGATAGAATCTTGTCTTGAAATGCTCCAATCCTACCAATCTTTAAATACTGAAATCATGAAATTTTCTAGGTCTGCTGAATTATGAATGGGATATGTATTTCTACTTTCTGCATATTAAGTTCAATGAGGTTGGAAATACTCAAACATCCTGAAATTATTAATGGTAATGTTAAAAATTCAAGTCAAATGATAGAAAAATAAGGATAAAGGAGAATTCCAACATATGATTTAGGAATTTATACTGATAGTTATAGCTTCCAACAACAATTAAAGTGGTCGGGGTGGGAGGCCAAATAAGAAAACGAGAGTAATAGAAAGAATGAACTGTTTTTTTTTAGTTTTCGTACTGAGCACTGTAAGGTGTAGTCTAAAGCATAGTATGGATGAGATGTGTCATGCTTGTAGTTTATAAATGAAAATGAAACAAGGTTGTAGTATGCACAATCATAAATTATAGGAGATGTAGAAATGGAAGGACAACAATGAGTTTGAGTTTCATGAGTGGGCTAGTGCATCCTTCCAAAAAATTACACCATTATTAAAATGATATATATGGAAAGTCACTAATGATAAAGATAGATTTGTGAGGAAAATGGGGTCATAGGCTAGTCAAAACTAAATACAGTATAACATTGTGACTATAACTTTTACATATATAGTTAATAGTGGTAAATGTTGATAATATGGCATCCTAAATGCACTCTTCTTGTTTCATGTGGTTTCTATTACAGAATATCTTGACAATAATTAATAACTTGATGAAGTGATGGAATTCCCTTTAAAAATCCCTTGATGGAACAATCGTAAGTAAGATGGGAAACCCCTCAAATTCATCTACCTCCTTGTGGCCATATAAATTGTGGAAACCAATATGATGCTTTTACATGTTGACATCTTACTAATTTTTAGATTATAAATAATGCACGTAATATAAATCCTCTTTGTTGGTGTTCATTGTTAAAGTCTTCAATAGATCATATATGATGCACATAGTAGGCATCTTCTTTTAGTGACCATTCATGAGTTCTTCTCTTACCATCCCATTGCCGAACAAAATCACATGATCAATGAATAGCAACATTTATGTAGCAACACGCACATCCTCTATTGGATCCTACAACTATTTCTTAAACACATCCCTTATTCTTTGTTCTTCTCAAGTTTAGGTTATGAGGTATGCATCAATACATTATCTTGTATTGTAAGACCTTTCTGCAGACCACTTTAATAGCATGCGTAATTGTTTAGGATATTTTGTTTCCTGATCACAATAGATTTTTGTTCTTATTAATGTGTTTGGAAAAATAAAATGGATTTTAAGCATGTCTATCTTTGGATCTTATTGTCTTTTATTATAATTACAAATGATGAAATCTAATGTGCTAATATTACTCATCTTCTTAATTCTTAAAGGGTTCTACCTCAATGGAAGTACGCCTGCCTTATAAGGAGGAGGTTGGTGGTTCGATTCCTCCATGCCCCAATGATATTTCTATGTATTTTTAAAGGTAAAAAATGTAGTAGCACAAGATGGATGCAATATTACATGCAACACTAAATGCAAAACATGATGTAAAAGTAGACATCACACAAAAGACAAAAGTGGATGCAAAAGTGGACCTTATGTCAGATGTAAATGTGGACACAAAAATGGATGTCACAATAAATGCAAAATCGGATGCAAAAAGAGAATAGAAACTATACACAATTAATTAGTCAAAAGTAGATGCAATACTAGACCCAAAACTACACACAACAATAGATGCAAAAGTGGACTCCTAACTAGATGTAAAATTGGACATTAAATTGAGCAAAAATTATGGTGTATCAATGGACTTAGAACTAGGCATAACACTAGGCGAAAAACTGGAAGAAACACTTGGTGCAAACAAAAACTTTAAATGATGCACAATATTGGATTCAAGATGGGACGAAGCATTGGATGTAAAACTAGACGTAATATTGAATGCAAGATGGGATGCAACATTGAACACAAAACTGGATGCAATATTAGATACAAACATGGGTGAAAAACTAGTCACAACACTGAAATAAACATTGGGCTCAAACATAGATGCAAAAAAAGACATCAACAAGGATGCAACACTAGGTGCAAACCTAGATGCAAAAAAAATACATCAACCAGGATGCAACACTAGGTGCAAACCTAGATGCAATATATGACGTAAAACGAGATGAAATATTAGGAACAAATATGGATACAAAAAAGGATGTAAAACAAGATGCAAATTAAATGCAAAAGAGGATGCAAAATTATAAGTGAAAATGGATGCAAAACTAGATGTAAAACTAGATGCAATATTGGGCCCAAAATTGGATGCAAACCTAGATGTAACACTAGATGTAGAATTGGACACAAATTTGATGCAAAACATGGTGTGAAATTGGGTGCAACACTTGATGAAAAACTAGGAACAAATAAGACCCAACATTGGATGAAAAACTGAGTGCAAACTAGGTGCAAACAAGGATGTAACATAGGACGCAAAAAAAGATGTAATACGAGATGCAAAATTGGTTGCAAATAAGGGTGTAACAAAAGATGCAAAAAATTGGGCAGAAAAATGGACACAAAAATGGATGTTAAAAGGACAAGAAAAAATATGCAATAGACAGTGTTTTATGAAATTGTACAATAGCGCCAGGTTATTGTCGGATTGTTCACCAAAATTGAGAAAACATTACACTAAAATCAGGTGCTAAATATGATGCTAAATCCATGTTTTGTTGTAGTGTTAGGACCTCTTTTAGTGGCATCATTATTTGGTTGCATCACAAGTGCACCGGAATGATCCAATTTTTCACCTTCTTGTGTCCCATGTGAAAATGCCTAGATCCTTGTCAATGGTGAGACCAACGCAGTAGGAGTCCGAAGGAGTGCAAAAACATGAGGAAATCCTAACTCTTATCTCTAACCATTTCTATATTTAGCCATTTTTACATTACATGCACATCCAAGAGTACATCCAAAACATAACCAAATACAGTACAAAAGATAAATGTTTATATGGGAGGAACCTCAAACTCAGACGTGCCTAGTTACCAAATATAAGTATACAATGAGACTTGTTACAATAATAGAGGATGCCATATCCTAAAAATACAATCAATCCATAACTTTGAATGCTCTACATTTCACATGCATATCTTTCTAATCGCAACACCCATGTAAGGTCTCTCAGCAAGCTATAATGCATCGCATTCTTTCTCGTAGCCTCCATCTTGCCAAGATCCTTTCTTGGTCTATAGAAATATACATTTTTGCAGCCCTCTCCTAGACTCTATGACATGCATTCTACTCACATCCCACATACATAATCTTTCCAAGTGCATCCACAATAGTAACCTTGAAGTATATGATCTTCCTCTAGTTCAGCACCTCTCCTAACATCCTGTCACCTTATTTCACAACTCACTAAGTATTCCAAGATCCTATGATTGCAACCCAATAATATGCACCTCTCTTGATTACACCAATATTTTCCCCTGGTTTCCATACTTCACTTCGTCCAAACTAGTATGCCTACCTTCATGGTACACCTCCTACGAAGTGTGCTTCCCATCAAAAGTCCACATGCATTTTCTCGCACCCATATCCAACACTCTACTTGTAAAATGGGAACACCTATGATAGCCAATGCCACTTGGAAGCTTCTCAATTCATCATGGGAGCCTACCATGCTCCAACATGCCTTA
Organism: Pseudotsuga menziesii; assembly: GCA_001517045.1. Classification (NCBI taxonomy): domain Eukaryota; kingdom Viridiplantae; phylum Streptophyta; class Pinopsida; order Pinales; family Pinaceae; genus Pseudotsuga; species Pseudotsuga menziesii. The sequence continues at coordinate 20,521 of LPNX010575206.1, read as the reverse complement.
GGAGCCTTCCACACCAGGTCTGCACTTCAAGAGCTCTCCTACCAAAACCATAATATCATCAGTCATTTAAACTATATCATAGTGCCTTCATTCATGTGATATTAAATAATACACCTAATTTCACTAGATATTGATGACACCTCCCATAGAATTCGTTGAAAGATAGTGTGGCTCCTCCAAGCTCCATTTGATCTCTTCTTTTCTCAAAGTATCAAGATTTCCTTTATATCGCACATTTGTCGACTAAGAGTTCATATGAAAGGCCAAGGTGTCTTGCCACTTATGGATCTTCTTCCGCATGGAATCCATTTGGACACCAAAATATATCTAAGTGTGGGTTTCATCCCCTACGCCATCCATGATTCTAACATGTGATGGATGCTAAGGCTATATTTTGTGGGATCCTTTCCAAATCCATATGAAACTTCCTTATCGAAATATCTTGTAGGTGTGGGAACACTTGGATAATTCTATGAAATCATCCCACCAATCTACAAAACTAATCCATACCAGATCTTCTCAGTGGTTGATGCATCTATCTGTGCATTCACAACTGGTTTCCACTCCAACCAATGGGATTCCACCATGAGTATAGAGAAACCCTAATTTTTTGCTAAATTTATAAGGTTATTACATCCTCCCCCACTCAACCTATTTATGTCTTGGAAGGATGTACAAGAACACTAAATATTCATGAAGTCAATGTCATTGATGCTACCTACAATGACAATTGAGTCTTCCACATAATCCTCCCAAACTACTTATCCATCACCCCATCAACCTAATACATGCTTTGGTGGTGTTTTGTCTTGGCACACAGTTTTCCATTTCTATCTCTCATGGAAATGAACCCTCATTCCCGATATATCCAACCCCTTCCATAATTGTGTCATCCATGCAACTTTTTTGAACCAAGTCAAAGCCATCAAGCTTTCCTTAAAATTTCCTAGGGAACAATACTTAGCTCCAATGCAAACAACCCAAGCATTGTATCTTTTAGACATACTTTTGTTCTAGTACTTGATCTTCTTGCCACCATAAGAGCTCATCTTCCCTTCACATTTTATGTTTTTCCACATGCTCCTCTTGGTCCAAAGGAAAGGCAGTGTTTCTTACCTCAAACACCACAAAAGTACCATTGTCACTTCTCTTTTTGCAACAGCCTTTCAACTTCTTTCCCAATTCTGTAATATCTGCTATAATCACTCCCATTTTCAAATCCCATACAAAGTATAAGAGAACACAACCATTGAAGGTCCTACATATTGTACTTCTACTGCATCACTCCCATGAAACTAAGAAATTGGTTGTTTTAAGTGCCTATTGCACACCACGTTCCCAATGCTAACCACAACGATGGTCTCATAGAGGAGTTCCATCAACTCACTATTGCAATTCATCACCTCCAGAAAACTCTTTACAGAGAACTCGAAGAATTAGTCCTTCACTAGCTTCCCACTTCTTCCATTTACCACGGACACTTGGTCCATTCATTGCCTCCTTGGAAAACTTTAACTCAAGGTGATAACCTCACAATCCTATATTCTAGTTTCTTCCAAGTGCATGCTAATTCTTTCACAACTCTCCATGAGTTCGTCTAGAGAACCCAAATTCTCTCAATAGAGCTTCCACCCTAGTTCCTTCCACAACTTGCTTCATCTACAATAGTATTCTCTATCCACACCTTCCAATGTCCAATAGTGGTTAATTTTTAGTCCACTTCTTTTGTAATAGACTTTAAATTTGAGTACTTCCAAAGGTTTGGGAAAGTCCTCCTCAACTTTTCTCTTTCACAACATTCGGTGTACTAAGTCTCAAATATGCCTCATCTAAGCCTTAACTAAAATGATGCTCCAACCTTGTTGGAAACGCTTTTACTCAAGCATTCCATGAATCAGCAGACCCCTCTTTGGGCACCCCCTTTCCAATATTCAAACACAATACTCCTCAAGCGCACCATTTTGTTCCTCTCGAAATGGTGTCTATTGAAGGTTTCCATGCCTAGTGCACCTTTGCCAATTCTTGGTGCGAATCCTAGAAATTCACCCTTCCTTCTGTAAGCTTCACAAAGTCGTGTTATGTGTTCTTCGATTCCTGCGGTTTGACTAGGTGCTCCTTGAACCAACTTGCACTATTTTATCTATATCTACATTGAGTATGGTTGCACTACATACCTTCATCTTACATGTGTTAATTATGGATGTAATTCCTTCAATGAACCCACCTTCCATCTCACATGTGTTGAGAATGGGAACACTTCCGACCTTTTATTTACTTGTGCAATAGAAAATAGTCCTGCAATGGTAATAATTAACATTTGCTCAATTTTTAAATAATAAATCACTGATTAAATTTATTTTGGTAGTTGGAGAAAAATAAATAAAAAATAGCCCATGTGACAACTGAACTTAATTCAATGGTAACGTGTAGTCCATGTGACAATGAAACTCCATCTAGCAACTAGAAGTCTAGCTAATGCGCACAAGGTTTAGCCAAACTACATTTTAGATCTAGGAGTTGAAGTAATGTGCAATTCTTGTGATAGTGGAAGTCCTAATAAAGCTCTCTGAACTCTAAATAAATTCTTTTGAACTCATCGGATAACTGGACTTAGTGGAATGGTAATGTGCAACTCATGTGAAAGTTGAACTCCATATGGCAATGGGAGTTGATTTAATGTGCATAAGGCTTAGTCGAACTCCATTTGGAAGCTAGGAAACAAGATAAGTTGAGTTGTTATATTAACTACAATAGCTTTATATTAACTTGTAAAATACCTATTAGATACAACTAATAGCTTAACCCCAATGACGATACAACTATGATTTTAACGTCAACTATGACATTAAAAACCCTAAGTTAAGTGGTTGTTATCTTAGATTAATGATTAGATACAAGTGACCCATCATGTAGGAAAACATTATTAATGTGTCAAATATATACATGTCAGCATATTCTGAACATATAAATCTTATTAATATGGTTGTTTCTAGTTTTGAAATTGTTAATTATCAGTTTTGGACGATGCCCATAGAATCAATCTTGATAGTACAATTGTCTCATTCTCTTCCATAGATGAAAAAGAATATTTGGTAGTCCACCCCAAAATTCTAAGATATGTATGCCTTGCTAGGATTATTAATCCTCCCTTGGCCAAACTATCTATTAGATTAATTTAGCTTTTCTTAGGAGTTTTAATTAATTAATTAAGTCCACTAGTACCATTGGGTCCACATGTACTAGTTACTAGAGTGTGGGGAACACTACTAGAGGCTAACTGATACTCACTGCACTTGCATGCATGATTTTAGGCTCCTCCTAGACCAATCCCTACATTTTAGGAGCCATTGGGAGTCCCGGCACCAACCTCCTTCAGTTAGTTGGAGTTGGAACTATTTAGACTTAGTTAATTTATAGTTACATTGAGTTACATCACAATCAGTTCAATTAGCATCAGTTATGCATGGCCGCATGTGGATTAGGCATCTTTTCTCACCTACCACTTCAATTAGACTGAGTTAGCTCAGGATTACTGATTGTATGAGTTGTTTAGACATCTGAAGTTAACCAATTGGACTATGATATTGATTGAGACATCCTGAGTTAGCTAGTAAGTTAGGTACAGTCACATCTAGTTGGTAGATTCAAATTCCTCCCTAATGGATTCAGATTCTTCAATTATGTAAACTATTGTAACACCAGATTTAATTAATGACAATGATACTGTAATTATTTGAGCTATACTCATTTGTTTCATGTGTGGTTTCATTTGTTCAGTGTGTATCTTCATTCTCCTTTTACTGCAATAATAATTCAGAACTAAGTACTTGAAGATCTAAATGGAATAACAATTTTAACATTCTATTAGATCCATCTCAAGCAGGCTTCCTATTTGTTTCTCTCTGTTGAACACCAGAAGCAGTCGAGTTTCCATAGAAGTCCCCAATCTTGATTTGCTTCCTATGAATTTATTGAGAATGGCAGTGTGGGTGTGACAGACCCTGAGAAATTGTTCATGTCGAGAGGAAAAGCATGATTATAACATAGTTCGAATGTTTTAGTATTTTGCAATAAAAATCTACATGTGCTACATAGCTTGTGTGAATATTTGTGTTCTTTTAGCTGGAGAATTAGGGATTCTCTACCTTCTACTCCTCGGATCCTAACACCCTTCAATTATCTTGATTGGAGGGAAAATATGCAGTTGACCTTGCGCAAGCTTAGATACTTTAGTATAATACTTGGAGGGGAGGTTGAGCACCATCAGCTAGTTGAGAAGAACAAGTTTCTGAACTACTTAGATGAAGCCTTCAGTTATCTATGCACTCATATATCTAGAGATCGGCTCTTCCACCTTGAAGGTTTGAGGACACCAAGAGAATCCTGGGAGAATCTTGAAGACTTGCTTGGAAAACAAGATGAGATTCTGTGAAACCTCCTGGAGAATGAGATCGTAGCCTTACATCCAAGCAATTTCGAAACAATAGATCAATTCTTTACTAAATTCAAGTCTCTTGCACTCCAATGCAGACATTGTGGAATATAAAGAAAGGATGAGAAAAATGTTCTCTCCGTTCTTATCAAAATCCACCATGAGTATTCAGTATTTGTCTCAATCTTCCATTCGAAAGGGATTGCTTTCTGGATTGGAAAATTCCTTCACTTGATTCCTTTTCTCATTCCTTAATCAAGGAGAAAGAGAAGTTGATTCAAATGGGAGTCATCAAGACCTCCAAAGATAAAGCTCTCCTGGTGACTGACTCTTCCAAAGCGCAAGCCAAAGGGAAATCAAAGAAGAAGGATCCCAAAGCAGCTGATTCAAATCCTAAATAGAATTAGCAGACTTCAGAAGGAGCCTCAGGCTCTAAGAAGAAGAATTTTGAAAAGAATATGTGTCCCTATTGTGTGAAGGGTTTCCATCTTGAAGATCATTGTATGAAGAAGCAAATTGATCAACTGTCAGCTCTCCTCAAGCAGCATAACATTGGTCTCCCACAAGGAGCAAAGAACCCTCATGAAGAACCATAGACAGAAGAAGATGAAAGGTGCCATGCTTTGAAATCTATCCTTACTGAGTCTACAACATACATAATTGATTCTAGAGAATCCAACCACATGGTTTCCTCCAAAGAATCCTCCTCGTCCCTTACACTGTCAAAGAGTCCTAATATTCACATGGGAGATGATTTCTAGATTCCAGCAGAAGGATGGGGCTCAGTCAGAGCGAAGCATGGGGAGTTCAAGAATGTCCTCTATGCTCCCTCCCTTGCAACTAACCTATTCTCTATTTATCAGATGACCCCTACAGCCTCTCCCAAGAGAGTTACATTCGATTAAGAGACAGTTGAGATCAGAGAAAAACCCACTAGATAGCTCATAGTGAAGGTATTTCAAATCACTCTACTAAAGCTTATGACTTCTCACATTGATTAATTATCTCTCATCCTACAACTTTACTATTTCATGCTAACAACACCAGAATGATTTGGCATGAGAGATTTGGCCATCTCAATTTCAAATATCTTAAGCAACTCCACAATGATAAAATGATTGAAGGTTTTCCTTCCGTCCAAACATGTGATGGAGTATGTCTTGGTTGCTTGGTAGGTAAGCATAAAAAAAAAGGGTATGATGTTGGGAAGGCACATAGAGCTGCCTCTATACTTGATTTGATACATAGTGATGTAGCTAGACTTATTCCCACAAACTCCATTAATTGTTGTAGATATTTCCTCGCCTTTATTGATGATTGTTCTAGGTACTGCTGGGTCTATTTCATGAAACAAAAATAAGAAGTTTTTGATACTTTTAAAGTTTTCAAGGCTATGGTTGAGAACAGTTTTAGTAAGAAAATAAATTCAATAAGATTTGATAAAGGAGGAGAATACATAAAAGGAGTCTTCTAGAATTTCTATGTATTAGAGGGGATTTGAATGGAACAATCAGTTCCATACACACCATAGCAAAATGGTATGACTGAGACGAAGAACAAATCATTGAAAGAGATGGAAACATGTCTTCTCCATGCCAAACATCCCCCTCCTTCTCTTTGGGTTGAAGCAGTAAAGTGTGCTTCGTTTGCAGAATAGAGTGCCTCATAAATCAGTGATTGTGGACACTCCATTCAAAGCACTGCTTGGGTATAAGCCCAATGTCTCTCATGTGAGAGTTTTTGGTTCCAAAGCTTGTGCCAGAATACCACTTGACAAGAGGAAGGCCTTCCAATCCCAAAGTAGCGAATGCATTTTGCTAGGATATGCAGAATATGCAAAAGCTTAAAAACTCATGGAGGTTGCAACAAGGAGATGATTCATTGAGAGGAGTGTCCAGTTCGAAGAATATTAGTTTTATGACACACCACCATCAGCAGCACAATAAGGTATAACCATTTCTCCACCCATTTTTTATGATGACGATTTGCTACAGGTTTCAGATTCAGATGAGGAAGATCAAATTAAGCATGATCATGTTATTGAAACTGAATGTCATAAAATTCTAGATCAAGAAGTAGTATCCATTCCAAATCAGAAGCCTAAGCCCAGATGGGCTCGAAAGCTCCTAGATGCAGCTGTAAGTGGTGCTGGAAATCCAAAAGACAAAAGAAGAACCAGGTCCCAGTATCAGAATGAACATGTTGCACTATCTCTCATAGATTCTCTCCCTACAAAGTGCAACAACAAATTTCCACATCGGTGATACTTGATGATTGCGAATGATCAGCTACATGGCCCACATAAGAAAAACTTGATCATTCTCTACCTTCACCATCTAGAAGAAACATACACAGTGATCAGTTCAGAAGAACATTGAGAGCTTCACATGCACAACTTCAGGAGGTTGTTGTACAGATGGACCATGCTGTTGCATAGAGGTGCAATTTGCAGCAGTGTTTTGCTCAAGTTAGCTTTCTAAGAAGGAAGCTTCTTTCTTCTAAAGATAGCTTTCATTTTCCTATTTTCTTCTTATTTTGGGGGGATGGGGTTCCCATGAGGTTTTCCCCTATTTCCTTGGCTGTATTAAACAACATATGTCTTTTAGATTGTATATGGGTGACTTATGGCCTTGTTTCTAGAGCCGACGGTTGTCCAAGTTAGGATTCAGGGGGGTGTTAGGATTATTAATCCTCCCTTCACCAAACTGTCTATTAGATTAATTTAGCTTGACTTAAGAGTTTTAATTAATTAATGAAGTCCATTAGTATGATTGGGTCCACATGACCTAATGGGGCCACATGTACCAGTTTCTAGAGTGTGGAGAACATTACTAGAGGTTGACTCACATTGACTCCACATGCATGCATTAGTTTAAGTGCCTCCTAGACCAATCCCTACCTTTTAGGAGCCACTGGGAGTCCCGACATAGTAAGCGAGAAGTGCTTGGTGTATGAGACCCCCTTGTTTGTGGGACAATGACTTAAGTGCTAAAGTCTAGCTACCCCCCTTCGTATTTGAACCCGTGACCTCCTAAGAGGAAACACATGCTCTTAACTATTAGGCCCACTCATGTTGTACTACCTTTATCTCACCGACTTCTACTTATCTACCATGAATTGTTGGTCATTCATTAATTGTTTTTCATTTTAATCTAGCATTCTTCTAGTTGTCTTCCATGAATTGTTGCTTATCCATTCATCCATTGTGAGTTATCCATGCATTGCTATTAATTATCCATTCATATAGCTACCAATTATTTTTTATATTCATTTTTTATAAATATTTATTCTGAATTTTAGAGTGTCATATAATCAATCTCTAGGGTACACTTAAAAATAATAATATATTATAAAAAATAAAAAGTGCACTTATCTTAATCTTCATCCTATAGTTAACACAAGTAATTTTTAAAAAATAATAGAATATTATAAAAAATCATTTTTAAAAAATAATGAAATACTGTAAAAATAAAATATCGGCCCAAATTTAATTTAAAAAATTTGCAACCATATATATATATAAATCTATAAAGCCTTCCAAAATATCGTGAATCAGACACTAATAACGATACGGACTCTCTTATATAAACTTTATATAAACTTTTAAACTTTTTTCTGATTAAAAAGAAGCCTGGGTCCCTTGCAGTGGACGCAAATCTATCCGCCAGTCCATCCACCCTTAAAATTGTTGCAGCCGAGTTTATTGCACACAATTAAAATCCATGGCGGAACCGGAAAGCAAGATTGATCAGTTTATTGAAATCACAGGACTCACACACACTGAGGTAGAGCGCCTTCTGGAGGTGGGTAATCTATATTCTCTCTTGTTCAATTTTTGCCCAAGGTTCCTGTCAATTCCTTTTTACTTGTCATGGCAGCATTTCTTGGATTTACTGTTCAGTAAAATTAATATCATGGATAAACATGAATGGATTTTTTGCAGGCAACAAATTGGGTAGTCGAAGATGCAGTACAGCTTTTCTTCAGTCAGGATGGTGTTAAGTCATATAACTTGCAATCTCTTATTTTATCTATACACGTTCATGATTTTTCCATTTGTATGGTATGCTGTATATTTATATATTTTTCCCTGATGAGTAGTTTTTGTTAATTCACAAAAGCCCCAAGATTAACATAGTTGTTTTATAGTTTTATGTTAAATATAACAAAAGGATCTCTAAAAGAATTTAAATTGCAATGTAGGGAAACGTTTCCACCCGAAAATCACTGGAGTTCTGCTGAGTATGACTACCAGTCTCATTACATGGATTATGATGGTTACATGGAGGATGATACTTACATAGATGATGATGATGTTGGTGTAGGTCCTGAAACTTCGTCTCCCAAAAGGTATATCATTTATCGAAGTTCTTATTATTTGTCTATGGTTCAGCTATATGTTATAATTTTTTATCTATAAGTTTATTATTTGTTTTTGTTTATAGTTAAACTGGGCCATTTTCTTTAGTTAAAGAGAGTTGTCTACGGCTAGGCACTGTGCACCAGCTAGAATTGATCTATGTATTAACTATCAACTAGCACATCCACACAGTTTGTGGTTGGGTTAAGTTGATAGGGATCAAATTGTTGAGAGATGGCCATGAAGACATTTTGATTTTTTTTTTTATTCTTCATATTTTTCTAGTTAAACAAGTTCAACTTTGAGCTATCCATTTCTAGCTACATATTATCACTAACATTGTTCCTGTTATCCATTTATGAACTATCATTTTTTTATTATTATTTATTTTATGCTACATTATTCTAGTTATCTACCATAAACTATCAGCTATCCATTCACAGTATGATCCGTGCATCCCTATCAGTTATCTATTAATCAACTAAATCAATCTCAAATAAAAACATCTATAAACATAATTATATTTCATATAATTTTTTCTTTTATATTATTTATTTGAATTAAGAACAAATACTTTAACACCAATATTAACCATACAATAAAAAATAGTACATTTATTTTATCGCCAAATTCAGCTTTTAGTTTTAATGGTAATTTCATGGCAGGCAACCTAGTGAAGTCAAGAGTTCGTTCGTTTGTCGGTAGTTTTCATGCGGTATTTTCCATACTCTTTTCTTCTTAATTTATTTATGGTTTCCAAGTGAATATTCTTTTCTTTTTCATTTATTTATGGTTTCAAAGTGCAATTTCGAAGCTGTTAATGACGCTGCCATGCAGGCTAAGGTTCATAGCCAAATCGAAGAAAAGTGGTTATTGGCATATGTCCATCCAAATCGATCGACAGAATCTCGCGAGGTAAGAATCGCAAATACTAAAGACATCATTTTGACACATTGATCATGAAAAATAGTGAAAACACAATTTGCAATAAGGAAAAACTGTTATCATTTTCTACTAAGATTTGTCTATTGAATTTTGTAAATGATTTGTCTTCTTGCAGTTTAACAGTAACATTTGCAGTTTAACAGTAACATTTGGAGAAATGCTGAAATTCTAGATATACTAAGAAACATTTTATTTTGTGGCAGGTCAGATGCTTTTCTCTATTTTTTTTTCAATAGAATTTTATGGCCTGAAAACAAAACGATTCTACATAGACTAAATAAATTTAATCATATCCTTTTTTGTAGATCTAATCATAACATTCATGAATGGTATTGGAGACTTATGATTATGGTGAGGAAGGAAGGAAGATAATCACTTGGTACAAAATTGACAAGACACCTGCTATTCTTATCATAGATCCTTACACAAGATATAAAATGCATAAAGTAGAGCGCAATGTGGATGCCGAAAAACTGAAGGAGGTTTGTTGTTTTACTATTATTTGAAACATTATATTAAGCTTGTAATTCATTGTCGTACATAATACTGTTACATTTAAATTTATAATCTTCTCAGATTCTGAATCTCTACACGGAGAAGGGACCAGTGGATGAATACAGAAAACATTCTGAAAATAGAAATGATGCTGAAGAAGTTGATAGGATCGAATATCCAGATTTGTCAGAAGAGCCTGCTAGATTGACAACTGGAGTTGTCAACATAGTAATTCATTTACCTTATGGTGACAGGATTGAGAGAAAATTCCTCGCTACAGACCCCATTCAGGTTTGTTTTTTATTTGTTGTTTTCCATGGGTGGATGTTTTTGTAATCATGTATTATTTTGTGCGCTAATTGCATCTTGTACATGGTTGAATGCTACAGGTACTTTGGTCTTTTGCTGCCAGTCAAATTCTAGAAAATAAAGAATTTGTGCTCGTCTGTTCTATGAGGAGATTGAAATTGAATTACGACGAGAGAAAAAGCATTCAGGAAGCTGGCGTTGCCGATACTATTCTTACATTGACCTTCAAGAAGTAAAAAAATGTTCATAACGTTATGTATTATTCTATAGCGTTATGTTTTATTGTCGTATCATTTGAAAACAACCTAAATGTGGCTTGTTTTCAGTGCCATGTTTCACATTTTTGCCTTGGAATTATAAAATTCGATCATAAGAATTTGTACAGAAATACATAGCGTTATGTATTAGGCTAGTATCATTTGAAAACATCCTAAATGTGGGTTGTTTTCAGTGCCATGTTTCACATTTTTGCCATGGAATTATAAAATTCCATCATAAGAATTAAGAATTTGTATATATACATCAGACGCTTATATAGTTTTTGGTTATATCAAGTTCATAAAGATTAAATGGTTAAAAATTAGTTATGGAATGGAAAACATTTTGGAAAAAAAAAAATTTCTCATATTCTTCTATTTAAAAGGGTTTAGTTGTAAATTATCCATGGGTAGCTACATGCTATCATATTTTTCTTGTTATCCATTTATCAACTATAAATTATTTTTATATTCCTTTATTCTTTATGGAGCTATTGATTCTCCATTTATCAGCTATGATTTATCCATGCATTGCTGGTGGTTATCCCTTCATCAGCTAGTTACCATTACCAGTGATTGTTTATATTTTTTTGTAATTGTTTACTTTGAATTTTGAAAGACTGTCATAAAATCAATCTAGATAGTAGACTCATTTTCATCCTTGTTCATAAATGAAAAATCATAAGCCTTAGTCCATCTATGTTGCACTGATATTCTTTAAAACTCCAACTAACTTTCGTCATATTTATTGCCCACTTGAAATAGGTAAACAACTTGTCTTTTCAAGAATTGATTCAACATCATATTTATTGCCTACTTGAAATATGTAGAAGAAATGATTCAAATATTTTGTTAACCTGAACCTGATAAACAACAGAAATGATTCAAATATTTTCTGAACATGATAAAGCGCATTTCACACGAGGTCTGAATGGGTGGAAGCATGCATTGCGGGAAGATGTTTCACTTGCATAAGGTAAACATCATTTTATCCTATAGATGTTTTATTTATTTCACATTAATACTTCTTCTTTATTTCACATTAATACTTCCTCTCCACTTGAGATAAGAAAAGCACATCATTAGAACATGTAAAATCGTTTCTTACTCTAGATGATTTTAACCAAATTTTCCATCAAATATTTTTCAATGTTCATTTTCCACTTTTGTCAAAGACAAACTTTATATAAGAATATTTTGACTTCTTCATCTTCAATTGGATTTGGAATGGATTCTTTTACTTAACTTTATGCCAAAGGATAAAAAATTAAAATTGATTACATTTAGTTGTTGCAATGTGGAAATGGTAAAATCCCTCTAACTATATCCATCATCAATTATACTAATATTGTTTTCATCAATGTTTTCATGTAAAATCAACAATTATTGCTAATACTTGTTTTACATTTTTTTCTTTATTAACTTTGATCTTGTCTACAAAATTGTCCAATTCATCTTTAAAATCAGCTTTAGTTGTAGAAATTCATGACCTATGTTCTCATTGCTATAATGTTGGTTTCTTTAATAATCTTCATTATAGTATATTGGCTCTTCAAGCAATTCCTCAATCATCTTCAAATCTACATCAAAAACATTGTTTTCTTGCTTCATTTGCTCCATTTCCACAATCTAGCACTTCAAATTCTTCTGATAGATCTTGCATGTGTTGTTGATCATTTTCAACTTCAAATTCATTATCATCTTCCTTTGATATATCAACACAATGGAATGCATCAATGACTCGCTCTCTTCTATTGATTTTTGAACATCTTGTGACTCAATTTACATTAAAATCTATTTCCAAACTTTCCTACGCTTCTTTAGTCATGTTTATTGTTGCAACTATATGGAGAATATTATAATTTTGGGATAGTTAAATGAAATACAGAGCTCAAGCTTATTTTGCGTCATCATAAGGATCCATTTAGAGCCATATCCTATAGATCTTTATAAGAAAGAAACATTTGCATCCTACTAGACCATATTTCAAAATACTAACCAATGAAATGTGGGGGTTATTCTAGATAATATTCTTATATGATACTTTTCTACACCTAATGCTTTACCATAAATATTTATAAAATGTGTTGCCTCTTTCCTCATGTTCCTTTAATCAATTATTTTTTACTCGTAATTATCTTTATATGGTCAATGGATGTTTGTGGCTTGAGACTTCAAACTTCAACTTTGCAAATTGGGTTCACTCTTTGGCTTTAGTGAGAACTTAAATCCAAGTTACAACTTTATTACATTCTCAATGGGTTTTACAACTAGAATTCGAAGACATCACATACACTTCTTCATTGACAAGTCGAGCTTACAAGCTTTGATGGATGTGTGGCCTTTCTTTCTTTTATGGATGAAAAATTTCTCATGTATTTATTTTGTTGTAGTCTCTTTTATTTTTGGATAGGCTTTTGTTAGTTTTCATTTAGCTGGTCTATGCACAATGTATAGGGTGCAATCCTCTGTTCTTTCATGAATTCCCAATAAACTCGTGTATGCAAGTTGTTAGCCAAAATCGAGCTGACTAAACTTGAGTTTACCACTGAGTTATTAATAATTTAAAATTCACATTGACCTCTTTTTCTTTTTACTTGTCGGGTGAAACTTGTCTAACTCCCGACTAGACAATTAGTTTATCAAATTTGGTCGGCCTTTTAGACCCCACTAATTTACCTCAACAAGTTCTTACTTGTCGGTTCAACCGACATGTTTTACTTCGACCACTAGTTGGCTTGACCTCTTCGACCACTAGTCGGCTTGACCACTTCTATCACTCGTCAGTTTCACTCAACAACTTGTCATTTTTACTCGATCGTTTTACTTGGACTCACTTGCTTTAGTTTGGTTTTAGTTGGAGTTTACGGAGTATATTTCTTAGTCTAAAAGACTTAAGGTGTGATGCACAATCATGGAATCCTTTAAAGACACTTTAGATGCCACATAATACTAGAATAAACGGAAAACTCTGACTTTAGGTGACAATTAGGGGTACTTCCCTAACTTATTTGAAGATGAAGTAAAAAGAGAAAAGATAGGAAATTTAATCAGATTTCACAATATATAGCATTTATGCAAAGAAAATGTGTATAAATGATTATAAAATTTGTTTCCGTGAAAGTGGGTTTTCAAATTTTCAGCACATCTTAACATATATGTTTGTGGAGGTGCAACAATATATGAGGTAAATGATGTCCATTTGGGATAAAATCTTGCAGACATATAAAGTACATATGGGCCTAGTGCAACACTATTTATTCAGAATTTTTCATGAATTATTATTTTTATTATTAATTATTGAAGTCAGAAAAGCTTGAAATTAAAACCTTATGTGCGGGTGAAACACTTTAGGGGCAAAAATTAATAAAATCATTGATTTCTAAATATAAGATCATAGAGATTGATCTTGTATAGTGCACCATATAGTTTTTTTGGGAAATGGTGATGGAAATCAAAAGTTATATAACAAACAATCAATGCATGTATTTTCAAAAACTGACGTGTGTCATTTAGAAAAATAATTATAAATAAATAAAACATAGTTTTGAAGAAAAAAATTATATATTCAGAATCATAAGATCGTACTCTACAATATCCTATTTTTTCATAAAAAAATATTGTGTATGTCATATCAAAACATGCCATCTAAACTAAGCATATTGATAGAGTTCTAAAAGACAAGGAATAGCCTTGGTTTATTTGTCTTAGCCAATAGGTTCGCTATTGCGAAGCTACTTCCGAACTTAATGCCAAACCTTAATCCCTCCAATTATTTTAATTTTAAAATAATGCATATGCATTATAGCTTATTCATATCGCATATGCAATATAACGCATATGTGATATGATAAATCTATAATGCATACGCATTTTGTCTTAGCTAATTTTTTTTGTTATAATGCATCATTGTTGATCACCCTCATCCTCATCATAATCACCACCCTCATCCTCATCATCATCATAATCACCCTCATCCTCCTCCTCATCATCATAGTCATCATCCTCCTCCTCCTCCTCATCATCATCATTGTTCATCATCATCATCATCACAATCACCCTCATCAGCTTCATCATCATCATCATCACCCTCATCCTCATCAGCTTCATCTTCACCCTCATCCTCGTCATCATCATCACCCTCCTCCTCCTCCTCCTCATCATCATCACCCTCATCCTCATTACCATCATCATGGTCATCATAATCATCCTCATCATCCTCATCCTCCTCATCATCATCATCACCCTCATCCTCATCAACATCATCATGGTCATCATCATCATCATCATCATCATCATCACCCTCATCCTCATCCCCATCCTCATCATCATCACCATCATCCTCATCCGCATCCTCATCATCATCATCATCAACCTCATCCTCATCGACTTCATCATGGTCATCATCATCATCACCACCATCATCATCCTCATCCTCATCCTCATCCTCATCATTGTCAACCTCATAATCATCATCACCCTCATCCTCATCATCACCCTCGTCACCCTCATCCTCATCATCATCATCACCATAATCCTCATTTTCATCATCATCATCATCATCACCCTCATCATCATTAGCTTCATCATGGTCATCATCATCATCATCATCACCCTCATCATCCTCATCCTCATCATCATCATCGTCAACCTCATCATCATCATCACCCTCATCCTCCTCCTCCTCCTCATCACCCTCATCCTCATCATCATCATCATGCTCATCATCATCATCATCATCATCATCATCACCCTCATCCTCCTCACCATCCTCATCATCATCATCATCACCCTCATCCTCATCAGCTTGATCATGGTCATCATCATCATCATCACCCTCCTCCTCCTCCTCCTCCTCATCACCCTCATCCTCATCATCATCATCATGGTCATCATCATCATCCTCATCATCATCATCACCCTCATCATCATCATCATCATCATCATCACCCTCATCCTCCTCCTCCTCCTCATCATCCTCATCCTCATCCTCATCCTCATCGTCATCATCACCCTCATCCTCATCAGCTTCATCATGGTCATCATCATCACTGTCAACCTCATCATCATCATCACCCTCATCTTCCTCCTCCTCATCATCATCCTCATCCTCATCCTCATCATCATCATCATCATCCTCATCCTCATCCTCATCATCATTGTTCATCAACCTCATCCTCACCATCATCGACACCCTCATCCTCATCATCATTGTTCATCACCCTCATCCTCATCATCATTGACACCCTAACCCTCATCCTCATCGACACTCTCACCCTCATACTCATCATCATCATGCTCATTGACACCCTCAATGTTCATCACCCTCATCCTCATCATATAGATAAATGTAAATTGCATATATATTCATTTAGCACTAAATCGCATATGCGATATATCTCATATGCACTAAATCGCTAAGCGATATATCAGATATGCGTTATGGAAAACATGTAAAAACCTGCCCGTTCATTAAAAATATGGAATTCAATATTGCATATGCGATATATCGGAGGTGCGTTATATCGCATATGCGATATGTGTTTTATAGAAAATGTACGGTGGTGTCGTGTTAGCCAGCTTTATTGTATGAAAAGACATAATTCACCTAATCCCATGCACAGAGAACTGTTTGACATGCAATTTTTTATCATTACTTACATAATTCCATAGTTTTGTACAGGTTTGGGTGGATTTTAATGGGGAATGTACGTAATAGAGGACAAAAGTCACCAGGGAAGGTGCTTACACCAGAAGAAGCAGAAAATAAAAAACAAAAAAAAGGGGAAGATTCAAGAAATTGTCAGCATTCATTACATGAGCAAATAGTTCCCATTCCCCCTCAACAGAGACCTGACGTAGAGGCTGAGGAAGATAATGCAACATTAAAGGAAGCTGGTTATACGGAAGTTGATATTATTGATCCATTAGTAAACGGAAAATCTTGCGAAGAGTTCATTAATTATATTACTCCCGATGTAAATGTGACTTAGCAACAACCATGTTCGGTGGTTCAATCTCCTAATCGAAGTTGTGAGCTGGTATTGGATGTCAACGTCACTGCAACATTTCAAACGGCAAGAAATTTTGCATCAAAATGAAAGAGAACTCCTAAAAAAATACAAGTGGATGAGAGCGGATTGACTTCCATGGAAGGTAAGGTGGCTAAATGCACTATCCTTCGTCATTTTTCTCAAATAATGAAACAATATTTTGATAACAAATCTGAAGCTGGTGAATGCCAATTTTTTTAGTTTTGCTTAAATCTAGAAATATGGAAACTGTTAGAAGAAATTTAGGCATAACAACCATGAAGAATATCGAATCACGTAATCACCTTGTTAAATCTCTTGCTGCTGCATTCACATTGATTGGTTAAAAAACTCGTTCACAATACTGTAATGTGGCTCATTGTGTATTGGCTGAATCAATTGTATGTAGAACCAGACGACAATGTCGTTTACTTAAATGCACATCACAAATTGCTCCTTTACATCCGAAGACACTTGAAAATTATTCAGTAAGAAGAGACAACCCTAAGAAATCATGCAAGTTAGGAGAGGGAACTAGAAACACATGATCACCAATACTTGCATGCACCAACTAGGCTTCCATGAACACCAATTTGCATGCACCAACTAGAGTTGAGAAGGTATGAGATGGAGCTAGAGTTTTGTGAGCAATTTGAAAGTTAGGAGAGGGAACTAGAAACACATGGCCATGTACAAACCGGAAACCAACTAGGCTTTCATGAACACCACTTTGCATGCTATCACTAGGGTTGACAAATAATGAGATGGAACTAGGGTTTACTTCAACCAATTTAGGGTTTGTAGGGCATGATGTATGTTAGTATGGTATGATGAACTAGTATCATAGGGTATTGTAGGGTATGACATGGTATATATTACACATGCAAGTTAGGAGAGGGAACTAGAAACACATGATCGCCAATACTTGCATGCACCAACTAGGCTTTCATGAACACAAATTTGCATGCACCGACTAGGGTTGAGAAGGCATGAGATGGAACTAGGGTTTACTTCAACCAATTTAGGGTTTGTAGGGTATGATGTATGTTAGTATGGTATGATGAACTAGTATCATATTGTATTGTAGGGTATGATATGGTATATATTACACATGCATGCATGACTTAGTGTTAAATGGTACATATTGTTAGTATGTTATGTTATGGTACATGTTATTGTATGTTAGTATGGTATGATGTTAGTGTCATAGGGTAATGTAGGGTATGTTATTGTGTATTAGTATTGTATGATGTTAGTATCATAGGGTATTGTAGGGTATGATATGGTATAGATTACACATCCATGCATGGCATAGCTTTATGATTGTTAGTGTATGTAATTTACTTAGTGTATGGTATGGTTATGATGTTAAAAATTTGACGATAGCCATAATGTTAAAAAGTTGATGAGTCGTAAATTCTTCCTTTAAGTATTGGAAATTCATTTAAGTTAGCAGACATGCACGAACCACACATATCATGTTCCAAGATCAAGTCAACCATATATGTATAAATTTGAACCTTGTTTTATATTATATATGTATAGAAATAATGTTACAAAAATTGCCATGCCACATGGCCATAATACAAAACAGTGGATCAAAAAGTACATCTGTGTGTACATATGAACAAAAAGTTACATCTATGTATGCCCCCTATACATTAATTCTAGTTATCCCCCCTTTTGTTGTCACTGCCAGAGTCTTCGGAGAAGTGTAGCTTTCTTTTCTGACTACTCACTAGTGATTCCCATCATTGAACAAGAGGGATAGGTCGCATCAGTGAAGACTGTAGAAAAACCAAATTTTGTAAGTTAATTTACCAACCTTTAAAAATTATATGTGCATTTGTTCAAATTCCAAAACCAAAATAACATTTCTACTTACTGTATGTGAGTAAGTAATCACGGGTCCTGGTGCCTCACTAACAGCGACCCTGATTGGGTGCTCTTCTTGCACCACTTGCTCACTATCAGGTTGCATATATATATATATATGCTAATGTCAACAAATATACATGTATCTTGATGGGGGAGAGGGTCACCCATTTGGGTCTCTTCAAGCACCAAATCAGAGAAAGATATGTACACAAATGTACAAAGAAAGCGATCTAGACATAAACATACCTACTGGCTCGTCAAAGGTGGGCCATCGGTTTGGTGCTCTTCACACACCAGTGCCTCACTAGGGGCCTGCATATAAAGTAACATATATGTCAATTTCATATAAAATAGTGAATCAGAGACATATATACTACCTGGACGAAAAATGATGTTACCAAAGAAAATGAAACATACATACCTAGCTAGGGGGAAGAGGTGGGTTGAAAACAACCTTGATTTAGTGCTCTTCAAGCACCACTGTCACAATAGGTTCCTGCATAAAATAACATATCTCAAAGCGATACAAGCAAAATGATTTTTCCAAAGAAAGCGAAACATAATTAAAAGCATATTTCAAATAATACATGTGTCTGGGAATCTACCTCTGCATGAGAGGGAATAGGCTACGATAAAATATACTCATTCTAGTCAACCTGCATAAAACATGTTGTATCAAAATTAGGATACATATTGAATGTTACAATCTATACTCTAAATATGTAAATAAAGTTGACAAATTAACTAGTATAGTTCTTACCCCTATTGGTGAAAAACCAAACCCATATGCAATATTGACAGCCGCATCAATGTTCTCAACGTTGATCGGCGGACTATACGATTGTGGTGTGCGATGGGATACCAGCTGTACATTTTTTCACATAATTTGTTAGATAATAGAAATACATTGCGAAACAATTGAAAATTTTGACATGAAACAAAATATAATATGAAAATAATGAGTTTTACTTACAAAGCAAAGTAATCCATCGTCTTAGAAGTCTGAAGCAGGGCCATATCATATGCATCCACAAGATGTGCAAGGGTGTGGACTAACATGACGCTCTAAAGGCTCTGCATCTCCTGTGTGATCTGTAGGTGGGCCCGCCATAGAAGTTCCATCCCTTTTGTCTACATTGCCTTGGACATCAGTCCCATGCTGAAGCAATGTATCTGCCATGTCAAATAATGCCTACTGTTTATTCTCAATCACAGGACCTACAGGATGATATAGCCGAGGGGGTTTTGGTGTGCATGGAGGGCGTGGCACATGGTTAGGATCTGTCCTGGAGCCTTCCCTATATTGGGGCATCCCATGACCAACACCCTGGTTTCCTAAGAGATCGAAGTAGTTAACATGTTTCCCTATGATGAATTCTGCATACAACTTCCTATGGAAATAAAATGGGATGGGGCCTATTCCCATGGGGGTCTTCATCGAAGACCATATACCAACGATCCACTCAATTGACCTTTATATTTGGTTCAATGTACCAGTCTATGAAAATGTGTGGTCGACTAGTGGGTGGAACCAATCCGGTGCTAGGGTCCTGGAATAATGAAAATAACTGGTCTTTTGGGGTGAATCCATGGACCTGGGTAACACTTTTTGGCAAGCGCATTTTGCCAAAATCAAAAAAACGTACCTCGGTTGAGGGCTTGTTAAGCCCTCGACCGAGGGTTAGTAAATACCTCGACCGAGGTATTGACCTCAGTCGAGGTACCTTTTCAAAAAAAATTATAAATAGGGGCCGCGCGGGCCCCAAACGTCATTTTCAATCACTCGACCGAGGGACAGCGACAATCTACCAAA
>LPNX010575195.1:64933-98101 GCA_001517045.1 Pseudotsuga menziesii | reverse complement strand
ATTGCAAGTTAATTTACTTATAATCATTATTTGATTGTTCACATTCAATTATTTTTTTAAATTTGTTCAAAATAATTATAAAAACAATGAAATTATGAAAAAAATAAAAGAATGGAAGGCTAAATGAAAAGGATTGAACTATCATTTACCTGCCATTGGAGCAATCCACCTCGACCTCGACCTCGAGAAGGTAAAACGCAAATCGTACTTGCGGTTTTTCGCTCCTGCGTTGTTTCGTTGTCCCGCTTCCAAAATTCCTCCTCCCTCTAAGAAAACATTAGTCAATAAGTTTTCAAATGCCTTTCAACTTCTTTAGGGTCTCCCCCCCACTTGTTCTATCCAATATTTCATTGATTTAATTTTTGGTGCATCCATACAAATGCTTTTTCTTATCAATTATCTCCACATAAAGTTATTGAATTAGAACATAAGATTAATTCCTTATGGGATCTGGCCATATCCAACCTAGTTCTTCCCCTAATGGCTCCTTTTCCTTCATTATTTCAAAAGCATAGAAGTGGTTCCCTGTCAAAGATTCTCGTGCTCTTAATAAGATCACTACAAAAAATTGCTATCCCTTGTCACAGTATGATGATTTTCAAGGGTAACAAATTCTTTACCAAGATGAAATTGTTGAATGGGATAACATCACTAGCCTATGAGTTCCAGTGACACCTATAAGATTGATTTAAGACTAAGTTTCTTCTCCATCCAAGGATTTTCATTGTGATATATCTTGAAAAAAATATCATTTTTAGTAAAACATATGAAGAGAACCTATGTGTGCACTAGGTACTAAAGCTGCTTCGAACTCACAAATTGCAGGTTACTCACAAAAAATATTATATTGGGAAACCTCCATTCACTATCTAGGACTTCTTATTGATAAAATTGGAATAGGTGTTCATCTTGCCAATGTACAAGCTCTTGTTAACTGGCTCATCCCCTCATTGTTGTTGCTTGAAAAAGTATTTATCGGTGGCCTAAATTTTTATCAACATTATACTACTCATTTACCTCACATTTCATACCCCCTACATCAACTCTCCAATCCACTTGTGGTTTCCTAACAAAGTTAATGGATGAGAGTTCTTAGAACTCAAACACTACATTGTATTTGAAATTGGTTTTGCACCTTTTGGATTCGCAATATCCCTTTGAGATTGAGACAAATGCTTCACACTATGCTACTAGTGCCATATTAAAATGGGTTGGTCATCCAATGAACTATCATTCCAAGACTTTGACAAACGCCAATTTGAAGTACAACACATATGACAAAGAATTTTGAGATCTAGTGAAGGCCTTGAGGCAATGGTGCCATTATGTTTTGGATAAGGAAAACAATTTTTGTACTAATAATCATCCCTTAATCTTTTGAATTCATAGTCTAAGAGTTAAGGACAATTCCATCTCAAACATGCCTCCTACCTACAATAGTTTCACGTGGTCTTTAAATATAAGAAAGGGAGTTCAAATTAGGCGACAAATGTGTTGAGTTTCCCTCCAACTCAACCAATGCACATTTTGGATGTTCCTTGTGTTTCCTATGAAGCTTGGAACAATTATATGCTACTAGTACTTTCTTTGGGTCAGTTTGGCAGGACTTTCATCATCCCACCCAAATTAATTTGTATTTGGGAGGGTTGGATGTTTATGCATAATTAAATTTTCCTACCCAACACTCTAGGCTCCTTAGTTTTCATTTGAGAAGCTCATGCCTCTTGATATGGTGGACATTTTGGCCCACTTAAGATGCGTTGACAGGGAAAAATGACCCTTCATCAACAAGGATAGAATGTCCAATCAGAGGTCCCAATTAGAACCTCTTTCATTTGTGATGGCACTTTTGACTAGTATGTGGACCCAATTGTTGTTTGGATGTGTATGATTTTTTGTGATTTTATTCTATTTTAAGACCCGATTATGTAGATATATTTAAAGATGTAGAATGGATTTCTACCTAACTTATCCTAGCCATGAGCGATTCTTACAATTAAGATAAGAATGAACATGAACCACATTAATTTTCATATGGGATAAATTCATATACATATGCAACCATATGATTTACTTAATATTAATAGAGTGAAAATAGATGCAGATAAATCAACAACCAAATACATTACTAAAGTCACTCTCTCATTCTGGTACAAACACTTAAAGAAGATTAAAATATCAATTGCCTCAGAGAACTCACAAGTGTGGGTTTTCTATGTGTAAATGAATTCCCTAAAGAACGGCGTACTATGATTGACATTGTGGGTGTACTCCAAAACATCTGAGAGACATTTCTAAGAGTTGTTGGCATTCCGATCAAGTATAACACATTTGTTGGGTAGTTCAAGTACTACTCACAACAACATTGGCATTCAAATACTACTCACAACAACATTTACGAAGCCCAAACTTCTTCTACTTTATGATCTATTGGAAGGGAGTAGTATCATATAAGTCATAATCAAGGCAATAAAAAACGCATATGCGATATATCGCATATGCGTTTTGAAAATGTTGCATATCGCGCTTGCGATATATCACATATGTGTTTTGCAAATGTTTCATATAGCACTTGCGATATATCACATATGCGATATTTAACATTACAACATGCATATGCGATAAATCGCATATGCGATATACATTTCCACGAACCTTAGCCTTGTGTTTGGGCTCGGGTTATTCCGAACGTACCATCAATAATGCATATGCATTCTTGATTTTCACTTCGGAAGTGCGTTTCTGATTTCCTAAGTGGCACTTAAAAGTGGAACCAACTTCGTGCGATCGCCCTATACATACATATAAATGTATTATATATATAAAGAGGAGGAGTTATTTATTTAAATTTTATACCCGCTTTAGGATAACAATAATAAGTTTGTTCATTATTATTGGCTTAAATGGGTTGTCTCATAATTAAGCCAATAAGGAGTTGTCTTGCAACGCTCACTGGCATTTAGTTCATATGAATAATTCAAGTGTCTACGGTGTGGCTATGACATTTGTCATCACTCACTAAAACTTTACAGATCTTTTTCTAGCAGTCAACAACTTGTTTTGGGGGATTCTCTCTCTTGTGGTTTTCTTTTTATTGTGTGTTGCAGTCTTGAGTCCCCTAAGTCTAGAATGTAAAAGTAAAACTTAGAAAGTTTAGATAAGGTACTGTAAGGTTTCTTAGAAGGGCCTTGGCCATGAGCCCTCTATTAAGAAAATCCTTGCAATGGTTGCTTCCTTACAAACGAATACAAGAAACGAGGGGTGTTACAAATTGCATATTATTGTTTAAAAGAAACACAAGTTTCATTTGATAAAGGAACTCTTGTTGCATCTATTGTAGCTTCGTCCACGAGCATTGCATCTTGTTGTTTACACGCAACACAAGTTTCATTTGGTAAAGGAACTCTTGTTGCATCTATTGTATCTTTGTCCACAAACATTTCATTGAATTTAAAGATGATACGTTGTTGGGATCCCACAAGGTGCAACACAACTTACATGATAGACATAATATCTGGTCTACTGCCATCGCCTCGATGAATAATTATTTTGTATGTTCTTGAGGTTTTTGAGGCAGTAGCTGCTCATCGAGATATATACTTGGGAATAACACCTTCATTCATTTTCGATTGAGCTTGACACTACCATTTGACGGGCTTGCTTAACTTAAATGCTCATAACACTACGATGAATTTTATAAGACTACAAGGTTAGGGGTGTTTTTTTATCGACCACACCAACCTCACCAATTCAAAATCACCTGCTCAGTTAAGATTCTGTCTCCCAAGCCAGAGTGTGGGTGGGAACATAAAATCATGTTTAGAAAAATGACATGAATGGAGTGTTGTTGCCTCAAGACAAAAGGAAGTTCGGTGCAGCTATACTTAATTCCCTGTCACTTGTCAAATATCTCTTAGGATAGAAAATCTGTCTTACATATTTAAGGTCTGCAACTTACTTAAAAATTAATTAACAATGGTAGGAACCTTATATAAGCCAGCCACCAGGAGTGAGCAACAAATTTATAGAATGAAATCATCATTGTCAACAAATAAAAATATCAATAACTATTTTAAAAGAAATTCAAAATAGATAAACAAAAATATAACTATATGAAAACATTACAAAGTGAATAAATTATTTTCAATACAATGAGATTAAACAAATTGCTAGTATTTGTGAGGACATGTAACAAATTCATATGTATATTAATTGATAAAACATATTGTATTATACTGAAACTTTATTTCCATTGAAGTTGGGAACTTCTTGGGAACTTCTTGAAGGGTGTCGCCATCAGGATGAGGATTTCTTGAAAGCTACAACAAATTATGCAGTGAAGATGAGCATATGTCCAAGCAGAGCTCCGGTTTAAGTCGCGTAGAAAATTTACAGTGCAAGTTGTCGTGATTCCAAGAAATCATCTTAGTTTCCCTTTTAACACGCGTTTATTACTACTGAAGCTTTTGTAAAATATTGTGACAAATCATATCATTTCTTTATGTCATCGATGACATGATAATAGCAATATGTATTTGATTCATATTTATATGAAGTAGACTATGAGGACTGGGTATTTGTTTTATTGTCAATATTGTTGGAAAAGACGTCACCTTGTACACTAGGTTGATGCTTTTTTCTTATAGATGCGACAAATAATTGAACTATCTATAATGCCAAGGAAAGGCACTAACATTAATTGAGGTCTTTCCTGCTACAACTAAGGGTAGAAAATGATGGGTATGATAATACTGTCACGTACGTAAATTAATGAGAAGCAAGGGTGGGTGTATTAGTTGGACTCCCTAGATCTGAACAAAGTACTTATATCCAGTGTATTAGCAAGTTGACTAAAAGAAGTATAGGGGCTGAAGGATAGGAAGGAGTACCCCAAGAAAGGAAGGAATTTTGATCCAACCATGCCATGGACGGAGGGAGTATTAAAGAAGGAATAAGAAGGAATTTAAATGAGTACAGGGTGTTCCTGAAATGCTTGAATTTAAATGATAACTATCTCCCAAAGCGAAGCGTCTAAGTAAGTATGCATGTCGATGGTGCAATGATCTCGAAGTCTTGTAAATTTGAATATAAAAATTATGAGACAATGATGACATAGACATCAACACTAGGACACACTCATAATGCTTTTTACCCTATCATTTTTTAACCATAGAGAAAATTATCTTATTTATCTCAGCACAATTTGATGAAAATACTATGTGCAGGGACAAATATTATACATTATCAAAAGTACAAAGTTTATGATAGATGAGTGGGAGAGAAGTGTGGATGAGAGAGCTGAAGCTGCAAAGATTGAGGTGGGAGAGCCTTTCAACCATTTTGATTGTAACAAACCCCTAATACCTCAATGATGTTACGTGCGAAAAAAGGAGTAATATTATTCTTTTGTTCACTGTTACTACAAAATGAGTCAAACGTGTTAGTGCCCGACTTTACATGGCATTACAGTATAAATCAAATTCGATAATGTCAAAACCATGGGTGCTATAAAAACGATCATTCGACAAATTTACATCTATCCTACTCATCTGAAATCGAACATGCCATTCACATCCAATCCACTAGGATTTTCTATTGACTACATAACCCAAACATGCATATTATTCCCACTAGCTTTACTTAAAGGAAGAATACTTAGGTACAACTTTTAGACTGTCATTTGATAACACGCTCAACCTTTCTTTTAACCACAGTGTTACATACATTAACTTCGACCAACATATGTGTCTCTTATGGAGTTTAAATCTGCTATTCAGATGGTTAATCTTAGCCATAAGGCCCTCATCATCAAAATTACTTAGTTATAGGACTACCATCATTTAAGTAAAAAGCTCTATTTCAAGAACTATTCATTGTTTTCTTTCAATCAATTCATATCAGTAACATATTTGCACAATACTTAATCCAGTTGATGACAATTTCTTAAATGTAATCACCTTAAAATTTTATCCATAACTATCAGCACTTCATCATCATAATGGTTCGAAAACATCCAAATGAGGGGCAAGAAATTCATCATGATAAACAATAACATTCCTTATAATTATTTCTAAGGGAATTAGTCAACGTGCAAAACAAAATACTAAGTACGTAAGCAATTTAAGGGAAAAAATGAGACATTTAGACATAAAGAAAAGAACACTGAATATACGTGGTTCACCCCAAACTTAGGGTTACGTCCACCAAACAGTCGGCTCATGTGATTTTATTTATTAAAACCATTACAATCCACAACATCATGGTTGCCATATTTTCTTTCCTTTATTCTCTCGGGCTCTCTCGCCAAGGGTACCTCTGAACATAAACAAGAAAATCAGATAGCTCTATGGCCAGTTCCTGATACAACACAAAACAAACAAAGTTCTGTAACCGAGTTTTAAACTCAAGACTAGATTCAAGATTGGAGCCTTTCCTTTGTTGTCAGTTTTACCCCTTTTTTGTAATGTCACTAGCCTACAAAGAGCTAGGGTTGTTCTTTAAAAAGATCACCACCGGTACCATGGAGAAAACATTTCCATACCTTCATACTATCCATCTCTATATCTATTTACCATGTTTTTTCTGGGATATTTCAATGTTAGGATAATTCCATGTAAGGATGATTATCTGTACTTATTCACTTACTAGGCTGCATATATCTAGTCTTTTACTTATACAATCCTAGCAAAATGCCTAGCTCCTTTCAAAGTTTAAATATATGAGCATTAGCTTCATGTTTCCACACATAGCCAAACACTGAAATAAAAATTATACAACCAAACAAAGGTTGCGGCACTATGCCCTCGGACTCATTAAAACTTGAGCATAGGAACAAACAGACGTTACAATACAAGAAACATGCATATCGGTCAATCAATAGTGCCCATAGAGGGAGTTCACTATTCGTATTTCAAGTCAACAACTAAACACGCCACCCAAGGTATATGATTTTATCAGATCCTATACAACCCACATTCAAATCTATTAAAACATGTAAGTTAGGTAAACTCATAGGTGTGGAACTAAGCGGCGACTGGGTCATATTTACGATCGATAACCAATATCGGGTATGCGATGCGCGAGCTTGGATATGTAGACCAAAACAATAAACCCAGATCACAGATCATAGATCCACAACAAAAAACAGACGTTGATAGCTTTCAATCACCACTGAATCAGCTCATATCTAATGAAAATCAAGGCTCCAAATAAGGCCTGAGCTATGAGGAAAAAATAAGCCACATTTCATGCACATGCAGGTTGGGGCTGATTTGGCAAAGGGGGCAACTTCAGATCGATAATTGAAAATGATCAAGTCTGTTGAAACCCTAAGCCAAAACAAGGTTTGCTTTCCTTAAAATAAAATAGGGTAAGTGGGAGAAATAAGGAGCGGCTTGGACATAACCCTATGCAGAATCTTCCATCAAACTCGTTATACTACATGAAACATCAGACTGGGAATTCCAGCGATGCCGAGGTTTTCCTTTATGAAAGCACAAATATAAATCTTGGATTAAAACAGCACAGAGGACAACCCCCTAATCTATCCAGTAAACTAGTAGTAAAAATTGCAGACTCAAAATGCAACATGCACATGATGAGCAATGTTTACCTCAGTATGTGGTGCTTTGAATTCGAACTGCTGAACCCAATGGAGCGCTTGATCTGAGACTTCCGTGGCAACCGGAAAGTATGGAGTCCTTGCTCCAGAAGTTTTTCCTATTGATTTTCTAAGGTGGAGGAAAATGCTTTTCTCCGAGGCCGTGCTCTACTTCTTTCCTGACAGTCGTCTCCATAAAATTGTCTCTCCAACTGTTGAGTCCCCACTCACAGCAGAAACCGCCGGCTCCCACTAATATCTTCAACATTAGATGCTATACGCAGTCCAAATTGATGTCCAGAGCATACGGCTTCGGACATACTGAGTAGAATGTAATTGCCATGGGGCGGGTGAGTATATCTACCGAGGTCCCTTCCCTTTCATAATCCACGGATCTTCCTCTCCTTCTAAAATAAGGCCAAGCTTTTCCTCCTAATATGCGCTAAATTTCTGCAATCACAGCGCTAACTTATTGGAGTAACGGTAAATACTATGGAAGTCGCTATTATGGCGGAGGCGTTAAATTGAAAGATTCCTTCCTTTCATTATGCTCAAATCGATCTCCCTCCATAAAAGACACGTTGTGGGAAATTTAATGCCCTGAACCGCCCTGCTAACATTTTTTTATTTTTTCTTCTTTTTTCTTGCTAACAGGGGTAAGTTTCTTTCTAAAATCCTGTGGAATCCAAGGCGTGCTGATTTCGAGGGATGTCGTCTATGGTAAAAGCCAAAATAAAGATACCCTAATGCAAGGGTGATTCCCCCTTTCCCAAAACAAAAATCAACTGAAAGGATACGTTGTCTTCGAAGGAGACAAACCGGACAAGTGTGACCCCTTTTTGTGTTTTCCCCCAAATAATCCAGGGATAGGCAGTCACATAAGGGAGTATATAAGAACCCCTCATAGCCACCGAAGTCTTATAAATATTTTCTTTTCAACTTTCCTTTTTATCCAAGCTAGTACTTGCCTCAGCAAAAGTGGTTCTATGCTAGTTAGCAAGAAAATGGCTGCCAACTTTTCCCTTAGGGGAATTGTTCTTTTCTCTCCTTTATCAAGGGTACTATACATATATCTGTATCTAGGTATATAAAGCACATTTTAAGTCTATGCTCATAGAATTAAGTCCCTTCCCCATTAAAGCACCAATACATCTTGGAGGATTTATTTAGGTAGTTAAGCCTCTAGAAGCGTATTGTCTTAATAAATTTTAAGATGACTATACTATTTTCATAAGACAAGAGCTGGAGCTTCTAGATTAAAATTCTAGGGGAACTTCTTGGCATTTTTATGCCTTAAGGAGTATTAGGTAGAATTATCTTAAACGCCCAAAAGGTGCATTTGTCATCTTAGGAATTACCTCAACCTAGGACGACCCCTAAGAGTTTAGGTTGTTAAAACATATAATCTTCTTTTGATTCACAAGGATCCCCTCAGTGTTTTTAAGTTTCCCCTTTAGTGTTTTTAATTGCCTGTTGATTAAGTTGCAGTAATCCCTTAAGTTTCCTAATTCTACCTCTTAGGTAAACAATAGATTTCTAGGTCTTGTTTCTGGTGGGGCCTTGGCCTTGAGCTCCTCACCAGAACAAGTACAATAATCCTTAACAATTTACAACAATACTTAAGGTGCACAAGAGGGACATTACATCCTTCCCCCCTTAAAAACAACACCGTCCTCGGTGTTCTTTTTTCCCGCCCATATTTCTGCTTCTCGTGAGCCATCTTTCTTCCTTCATCTATTTTGTTCTAATCTCTGTCGATCTTTTGCATTGCTTCTTAAGTTGCTATCGTTCAATGCCTGCAGTTTCCTGCACAAGATTCGGGTCTAGCCCAAACTTTTTATTTAGTAAAATCAGGTCCAAAATTTATCATTTAAACAAAATCCATAGATCCCAGCAATCTGCAATTTCCTAGTTTTCATTGGTTTCATAATACCCAATCATTTACATAACGCAATTTATTCATCAATAAAACATAAATACTGCCCTTGGTTGTTGGTTTTATCTCCAACCTTTGGATAGTTATGTCGTCTTCGACCTGAGAAAAATCGTTTCTCTCCTTTACACATTAAGCATGTAACAGCCTAATTACCTGGAATTTCATTAACATGTTTTACGTTTGTTTTATTTTCCAAACTCTTTTGAGTTTACCTTTTCCATTCTCATGTGGGCTTACAGCAATACTTGAGGTTACTCTCCCTTTTAACTACTATTTAAAAGTTTTCTCCTTAGTGACATCAAACAGCGTCCTGTCTTCCAGATGTCAAATTTTTACTAGGTCTTTATTCTTGCCACACCATATGCCTAACACCAATGTGCTCACACAACAATCGCTTGCCTAACACCATTGTGCTCTTGCAGCATAGATGCCTAACACCAATGTGCTCATGCGGCAATCACTTGCCTAACACCATTATGCTCCTACAGCATTCAAAATTTGTTTCCTTGTTCGTAATGGTATGAATTTAAACCTTGACTATTCAAATGCACACCCCTTTGTGCTTCGCATGACTTTACTGTCATCGTCCTAATTCAGGAATCAGATACATGGTTAGTAAAAGCATCCATTGATAACCCATAGTTTCATTAATTACTCATTAAAATTTAATAAGTTGCAACAATTTTAATCCTCATTCATGAGTTATATAAACATGTAACTCATCTATAAAATTACTCCTTACTCATTTCTGAGTAATTGAGCATAGGTTATATAGGCAGGCGGATTTATATACCATATCATACATTGACTACAACGATGGTCATAATCTTGGTGAAGCTTGCAATGTCAGTAAGTAAACAACATCATCCATAGTTAATCCTCATCAATTACAGTAGAGAATATTTTTCTAACAAATCAGCTATGATCGACTGTTCATAGCATATCCTCGATGTTAGCATACAACATTCCTTAATTTCAATAACATTAGTAATTTCAAGGTAAACCATAATTCCATACGTCAGCTACTTATGTCCTATCTTACCACTTATCTAATTCATCAGAATGCGAGCCCTTACATAGGTGCACACTTTCTAAACAACCAGTAACATTTGGTACAACACAACATGCTATTTACCTTAGCTGAATAGTAGTCCAAGTTCATAAGCCGTCTGGTTCATTTGAAGAAATATTGTAAGGAATGTTGTCATTCTTGTTAAAATGTACAAGGGATCAAGGGATCAATAATGCAAATGAAGATGTATAATTAGTTGCATAACACAATTTCTTGTACAGTAATAATTACATGTAAAGGATATATCATAGTACCACTAACCTTCATTTGATACCATTCGTATTTGTAGAATATGGACAATATAATATATGCCTTTAGCATAGCCACTATTTTAGAATTACTTGCCCTTGTGTTTAATCGTTTTACTAAAGGTGATAGCTTGTGGTTAATCCTTTTAGAGAGTTTCAATGGTAATACAGTCATGCCTAAATGATCAACTTATCAAGTTTCCTTTTAGTAGCTATCCTCAAGGAATTTTAGGTAAGTTATATATGTATTTTTTCATATACGTAAATTTACCCATACTCCCTCACATGAAGATACCTCTAAGACTTTGGAGTACACTTCTCATGAACCAATTACATTTATTTTTTGCAAATAATGAACCCTAAATTAGGTCTAGAAGACTTATAGTCAAAATTAAACAATACTCACTGTCACCTATCACCATGGGATTCTAAGAATCTGTTAATCATACACCATGTCAATAATTATTTTAAGATTTAACATGGTACCTCTTTTAAGAAAGCTACTTTGGTTTGAAAAATAATAGACATTCCTAGGTTCCCATGAATCTCTTGTGATATACACATTTTCCTTGTTAGAATAACTCTTCATGTCCTCATCATTAAGTGATAAAAATTTTATTTATTTTTCTTAACCAAAAAATAAATGCAGATCGAAAGCTTTCTTGATTATATGGCCAGACCAAGTCAATAAGACTAATTTTCCTTTTATCAATACGTGATCCAACTATAGTTAATCACCACATGGTTTCCTAAATTAATCATGTCCAATATTTATATCAATCATTTATGTTTACATTACCCTTCATCCATTACCCATATATATATACCAAACAAGGTTTATAGATTTATACTGAATATTCGAATCAGACTAAATTCAATGTCCAAATATAAATTGATCTAACTTTCCAATGCATACTTTGCATTCTTCTATAAACAAAATCATTTATTATATGTTGCAATGTGGCCCTAAATTAGTAGGTTTCTTGTCAGGAGGCTTACCATTATTAGGAAACAACAAAAGTGTTTAGTACTTAAGTACACACTCTTTTGTCAATAACATATTAAAGTCACTTTATAATTTGCACCACAAATCCTATTTGATCAATGTTATCACTATCGACCTATTCTTTCCATTTATTTAATAAACATAACAAGCCTTCTAGGAGGCATAGTTTCCCCTTTAGCAGGATACCATGAACTTTGTCAAGTAACATCCTTACTGGTCACTTTCGAGCATCGAAGATGGGTCGTCAACTTAATAAATAATCATTGTATTTCACTAATCGTATACATATTTCAATTTGGTTATAACCTCTATATATATAAGTTTGCATCTATACTATTCCCTCATGTTTTCAAAGATGAAAGAAATAAACCTTATGCATACTATTAGTAGGCGATAACAATTTTACCGTAAGCATTGTGCATATA
This sequence comes from Pseudotsuga menziesii, assembly GCA_001517045.1. Taxonomy (NCBI): domain Eukaryota; kingdom Viridiplantae; phylum Streptophyta; class Pinopsida; order Pinales; family Pinaceae; genus Pseudotsuga; species Pseudotsuga menziesii. The sequence goes on along the minus strand of LPNX010575195.1, from coordinate 85,814 downwards.
TCAATTTCCCTAAGACCCTCTTTCATACCTTTCTACTCAACCATGAAAATTACTTACCTCGTTTTATATGTCTAGGTTGTCAGTCGAGTTTGACCATAATCCCCTTCTATCGATTGAATGGGCTTCCAAACCATCAATTCCTTTTCTCTAAAAAATAATTTTTGGTTAGATTTCTTTTCATAATTATAACATCAAGGAAACCAGGAAACTAGTGAAACTTGTTTACTTTATGCTTGGCCCATGTAGGTCCAAGTGCTTCAACTTGGGCTCTAATACCATATGTAATGAACCCCTGATACCTCAATGCTGTTACGTACAAAAAAAGGGGTAATATTATTCTTTTGTTCACTGTTACTACAAAATGAGTCAAACCTGTTAGTGTCCGACTTTACATGGCATTACAATATAAATCAAATTCGATAATGTCAAAACCATGGGTGCTGTAAAAATGATCATTCGACAAATTTACATCTATCCTACTCATATGAAATCGAACATGCCATTCACATCCAATCGACTAGGATTTTCTATTGACTACATAACCCAAACATGCATATTATGCCCACTAGCTTTACTTAAAGGCAGAATACTTAGGTACAACTTTTAGACTGTCATTTGATAACACGCTCAACCTTTCTTTTAACCACAGTGTTACATACATTAACTTCAACCAACATATGTGTCTCTTATTGAGTTTAAATCTGCTATTCGGATGGTTAATCTTAGCCATAAGGCCCTCATCATCAAAAGTACTTAGTTATAGGACTACCATCCTTTAAGTAAAATGCTCTATTTCATGAACTATTCATTGTTTTCTTTCAATCAATTCATATCAGTAACATATTTGCACAATACTTAATCCAGTTGATGACAATTTCTTAAATGTAATCACCTTAAAATTTTATCCATAACTATCAGCACTTCATCATCATAATGCTTCGAAAACATCCAAATGTGCGGCAAGAAATTCATCATGATAAACAATAACATTCCTTATCATTATTTCTAAGGGAATTAGTCAACGTGCAAAACAAAATACTAAGTACGTAAGCAATTTCAGGGAAAAAGTGAGACATTTAGACATAAACAAAAGAACACCCAATATACGTGGTTCACCCCAAACTCAGGGTTATGTCCACCAAAACAGTCGGCTCATGTGATTTTATTTATTAAAACTATTACAGTCCGCAACATCATGGTTGCCATATTTTCTTTCCTTTATCCTCGCGGGCTCTCTCGTCGAGAGTACCTCTGAACATAAACTAGAAAATCAGATATCTCTATGGCTAGTTCCTGATACAACACAAAACAAACAAAGTTCTGTAACCGAGTTTTAAACTCAAGACTAGATTCAAGATTGGAGCCTTTCCTTTGTTTTCAGTTTTACCCCTTTTTTATAATGTCACTAGCCTACAAAGAGCTAGGGTTGTTCTTTAAAAAGATCACTACTGGTACCATGGAGAAAACATTTCCATACCTTCATACTATCCATCTCTATATCTATTTACCATGTTTTTTTTGGGATATTTCAATGTTAGGATAATTCCATGTAAGGATGATTATCTGTACTTATTCACTTACTAGGATGCATATATCTAGTCTTTTACTTATACAATCCTAGCAAAATGCCTAACTCCTTTCGAAGTTTAAAGATATGAGCATTAGCTTCATGTTTCCACACATAGCCAAACACTGAAATAAAAACAATACATCCAAACAAAGGTTGTGGCACTATTCCCTTGGACTCGTTAAAACTTGAGAATAGGAACAAATAGACGTTACAATACAAGAAACATGCATATCAGTCAATCAATAGTGCCCGTAGAGGGAGTTCACTATTTGTATTTCAAGTCAACAACTAAACACACCACCCAAGGTATATGATTTTATCAAATCCTATACAACCCACATTCAGATCTATTAAAACATGTAAGTTAGGTAAATGCATAGGTGTGGAACTAAGCGGTGACTGGTTCATATTTACGATCCATAACCAATGTCGGGTATGCGATGCGTGAGCTTGGATATGCAGACCAAAACAATAAACGTAGATCACAGATCATAGATCCACAACCAAAAACAAACATTGATAGCTTTCAATCACCACTGAATCAACTCAGATCTAATGAAAATCAAGGCTCCAAATAAGGCCTGAGCTATGAGGAAAAAATAAAACATATTTCATGCACATGCAGGTTGGGGTTGATTTGGCAAAGGGGGAAACTTCAGATCGATAACTGAAAATGATCAAGTGTGTTGAAACCCTAAGCCAAAACAAGGTTCACTTTCCTTAAAAGAAAATAGGGTAAGCGGGAGAAATAAGGAGCGGCTTGGACATAACCCTACGCAGAGGCTTCCATCAAACTCGTTATACTACGTGAACCATCAGACTGGGAATTCCAATGATGCAGAGGTTTGACTTTATGAAAGTACAAATATAAATCTTGGATTAAAATAGCACAGAGGACAACCCCCTAATCTATCCAGTAAACTAGTAGTAAAAATTGCAGACTCAAAATGAAACGTGCGCATGATGAGCAATGTTTACCTCAGTATGTGGTGCTTTGAATTCGAACTGCTGAACCCAATGGAACGCTTGATCTGAGACTTCCGTGGCAACCAAAAAGTATGGAGTCCTTGCTCCAGAAGTTTTTCCTATTGATTTTCTGAGGTGGAGGAAAATTATTTTCTCCGGGGCCGCGCTCTACCTCTTTTCTGACAGTCGTCTCCATAAAACTGTCTCTCCAACTGCTTAGTCCCCACTCACAGCAGAAACCGTCGGCTCCCACTAATATCTTCAACATTAGATGCTATACACAGTCCAAATTGATGTCCAGAGCATATGGCTTTGGACATACTGAGCAGAATGTAATTGCCATGGGGCAGGTGAGTATATCTGCCGAGGTCCCCTCCCTTTCATAATCCAGGGATCTTCCCCTCCTTCTAAAATAAGGCCAATCTTTTCCTCCTAATATGCACTAAATTTCTGCAATCACAGCGCTAACTTATTGGAGTAACGGTAAATACTATGGAAGTCGCTATTATGGGGGAGGCGTTAAATTGAAAGATTCCTTCCTTTCATTATGCTGAAATTGATCTCCCTCCCTAAAAGCCACGTTGTGGGAAATTTAATGCCCTGAACCGCCCTGCTAACATTTTTTTATTTTTTCTTCTTTTTTCTTGCTAACAAGGGTAAGTTTCTTTCTAAAATCCTGTGGAATCCAAGGCATGCTAATTTCGAGGGATGTCGTCTATGGTAAAAGCCAAAATAAAGATACCCTAATGCAAGGGTGATTCCCCCTTTCCCAAAACAAAACTCAACTGAAAGGATACGCCGTCTTCGAAGTAGACAAACCGGACAAGTGTGACCCCTTTTTGTGTTTTTCCCCGAATAATCCAGGGATAGGTAGTCACATAAGGGAGTATATAAGAACCCCTTATAGCCACCGAAGTCTTATAAATATTTTCTTTTCAACTTTCCTTTTTATCCAAGCTAGTACTTGCCTCAGTAAAAGTGGTTCTATGCTAGTTAGCAAGAAAATGGCTGCCAACTTTTCCCTTAGGGGAATTGTTCTTTTCTCTCCATTATCAAGGGTACTATACATATATCTGTATCTACGTATATAGAGCACATTTTAAGTCTATGCTCATAGAAGTAAGTCCCTTCCCCATTAAAGCACAAATACATCTTGGAGGATTTATTTAGGTAGTTAAGCCTCTAGAAGCGTATTGTCTTAATAAATTTTAAGATGACTACTATTTTCATAAGACAAGAGCTGGAGCTTCTAGATTAAAATTCTAGGGGAACTTCTTGGCATTTTTATTCCTTAAGGCGTATTAGGTAGAATTATCTTAAATGCCCAAAAGGTGCATTTGTCATCTTAGGAATTACCTCAACCTAGGATGACGCCTAAGAGTTTAGGTTGTTAAAACATATAATCTTCTTTCGATTCGCAAGGATCCCGTCAGTGTTTTTAAGTTTCCCCTTTAGTGTTTTTAATTGCCTGTTGATTAAGTTGCAATAATCCCTTAAGTTTCCAAATTCGACCTCTTAGGTAAATAATAGATTTCTAGGTCTTGTTTCTGGTGGGGCCTTGGCCTTGAGCTCCTCACCAGAACAAGTACAGTAATCCTTCACAATTTACAACAATACTTAAGGTGCACAAGAGGGACATTACATTGATGCATACATTATAGCGAAGACTGAATTTGCTAGAAACTACGAAGAATGAAAACAAGTTTTTGACAAACTAGGTCAATTTCAGAACCTGGCATCTCGTGTTGGTCGTTATTCTCGATTGCAGGTAAATCAGAAATTACGTGCCTATCGAGTTTGGGTATGTGTTAAAGTAGTAAAATGAATGAATAAATGCAGAAATACATGATATTTTGAGTCATCAAAACATGTAGCAGAGTATCCCATTTTTTCTACACTTCACAAAAGTTTCATGCGCAATTGGAGATTTGATCTATCCAAATGTAATTGTAGTTATATAGCTTAGGTAAATGGTAGGAAGTTAATACAAAAGTGAAAAGGTAAAATTATATGAGTATTATATAAGTAAAACTATATGTATATCATCTCATAAGTAAGATAAGTAAGCTTTTTGGATGTTTGGGTTGCTTTATTCCCTATTATAGTGGCCCATTAGATGCCAACTTATTGGCGAACAAAGTTTACCATTGCCTAAGTTATTGCGATTAAATTATTGGTCGTTGGGAGCCTAGAGGTTAATTCGTCTATTTAAGACATTTTGGAAGGACCATCCTTATTATTAGCCATCCTTATGACCTAAAACATTGAAATAAAGTAGATAATATAATCTATATTAAAAGAGGAATAAGGATATGAGAGGCGCTCTACAACCCAGTATGGGGAAGATCTTGTAATGTGATGTAACGTTAGTAAAGTTTGTAACATGTTGGGAAAAAATAACACTGATAGTGAATATTATGGGAGAGATCTTGTAACGTGATGTAACATTATTAACGTTTGTAACATGTCAGGAAAAAATAATAGTGATAGTGAATATTATGGGAAAGGTTTTGTAACACAAAACCAAAAATAATATCACTTTCGTAAAGTTATTTTTATAAATAAAAAATAAATTTTCTAATAGGTAAAAATAAATGTCATCCACAAAACAATATAATATGGGGGAGATGTTGTAATCTTCCTACCTAACAAAACAATAAAAAAGTAAAAATTTAATTATCTTTAAAAAAATATGTGGGTCAAGAAAAAAACACAAAATTGAATTATCCGCAAAAAAATGTTGGCCTTGCACATGGTTTTAAAACCATGTGCACACCATTCTAAACAACTCATCGTTTTATTGGCTACTATTGAAAAAATAAGCATTCCTTGCATAGAAAATTGTGTTCAGAAAACCATAGGCCATAGATATTCCCTTCATGCTAACAATGATAACATAGTTGAGCAAAGTTTTGTTCGATATTGCTGCTACAAATTGCATAGGAAAAGTTGCAAATGATTCTTTGAATTGTTGGTATTGCTTATAGTGGTATAAATCAACAATTGTAGATGTGTGCGATAGAAAATAAGAATTGCTGCAAATACAAATTGATATCAAAGAAAACCTCATTAACAACTAACACAAATGGTTTAGAAATTTTCAAAATCATATAGAATTCATTGATTTTAACACATTACACTTTTAAATCTTCGATTGCACCAAGAAGAGAAATCACATGAGAAACATCGATTTCTACTCATTGAACTTTTAATGGCGTTCGTTTGTGCTGATTAGGGCCATTACTCGTAATAAATTCAATGAATGCACCCCATTCATGAATTTTTTGTTTCGGATGTGCACTCCGACTCATTTTTAAATGACAAATGAATTGGGATGTTCACTCCCACTAAGGTCAGTTACTAATTAACAATGATTTGAAAAGAGAGTTGTAAAACACAATGTTTTAATAGACCTTGGAAGTCGAGAGAGGGTATATATGTGTTGTGAACATTTGGCTCAGCATGCAAATAGAACTGTCACAAGACGTTGGAGTTCGTATAACCCGTGACATTGGGCATGTATGAATTTTGTAGGTAAAGAAAATTTTGACCTAAAGCTGGGGATTTCTTGAACGCTGTCGATTTCTCTATAGCAAGCATTTGTTTAATGATGGGAACTTCTTGAAGGGTGTTTCCGTCAGGATGAGGATTTATTGAAAGCTACAACAAATTATGTAGTGAAGATGAGCATATGTCCAAGCAGAGCTCTCATTTAAGTTGTGTAGAAAATTTACACTGCAGGTCATTGTCATCCCAAGACACCATTTTAGTTTCCATTTTAACATGCGTTTATTACTACCGAAGCTCTTGTAAAATATTGTGACAAATCATATCATTTCTTTATGTCATCAATAACATGATAACAACAATATGTATTTGATTCATATTTATATGAAGTAGATTACGGGGACTAGATATTTGTTTTATTATTGATATTGCTAGGAAAGGCGTCACCTTGTACACTAGGTTGATGCTTTGTTCTTATAGATGCAGAAAATAATTGAACTATCTGTAATGCCAAGGAAAGGCACTAACATTAATTGAGGTCTTTCCTGCTACAAATAAGGGTAGACAATAATCGGTATGATAATAATTTCACATATGTATATTAATGAGAAGCAAGGGTGGTGGGTGCATTAGTTGGACTCCCTAGATCTGAACAGAGCAACTTTATATCCGGTGTATTAGCAAGTTGACTAAAAGGAGTACAGGGGTTGAAGGATAGGAAGGATTACGCCAAGAAAGGAAGGAATTTTTATCCAACCATGCCATGGACGGAGGGAGTATTAAAGAAAGAATAAGAAGTAATTTAAATGAGTACACAGTGTTCCCGAAATGCTTGAAATTAAATGATAATTATCTCCCAAAGCGAAGCATCTAAGTAAATTTGCATGTCGATGGTGCAATCATCTCAAAGTCTTGTAAATTTTAATATAAAAATTGTGAGACAATGATGACGTAGACATCGACACTAGGACAAACTCATAATTCTTTTTACCCTATCATTTTTTAACCATAGAGAAAATTATCTTATTTATGTGAGTGCAATTTGATGAAAACACGGTGTGCAGGGACAAATATTATACATTATCAAAAGTACAAAGTTTATGATAAATGAGTGGAAGAGAAGTGTGGAGGAGAGGGCTGGAGCTGTAAAGATTGAGGTGGGAGAGCCTGTCGACCATTTGGATGGATGCATTATAGCGAAGATGGAATTTGGGAGAAACTACCAAGAATTAAGACAAGTTTTTGGAAAACTAGGTTAGTTACAGAACCTGGCATCTCATGTCGGTCGTTATTCTCGATTACAGGTAAATCAGAAATTACGTGCCTATTGAGTTTGGGTAGGTGTTAAAGTAGTAAAATGAATGAATAAATGCAAAAGTACATGATCTTTTGAGTAAATGAAACATGTAGTAGAGTATCCCATTTTTTCTACACTTCACAAAAGTTTCATGCGCAGTTGGAGATTCGATCCATCCAAATGTAATTGTAGTTATATAGGTTAGGTAAATGGTAGGAAGTTAATACAAAAGTGAAAAGGTAAAACTATATGAGTATTATATAAGTAAAACTATATGTATATCATCTTATAAATAAGATAAGTAAGCTTTTTGGATGTTTGGGTTGCTCTATTCCCTATTATAGTGGCCCATTAGATGCCAACTTATTGGCAAATGAAGTTTCCCATTGCCTAAGTTATTGGGATTAAATTCTTGGTCATTGGGAGCTTAGAGGTTAATTCATCTGTTTAAGACACTATACAGCATTTGTAGTCATTGTATTTATTACTATCAAGCATCAATTCCGGTTACTAAGTAGCCACGATAATAAGGCACATAATGATGTATCGTACAATTAAATCTCACATTTCCATACATGAGTCGACACATGGATATATATACATACATATATATCTATATATTCCTTAGACAATAATTCAGCATTAAGAAACTTGCTATCACCAAGGTGTGTGCCAAACCAAGGAATTGCCCATATCTATGTAACTACTGGAGATGGAATCTAATTCCTATATTATAAGAAGTATGCACAAACAACATTCATATGAAACATTCTTTCTTCAGATCTATACACCAACCAATAAAGACATTGGATCTACAAATATATTCATACTTTATAATTTTTGAACAATAACTAATGATTTCGACATTTTACAATGCATACCCTGGATCTTATATTTTACAACATTTATAAGAATACTTTATTTTGGACTTTGTGAAGCACATAAAACCATCAGCTCGCAAAATGCATATGACTATAAAAATGCATACAACTATCAGTTCGCAAAATGCATACAACTATAAGAAAAATGCATACAACTATCAGTTTTGAAGAGGACCTAGTCATGCATAATACTATCAGTTTTATTGATGATTCAGTCTTACACCGTATCCATATATATATACAAAACGCAATAGCCATGGTTTCCACACATGTATCAATCCATATACCAGCTCTATGAAGCGTCGCCACATAATGTATGTGCCAGATCTCCAAAACAAAACCTGTAGACACTCCAATGAATTTACCAGCTCTAATAACATCAGAACTCGTTGACATACAAATGCACTCACCAATCATTAATAAAACATAGGCGCTTAACAATATGAATCTAGATATAAATGCTTCCTTTAATAGCAAAGTGATTCTTTACCCCAGGGTGATTCTATATATTGAAAACGAATCTATATTCATTGTACCTATATATATCACATCTATGAGCTAAAAAGAACCAAACACTGAATGTAAATTAGAACTTCATAGTTACACCTATTGAATATATGGTTTAGAAACGAAGATTCCATATCTATGAGAAAAACAAAACCTAAACATTTCCCATCCCTTTGATACCGATATCCATTGAACCAATACACTAAATACAACCTAGTGGTCGCCCATCGATTTGATACCCTTGCACATCGAATCTATCCTATTGAAGGAACAGACATATTTAAAAATAGTCCTGGCACAATTCCTTATGATTTTTATATCTACCATATATGCATTGATAAGTAACACTTACCAAATCGCGGCCTAACAACACCTGTCACGCAGAAATGGGATTTTTTACCAAGCAAAGAAGATCGCAGCCGCTCGGGATTTAGGAAGATCGCTCCTCCTCCAGGAAATTTCAGACAGTCGTATATAGATTGGGCGCCGACCAATGCAATCTTTGCCATCACAATGCATCTGTTTTCTCCCCACCCCCCCTTCTACACTATCTCAAAGCAATATATATAATGCATGACTAGGATCCTTCTTCTCCAATAAAGCGGAAATCATTCCCCCCACTATGCCAAGATTCTTGCCTCACAAGCACCGAGCATTAATCATTCCTTCAATACTGAATATGTCACCAAATGCCAAGGGTTATCCTACCCCAATACCGCTAAGGTCATTTCTATAAATCAACAAAAAACCTAAACTAGAATTATAAACTGTCTTCTTTCCCAAAAACGCTGATTCCCCCAAAACACGTGGTGTGTCTATAAATCAACAAACCCAAAAATGTAAATAGAAACAAGTGAGCTCACCTTAATCCCTACCTCCTAAGCATTCCAGGAGCAAGTGGTTGTTTTGGAAGCCTGCTCGTGAATATAAAATTAAGCTCTGTGATCTTATCCCATGCAAGGTTAAAGAGTACAGGTGGTTGGAGAGGCATGAACATTCATGAAAGAAGCTATAGTCACAGAAGGTCTTTCTTGCTTTTCTGCAAATGCCCTAATCATACGATATTCATAGTTTCACGTTCAAATAAGTTCCTTAAAATGAATTTATAATCCATAATCAACCAAACAATGAGCACAAAAAGGCTCATTGGGTTGTTCAAGGAGGGAAAACACATTTAATTTTATCCTACCACTAAAATATTTGATATCTTTCAGGTAGCACAGGGAAGTATAGTTAATCTCTTAGTTTTCCATTAAATCCTTTTCACTTAATTAATATAATATTGTAATACTACCTCTTCCTTTTATTTAAATGCACTCATCCTAAAATACTAAAAGTAAGTTTGCTAATATAGAATTTTGTCTTCTTCAACTCTCTATTTGAATAAAAGTGTAATTCTATATTATCCAAGGTTTATAGTTATTATACTCCAAACAATTATGGGCCTTTCCTGTATCCAAATTTCCAATACTTCCGCACAAATCCCCTATAAGAGCCTTTGTTCGAGTATATTATAGCTCTTCTTAGTTGTTAGTTTTGACATGAGTAACATTTTATATAAGAGTAAATATAAATATATATATATATATATGTCCATCTATTTAGGTACACATGTAATTCATTTTTCTTAATCCAATAAGATACCTTATTCGCACTTCGGTCTAGATCACCCTCAAGAAAATACCCTTGACGGTAGTTTTTTTTTTTTAAGGGGAAGTTTTGAACTTATCAATCAAATTTCTGCGAGGGTCTTCTTAGCACTTGATGCTATCATTAAGCATATCCACAGATTAAGGAAAGGTCCTTGCTTTTATACCCAAAATATGATCATATCTGTAATATCCCTCTCCTATACCCTGGAATATTTTGTAATTTTGCATATTATTGTACTTGTCTCGGTGAGGAGCTCAAGGCCAAGGCCCCACTAGGACAACACCTTGTGGCTTTTAAAATTTAAATATCTAAGTGAAAATACTTAGATGATAAAATGCAATGACCCAACTCAAGACGCCTTAGTAGATTACTCAATCCTAGTAACCTGGACGAGAGGGTTGAGGGGGTTAAAGAAAGAACGAAGGAGAAAACAATTTCCAAAGAATTAGAGTCATATATATATATATACGAATATGAGAAACAAAGGTATGTTATATAGAAGAGAATATATTTATATGAGATGAATTATTACAGTGAGAATTGGAACATGTTATAGTCTTACGCTTAGGGAAACACTCTATAATGGTAACTATGGGAATGGAACACCATATAGTAGAATATTTATAGATAATTATAGCCGAGGCAATTCATGCACTTATATAGAACAAATACCCATATTAATGGAGTATGACGGTGCCTCTGTAATAGCCTTGGGTGTAGGAACCGTTAGGGGATTCTAGCCACCAATTAAGGAGGCGCTACCTTTTGGGTGTTTAAGTTTTCAGAAGCATGTACTCTGGAGGCATTATGCTGCCATGAATCATAGTCACTAATTATGGAGGCTATACGAGAATTAATCCTAGATTTTTGGTTGAAGCGCTAGGGTTTTGGGAGGAAGAAATTATTTAGGTGCGTTGAAAGGTGGTTTTGGGGGGAGAGTGGCAGTACGACTCAGGATGGGCCTCTGCGAATTCATGGCGTTGGATGACCTCGGATGGAGCTGGAGCTGTGCCAAGGCTCGGGGGTAAGTAAAGCATACACGCCCCCTGGGTGTTGATGTGGCAATTAGCCAATATGCTCGGCAAGTCTATTATTGCTTGCATCCTTCACAGCTTAACACAGTGAGCTTTGGGTAGCTTCCTTTTGAGGTATGAGGTTATATTTTTGTTTGTTTAAAGTTTAACCAATGCAAATCTGGTAGGTATAACGTATGCATTCTGGTGCACAAAGTTGATTGGTGCGCCTACACTCAGGAAATTCGATTTAAGATACCCTTGGTTCTTATGTTTCTAACTAGTAACACTTAGATCCAAACCCTATATTTTGGCTTACACGCCCAGGTATATTCTGTATTTGGAGTATGGCTTATGAGCCCATAGATGCCTTGTACTTGCTAGAACCACTTGGATCGGAACCCACCCAAATCATTTGCCAAACCTACGTGTGCACCGCTGTGGTTTGAACCCCTCATGCGATTTTGAGAATCACTGATGACCACCTTAAGGGGTGCGTTGACCTTCGTGGAGAGCGATCTGTTGGGTGTGAGTACTTTTATTGTTAAAACCTAAAAGTCTATGATTACATGCAGAAGCATGATGCCTCAGCTCGGTGGTAGATGGTTCAAATATACTGTGTCCTCTTGAAGGTAGGAGAAGTCAGTCTGATATTTATATATATCGGCAACCCTTTACCATGAATGCCTACCTCAGTACAGGCGGTCGACCCATGATTGGCGTGGCACTTTGGCCTGTTTGTTATTATCTGTTTTTTGGACTTCATATCTGAGTTTGTGATCTGATTTCTCCTTATGTTACCAATGCGGCTTAATGCGTACTCTGTAACGTTCTTTGTCGTAGTACAAGACCCCTTTCTTTTTACATCAGGTCCAATCTAAGGCACAACCTCCTCAACTTCGTTTTCCCATTATGGCGAACACGATTCAGAGCCAGTATTTGACTAGTGGACCACCCAGAACCAGGATTTAACTTTTGTGGCTAAGGATTTTATTTTTCCTGAGCATTTATCCCTTTTCCGAGATAAGGGATTCAAGCCCTTTTCTTCCAGTTTCATATTGGCCAGGAAAAGTTATAAAACGAATTCAAGAAAATATATTGTTTTTTTTTAATAACTCATGATTCAACTATGAGGCGGTTTCCTAGCATGAAAGCCTTTCAATACGTTTTGTTGGAGCCCTCGTTGGAAGTTTTATATTTCTGTCTTTCGTAGGGAACTTTTTCTGCCCTTTTTGCTGACTAGCCTCTCACGCAAGTGTTCTTTAATAAAAGATTGGTTATGAGAATTTGTCAAAGCCCTTATTCCTTGGGAGATAACATATCCGTGACAAGTAGAGAAGTTTTGGGGTAGAGTTTAGCAGTGTGTTGGGACGGCTAATTACCTTATGTACATATGACAAAATCCTGGCTTGCTTTAAAAATGTTCCTGAGAACAAAGGATAGGACTATATATAACCGGCCATGGCACCATGGCCGAGACATTGTATTGTACTTCATTTTGATAAAGCAATAAAAGAACTAGCAAAATATTGGTGGACGTAGCCTCGTGGACGAGGTGAACCACGTGAAAATGGTTGTCTCATTATTATTATTATGTTGTTCATGCTTATTTATTTTACTTGATGATGCTGTTATGAATGCAGTGTAATGCTTTAATTGGTGAATAGATTACTAAACTTTTATTTTGCATACTTCTTGAATGGTTTGTAGCTTTAAGGTATAAGTGGTATACTACATATGGTATCAGAGCCATCTACAACGATGGACCCTTAAGTATGGGCTAACATGAAAGTTGCAGGATTACATTTGGGAGAAAATTTGCTCTCATCATGGCGCAAGTTGAAAACAAAAAACAAAAAAAAAACAAAGCCTTCAATTGAATTCTGGTTATGCGGGGAAGAGAGGTAAGTAAATGGATGGGTGGAATTCCACACTGGAGATGGAATATTGTATTTTGAATGTGTTCGTTTCTCGGGGAAGATTTGACTTCTAAAATAGAATGGTTTGTTCTGCTTTGTTGTTTTATAGTTATCAGTGTTTAAATAATACTTTGTTTGGTCTGCATGAGATGGACACATTTGATTTCTGCGTTTTTAAATCATGGATGTCTGCGATTTCGATACTTGTATTTTATATTAGTGTTTTTGCCTGGGTTTCAATATGGGTCTGCAATAATTGTCTAAGTCGGTGTTTTGTTAATAGATCTGGAATATATACCATGTGCATATGTTTTGCTGACTGAGAATGTATTGTATGCCTATTTTTATTAGATCAGGATTGTCCCAGTTTTCCCAATCGATTTTACAAAGTATGAATAGATCCGGTTCTCCCAGTTTTTCCAATCGATTTTACTCAACCATTCAAGTGGTTGACTTCTTATAAGAGGTGATTTTTTTTTCTTGTCCAATTTGTACTCAGGTGATCCTCCCATCAAATTATTTAAATCTTCAAGTTATGGACAGGGTATGAACAAAATCGATCTGGATTTTAGCCATGGCTTGGAGTTGTGCTTTGTTAGAACTCTTTTTTTTTTTATGACCACAATTTCAAGAAAAATCGATTTGGTAGTTAAGTGACGACTGAATATTCTTGTTTAAAGACTGCAATATTTTAAGGAGTAAACGTTGCATGCATTTTCTTTATAATTGTATGGCCATGATTTGCTACATTTTCTTTTATCGTGTAACCTTTATTGGAGATCAAACCGAACTAATTACAGAAATCCATTCGCCGTCCAATCGCTGAATCTTGTAGTTCAATTGGATTTTCTGTTATTTTTTTCCTAGTTGCGACTACATTATAGAGGGAAGATCCCTGTTCGGGAGGCTTGTCATACTTTTCTCTGTCCAGTTTATCCACAATTTCATTATGAGGGAAGATCCATGATATCAAATGCTTATGCTGGAAGATCCCATGGTATTGAAAGTCTAAATATATGAATGCGTGTGCAAACCTTGTATTTAACATGCTTGCCGTGAGTTGCGTCAATATTCTAGAATTGTCTTGGGATTTTGAATAAAGGCAATTCCATAGACCTACATTTATGTAGGCTATGTGTGTTTGAAGTGAAATTGTTCTTGCAAGGGACCAATCAATTTTCTTATCTGTCAAGTTCACATGTCAATGAATTTTAATGTTGGATCAGTAACAGAAGGTGCATCTAGTCGCTTATAAGGTAAATCAAGTTACCTATAGTAATTGACTCGAACATTTCACTTTTTGGTTAATATGGGTGGTATTTGAAACTTTCACTTTCTGTAAGAGTTTCGTATATATATCCAGTAATATATACCTTCATCTGCACACACTGTTAAATGCAGAACTATGAAGTAGAGATAAGTGCTTTTTGGGGAGTTGTGAGAATGATGGTTATATAAAATTGGCTGTAGTATTTCAAGTTGGAAAGATTGTAGTAGGGTTGGATCACTTAATAATATTCCAATCGTACAGTTGCAAGTTTTTACAACAAGAGATTAAAGATTTTTGCTGAAGGTTTGTGTTTTCCTTTAGGGCTTTTCTTAAGAGATCAGGGATTGCAAGTTTCTTGCAACAAGATATTATAGATTATTGCTAAAGTATTTGGTCTTCCTATAGGACTTTTCTTGAGAGATTAGTGGTTGCTTCTGGATTTGGTACTTTTTTGAGGAGAAGTGTGGGATATTTACAAGATTACATGTTATGCACACACATTTTTCCCGATTTGAAAGAATATAATTTATTAAAATGTTAAAAGTTTGAGCTGAATTGACTTTGAAATCTCAACTTGATATTTGTTTGCAATAATTACGAGGGTCCAAATAGCTGTTGTCTGTTTTTTGAAATGAAATTTTATATTCACAAATGCTTAATAGTCTAATATTTAATGTATTCAGGGGGAAGTAATTTTGTTAAAATGTTTTATCGTTTGTTCTATGAATACTTTATGTAGCATGATCAATGAGGAAACACTGTATTGTTGATTTCATGTATTCTTGTAAGAGAAAAATGGTTTATGTTTCAACTTTCTACTCTCTCCAGTCTGAAATTCAGTCTTGTACTTTTTCCCTCTTTCCCTGTTTTAATGAGCATTTTAAGAGATTACACATTTTTCTCATATTTGTTACGAGGACAGATTGGTGGTTCTCCTTTTTTTATTAAAGTCCATTTTAAGAGATCAATTTATTTTCTAATATTCACTATGCAAAAGGCAAGGGTCTTTAATGCTGCTTTTATTAACTTGAAAACTCTCGAGTGGGTATTGACACATTTATGTAGTTCACTTAACAAAAAATTTATGTGACACTTCAAAAAGATAAATATTTTTATTTAAAAGTATCCTAGAGTACAAAACCCTTGTTTAAATTTGAGAATATTTGAAATTATTTCCCATTTTTGAGTATTCAGTGGTTGGGCCTTTGAATTGTATGACATAGAAGAAAGAACTCGCCTTTTGGTTATTATTGGTGATCAACATTAGTTTATGCGATACCATTAGATTTTCTTGCTAAATGCAGGGTTTTTGAAAATACTGTAAATCATGGTTTTGGTCATGTAAGTCAAAAGGTTTGAATGGACAATTGAAGGAAGTATCTGTTTTAGCTACAGTAGGAAAAATGGCTAAGTTACACTTAACCCTTGTGACTTTAGGTCGAGTTTATTATTGTTAATGTGTAAGGTGGTGTTTGCATTGTCAAATTCTCAGGCTATATGTGGCTCCTTGCGAATTGTGTTGTTGTAAATTGAAAAGGTTTGTGGCTTATTGTGAATGCCTTCTTGACAATTCTCGTGTTAAAAGAATTGAAAAGGCTCTTACCAATGAATGAGAAATGGGGTAAGGCATGATTTATGTTTGATATTCTTTGAATTAATAATATGATAAATTGACTACATATGGAGTGATTGCAGGCATGGAAAATTATGGCCATGAGAAAAGGCTAAAGCTCCAGGACTATGATGAGTTAAATCTCATGTGTATAAAGTTATCACCAGAAGAGGGAGTGGTGATGGAGGTAGTGGTTAAAATCTACCTTGTTTTCCCCTGGGCCAGCGAGGGACCATTATGCATTTTGGGGACGCCTAGATGTAAGACATGTGGTTAAGACTCGTTCCGCACACATTAGAGGACTGTCACATGAGTTGGGGGACTCTGTGAAGAGAATAACCTCTAGGCGCTATGGAGGTGTGCGAGAACGGAGTGCCTCAGCTTGGTGAAGCACCCTAAAGGAGATACCGCTAAGAGGGGTATAGGGTATCGTCCTTGTGTTGGGTGGCTTGAATTGGCACTTGGTGTGCTGGGATGAAGGAACATCCAGAGAAAGCAATAATGACAAGCACCCTGAATAGCACAGAGGAGATACACGAAAGGTTGGTATCGTCCTTGTGTTGGGTGGCTTGAATTGGCACTTGGTGTGCTGGGATGAAGGAACATCCAGAGAAAGGAATAATGACAAGCACCCTGAATAGCACAGAGGAGATACATGAAGGGTTGGTATCGTCCTTGTGTTGGGTGGCTTGAATTGGTACTTGGAGTACTGTTGGCCCTTGATGTGCTGGGATGGAGGACATCCAAATAAAGGAACAATGCGGAAAAAGGTATGTGCATTGCAGGTAAACTTGTACCGATGAGGTAATATGTTGATTAATTGCCAGATAGAACTCACATGTATATATTGGAGCCATTGTGATTATAAAAAAAAAGGAAAATTTATAATGGATTTCTAGCATTGACATTATTGATATAATGGGATTTCAATGCTTGTAGTCATGTTTTATTGATGTATCAATTGCATTATGGAAAATAATTGGGTAATATGGCACCAATGAACACTAGAAAATTGCAGATTGCAAAAGAATCTATGACTTTTGTTTAAGTTGAATTGTGATTTGGACATGAATTACTGAAAGGACTAAGTTGTGGTTATGATGCTGCAAAAGGCTTGCTAATTACATTTCATGATGAATTGACTCTTATTTATGAAATTTGGGTAGACCCGATTTTTGGCAGGTCCTACAAACCCACAAGGATCAGAAAAGAAGAATCAAAAGAGAGATTTGAACAAGGAAAAGCAAGAAGAGATGACTCCAGAGAAGAATAAAAGTTTTGTCGAAGAAACAAGAAACACTGAGGACGGTGTTCTTTCTTTTAGGGGGAAAGGATGTAATATCCCTCTCCTATACCCTGGAATATTTTGTAATTTTGCATATTATTGTACTTGTCTCGGTGAGGAGCTCAAGGCCAAGGCCCCACCAAGACAACACTTTGTGGCTTTTAAAAGTTAACTATCTAAGTGAAAATACTTAGATGATAAAATGCAATGACCCAACTCAAGACGCCTTAGTAGATTACTCAATCCTAGTAACCTGGACGAGAGGGTTGAGGGGGTTAAAGAAAGAACGAAGGAGAAAACAATTTCCAAAGAATTAGAGTCATATATATATATACGAATATGATAAACAAAGGTATGTTATATAGAAGAGAATATATTTATATGAGATGAATTATTACAGTGAGAATTGGAACATGTTATAGTCTTACGCTTAGGGAAACACTGTATAATGGTAACTATGGGAATGGAACACCATATAGTAGAATATTTATAGATAATTATAGCCGAGGCAATTCATGCACTTATATAGAACAAATACCCATATTAATGGAGTATGACGGTGCCTCTGTAATAGCCTTGGGTGTAGGAACCGTTAGGGGATTCTAGCCACCAATTAAGGAGGCGCTACCTTTTCAGTGTTTAAGTTTTCAGAAGCATGTATTCTGGAGGCGTTATGCTTCCATGACTCACTGTCACTAATTATGGAGGCTATACGAGAATTAATACTATATTTTTGGTTGAAGCACTAGGGTTTTGGGAGGAAGAAATTATTTAGGTGCGTTGAAAGGGGGTTTTGGGGGGAGAGTGGCAGTACGACTTAGGATGGGCCTCTACGAATTCATGGCTTTGGATGACCTCGGCTGGAGTTGGAGCTGTGCCAAGGATCGGGGGTAAGTAAAGCATACGCGCCCCCTTGGTGTTGATGTGGCAGTTAGCCAATATGCTCGGCAAGTCTATTATTGCTTGCATCCTTCACAGCTTAACACAATGAGCTTTGGGTGGCTTCCTTTTGAGGTATGAGGTTATATTTTTGTTTGTTTAAAGTTTAACTAATGCAAATCTGGTAACTAATGCAAATGAGGTTATATAAGTGTTACCTAATGCATTCTGGTAACACTTTTTCTGCCCTTTTTGCTGACTAGCCTCTCACGCAAGTGTTCTTTAACAAAAGATTGGTTATGAGAATTTGTCAAAGCGCTTATTCCTTGGGAGGTAACATATCCATGACAAGTAGAGAAGTTTTGGGGTAGAGTTTAGCAGTGTGCTGGGACGGCCAATTACCTTATGTACATATGACAGAATCCTGGCTTGCTTTAAAAATGTTCCTGAGAAAAAAGGATAAGACTATATATAAACCGGCCATGGTTGAGCTGAGACATTGTATTGTACTTCATTTTGATAAAGCAATAAAAGAACTAGAAAAATATTGGTGGACATAGCCTCGTGGACGAGGTGAACCACGTGAAAATGGTTGTCTCATTCTTATTATTATGTTTTTCATGCTTATTTATTTTACATGATGATGTTGTTATGAATGCAGTGTAATGCTTTAATTGGTTAATAGATTACTAAAATTTTATTTTGCAGACTTCTTGAATGGTTTGTAGCTTTAAGGTATCAGCGGTATACTACAATATCAACCCACTTACTTGATAGCAAATGAGAAGTCCCATTAAAAATTCCATATAGGTATAAATACATATAAATGTATTATATATGTAAAGAGGAGGAGTTCCTTACTTAAATTTAATACCCACTTTATGATAACAATAATAAGTTTGTTCATTATTATTGGCTTAAATGGGTTGTCTCATAACTAAGCCAATAAGGAGTTGTCTTGCAAAACTCACTGGCATTTAGTTCATTTGAATAATTCAAGTGTCTAAGGTGTCGATATGACATTTCTGATCACTAAATAAAACTTTCCACATCTTATTGTAGCAGTCAACAACTTGTTTTGGGGGATTCTTTCTCTTGTGGTTTTCTTTTTATTATGTGTCACAGTCTTCAGTCCTCTAAATCTAGAATGTAAAAGTGAAACTTAGAAAGTTTAGATAAGGTATTGCAAGGTTTCTTAGAAGGGCCTTGTCCATGGGCCCTGTGTCAATAAAATCCTTGGAATGGTTTCTTCCTTACAAATGAATACAAGAAACGGGGGGTGTTACACATTGCATATTATTGTTTACAAGCAACACAAGTTTAATTTGATAAAGGAACTCTTGTTGAATCTATTGTACCTTCGTCCACAAGCATTGCATATGATTTTTTACAAGCAACACAATTTTCATTTGATAAAGGAACTATTGTTGCATCTATTGTAGCTTTTTCCACAAGCATTTCATTGAATTTAAAGATGATACGTTGTTGGGATCCCACAAGGTGCAACACATCTTACATGATTGACATAATCTCAATTCTACTGCCATCACCTCGATGAATAATTATTTTGAATGTTCTTGAGGTTTTTGAGGCAGTAGCTGCTCATCGAGATATATACTTGGGCATAACACCTTCATTCATTTTCGATTGAGCTTGACACTACCATTTGATGGGCTTGCTTAGCGTAAATTCTCATAACAATGCGATGAAATTTATAAGTCTACAATGTTAGGGGAATTTTTGTATCGACCACACCAACCTCACCGATTCAAAATGACATGTTCGGTTAAGATTGTGTCTCCCAAGCCAGAGTGTGGGTGGGATCATAAACTCCTCTTTAGAGAAATGAAAGGAACGGAGTGTTGTTTCCTCAAGACAAAAGGGAGTTCATCGCATCTATATTTAATTTGTTGTCACTTGTCAAATATCTCTTAGGATAGAAAATCTCTCTTACATATTTAAGGTCTGCAACTTACTTAACAATTAATTAACAATGGTAGGAACCTTATATCAGCCAACCACGAGGAGTGAGCAACAAATTTCTAGAATGAAATCATCATTGCCAACAAATAAAAACATCAATAATTATTTTAAAAGAAATTCAAAATAAATAAACAAAAATATAACTATATGAAAACATTACAAACTGAAAAAATTATTTTCAATACAATGGGATTAAAGAAATTGCTAGTATTTGTGAGGACATGTAAGAAATTCATATGTATATTAATTGATAAAACATGTTATATTATACTTAAAATTTGTTTCCATTGAAGTTGGGAAATTTTAGTTGCTAAATTACCAAATTTTGATTCACCAATAGATTGGATATCTTCATAGTTCATTCTATTATATATTACATTACATTTTTTAATACATAAATAGATTTATTTCTCAAATATCTCTATGACACATCGATTATATAATTTCATATAATTTTTATAATAAAAAATTGTGATCTAATTTAAAATAAGAAGATTTAAATTATTAAAAGAAACAGAATCCAAATCATAATATATTTA
>LPNX010575195.1:5932-64682 GCA_001517045.1 Pseudotsuga menziesii | reverse complement strand
TGGTATTGCTTATAGTGGTAGAAATCAACAATTGTAGATGTGTGAGATAGAAAATAAGAATTGTTGCAAATACAAATTGATATCAAAGAAAACCTCATTAACAACTAATAGAAATGGTTTAGAAATTTTCAAAATCATATAGAAATCATTGATTTTAACACATTACACTTTTAAATCTTCGATTGCACCAAGAAGAGAAATCACATGAGAAACATCGATTTTTTTATTTTTTTTGACAAGAACACCCCTTGATTTTTTGGCCGGAGTTGGGGACTTATATTTTGATCACTCCTGGGAAAGATGTCACTCTGAGGACTCCCCTGTGGGAATCGAACCTGGGCCAGTGATGGAAACTCCCACTGATTTAACCACTAGACCACAGCTCAGCCGACAGAAACATCGATTTTTACTCATTGAAATTTTCATGGCATTCGTTTGTGTTGATTAGGGCCATTACTAATAATAAATTCAATGAATGCAGCCCATTCATGACTTTTTCATTTCAGATGTGCACTCCGACTAATTTTTAAATGACAAATGAATCGAGATGTGCACTCCCACTAAGATGAATTACTAATTAACAATGATTTGAAAAGAGAGTCATAAAGCACAATGTTTTAATAGACCTTGGAAGTCGAGAGAGGCTATATATGTGTTGTGAACATTTGGCTAAGCATGCAAACAGAACTGTCACAAGACGTTGGAGTTCATATAACCCATGACATTGGGCCTGTATGAATTTTGTAGCTAAAGAGAATTTTGACCTAAAGCTGGGGATTTCATGAACGCCGCGGATTTCTCTGTAGCATATATATTTGTTTAACGTTGGGATGAGCAGTGAAGATGAGCATATGTCCAAGCAGAGCTTTGGTTTAAGTCGCGTAGAAAATTTACACTACTGGTCATCATCGTCCCAGGACACCGTCTTAGTTTCCAGTTTAACACGCCTTTATTACTACCAAAGCTATTGTAAAATATTGTGAAAAATCATATAATTTCTCTATGTCATCGATTACATGATAACAACAATATGTATTTGATTCATATTTATATGAAGTAGATTACGGGGACTAGGTATTTGTTTTATTGTTGATATTGCTGGAAAAGGCGTCACCTTGTACACTAGGTTGACGCTTTGTTCTTATAGATGTGGAAAATAATTGAACTATATGTAATGCCAAGGAAAGGTGTTAGAATAATCAAACCCATAGTATTACCCACTTAGACATTAATTCATTTATTTTTGTCTTATTTGCCTAGTTCATGAGTCCCACCATGTGCAAGTTGCTAATTGCCTATCCATATAGGTCAAACTTTCCATCTTTGACTCATGTAGTGCTTGGGAAAGCCTTAGGAATCAAATCTTCTTTATTCCTGGCCTCCTAGGTGCCCTTCTACTTTTTTTGCTTTATTGCCTGCTTTTTCAGTGTTTTAAGGCACATAGGAAAGCAAGACTAGGTGAGGTGAACTTGTTTTTTGCCCCTTTCATCCTCCACTCTTTCCTCCATGCAAAAGCATGTATGAGCTTCCATTCCACCACTCATTAGCTTTCCCATGCACCCTTTCCAATTAGTGAGCCTCATGACAAATTTGGGATCATATTTTTACACCTATGGAGGATTTGCCTATTTTGGGTAAGCCTGCTTTATGCTAGTTTTGGATGCCTCCTTATGCATTCAATATCTTGATGTATTCTATATATTTAGAAACCTATGTTATTACAGGGTTGGCTATTGTACACTCAGTTAATATAATTTTGTGTTACAGCTCCATATTCAGTCTCCATTGTTAGCAATTGTGCATGATCAATTGATAATTGTTGTGGGTAAAATTAATCTACTGCTGGCCTAAATTTCTACATGGTATCAGAGCCATTGTAGGTTGTTACTCTCCTTCAAAAATTGTTTTGTAGGTTTGACATCAAGACTGGGAGCCTTCTACTCACAGCCGGGACATATTTTCTAAAGCTATGGATTCACAGAAAACTATCTTGACTCCCTTCAACTATTTTGAATGGAAAGCAGAGATGGAGATCTTGTTGAGAGTGAAAGGCCTCTACAGGGTGACTATGGCAACATAAGCAGAGCCCAATGCTGCTGCAGAGAAGATCAAATGGAACAATCGGAGAGATGAGGCCTATGGCCTCCTATGTCTCAGTATTTCTCGAGACCTCCTTTTCCATATCAGTGGATTAAATTCATCGGAACAAGTATGGGAGAAGATTTCTGATCTTTTTGGAAAGACAGATGAGATGAGGGGACATTAGATCAAAAATGAGTTGATTTATCTGAGTCCCAGTAGTTTTGAATCCCTGCAGCTATATTTCTCCAAGTTCAAAGCACTAGTTTTGCAGCTGAAGCAGTGTGGTATCGAAAATAAATATGATCAACTCATATTGGCCATCCTCTCGAAGCTAGGACCTGAATACTCAGTCTTTGTTTCGACCTTCTATGCCACAAAACTCACAGCTCGAACCTGGAAGATGCCTAGCCTTGCAGATTTCATGGAATATCTCACACAAGAACAAGACAAGCTGGTGATGATGGGCACCATCAAACCATCCAAAGATCAAGCTTTGATTGTTGGAGATTCGAGGGTGGATTCAAAAAGAAAAAAGAAAGCTAAAAATCCACCTGAGCAAAGAAGAGGCAAGAAGCCGTCTCCAGAGGATCAACAAGGTCCCAAGAAAAATACCCAGAAGAAGAAAAACAAAGGTGAAATGAACAAGTGCTCATACTGTTCAAAGGGAAATCACACTGAAAGCTCTTGTATGAAAAAGCAGATTGATATGCTGACCAATATCCTGGAGAAGAATGGCATCTCCCTTCCAGAAATCTCAAATAAGAGAGAAGGAGGATCAAGTTCAGATGATAGAGAGAGAGTTCATGCTCTAGTTGCTGGCACATCAAGCTCACCCAGTTTTATCATAGATTCTGGAGCTTCAAGACACATGGTTTCGACTAAGGAGGCCTTCTCCTCACTGGATATGTCGAAAGGACCATCTATTGTACTGGGAGATGACTCTCTCACTGAAAGTAAAGGCAAAGGAAGGATAGATCTTGATCATGGTAACTTCAACAATGTGTTGTATGTCCCTGGTCTCGCCTCCAACCTTCTGTTAGTGTACCAAATGACCCACACTGGGTCTCCTAAGAAAGTCATATTCTCCCCTGATGAAGTTGAGATCACATAAATCTCAAGTGGTAGAGTCATTGCAAAAGGAGTAGCGAATCATGCTCAAAAGGTATACATGTTTTCACACTTCCTACCTTACTCAAACCCCTCTGCTCTTCTTATCCATGCTAATGAAGCTAGAAAACTGTGGCATGAAAGATTTGGCCATCTAAATTACAAGTATCTGTCTGATCTTAGCGAGAAAGAAATGGTCATAGGGCTGCCCAAGATAAAATTTTCCAAAGGATTCTTCCAAGGCTGTATCCTAGGAAAACACCCAGAGCATAAGTTTGAGAAAGCTAGTCATGAGAGAACCTCTGCACCCCTCGAGCTGATTCATAGTGATGTTGCTGGCCCATTCCCTCATATTTCCATGAGTCAGGCCAAATATGCATTGAATTTTACTGATGATTTTTCCAGTTATTGTTGGGTTCACTTCATGAAACACAAGTCTGAAGTTTTTGGCCTATTCAAAGTCTTTAAGGCTTTGGTTGAAAACCAGTGTGGAAGGAAACTCAAGGTCCTCAGATATGACAATGGTGGTGAGTATGTCAAGTATGAGTTTATTAACTATTGTGCAGATGCAGTTATTCAGATGCAACAATCTATCCCCTACACACCACAGCAAAATGGTGTTGCAGAGAGGAAGAACCGATCACTGAAGGAGATGGAAACATGCATGATGGAGGCCAAAACTTTGCCACCAAAGTACTAGGCTGAAGCTATCAACCATGCAGCCTATATTCAGAATAGTGTGCCTCACAAACAGCTTGATGGCATGACTCCCTTCGAAGAATGGAGTGGGCACAAGCCAGATGTGACCCATTTCAGGATTTTTGGCTCAAAGGCATGGGCTAGAATCCCGACAGAGAAGAGGAAGGCTTTGCAGCCCCAAAGCCAAGAGTGTATTTTTGTTGGATACTATGAAGATTCAAAAGGGTACAAGTTGATAAACTTGAGGAAAAAAAAATCCTTCATTGAAAGGTGTGTTCAGTTTGAAGAAGAACCCCTTGCAGAAGTGGAAATTGGTGAAGCCTCTTCACCACCTGAACCTCAAGAAGTAAGTAAAGAGTTTGTTGAACATGCTGATTCTGATTTGTCTGATCGAGATGAGTTTATTTCAGACCCAAACAGCCCCACAAGGCCTAAATTGGCATCCAAGACACTACATGCAGCAGGTGAGCTAGTTGGGGATCCCAATGACCCAAGGAGGACTAGATCTCAATTTGAGAGTGGTCTGTGCATGAAGGATCCTATGTTTGCTGAAAAATGCTATTTGATGGTGGAGTCTGATCCTCAAACATATGAATAAGCAGTAGAAGATCCAATATGGCAAGATGCCATGAAGGAGGAGTTCAGTTCACTCCAGAAGAGCAACACATGGAAGCTAGTGGATCTTCCTCCAGGGAGAAAACTAGTCCAGTGTAAGTGGGTCTACAAGACCAAGTTTGCTATTGATGGCTCACCACTGAAGTACAAGGATATATTGGTATATAAAGGCTACTCATAGGTTCATGGCATTGATTACAATGAGACCTTTTCCCCAGTGGAAAAAATCGACTCCATCAGGCTAGCTCTAGCCATTGCAGCCTCAAGGCAATGGGAGGTACATCACATGGATGTAAAGTGTGCCTTTTTGAATGGATATCTCACTGAGGAGATATATATGCAGAATCCTCAAGGTTTTTCTACTAACCCTTCTCTTGTGTGCAGGTTGAGAAAGTCATTGTATGGGCTAAAGCAAGCCCCCAGGGCTTGGTATGCCAAGATAGATAGCTTCTTGCTATCTCTGAATTTTGTTCGGTGCAAATCAGATCCAAATGTCTATTTGAAGTCTATTAATGGCTCATTAATGATCATTGTGTTATATGTTGATGACCTCCTCATTACAAGAAAGCTCATAGGCTGAGATTGCTTCCTTAAAAGGAGCTATGAACCAAGCCTTCTCCATGACAGATTTGGGGCTCTTAAGTCAATTTCTGAGGCTTGAGATTGCTCAAACCAAAGCTGGAATAAAGGTGCACCAGTATAAGTATGCCTTGGATTTGCTGATCAAATTCAGAATGCAAGACTGCAAAGCAAGCAAAACTCCTTTCCTTTCAGGAGTAAAGCTGGAGGAAGATGATTCTCCACCGATGGTAAACAATACACTGTATAGACAATTGATTGGATGTTTATTGTATTTGACACATACTCGACCTGATCTTTGTTATGCAGTAAGTGTGGCTTCTAGATTCATGGATCAGCCTCATGAGATCCATTGGAAAGCAGCCAAAAGGATCCTTAACTTTGTTCAAGGAACAAGGACACATGGGATCTTCTATAAGGAAAAATCTGATCTTGATTTGATTGGATTTACTGACAGTGATTGGGCAGGTGATAGCATAGACAGAAACTACACTTCAGGGTATGTGTTCATGCTTGCAGAAGGGCCAATCAGCTGGTCAAGCAAGAAACAGAGTGCCATTGCACTCTCATCTACAGAAGCTGAGTACAGAGGAGTTGTCAATGCAGCAACTCAGTGTTTATGGTTGCAG
Source organism: Pseudotsuga menziesii (assembly GCA_001517045.1). Classification (NCBI taxonomy): domain Eukaryota; kingdom Viridiplantae; phylum Streptophyta; class Pinopsida; order Pinales; family Pinaceae; genus Pseudotsuga; species Pseudotsuga menziesii. The sequence goes on along the minus strand of LPNX010575195.1, from coordinate 58,971 downwards.
GGTTTACTTGGAGAGTGTGGTTTCGAACCTGAGTACTCAACTACCATCTACTATGATAACCAGAGTACCATTCGAATCTACAAGGATCCAGTTCAGAAGCAGAGACCCAGACACATTGAGATTCACATGCACTACATCAGAGAGCTTGTGCATGATGGCACCATTCACCTACTCTTCTGTTCATCTTCAGAACAAGTAGCTGATATCTTCACCAAAGAATTTTGTGAGAAGAACTTCAGCAATCTCAAATCACTGCTGGGGATTGCTGATCATGTTGTAAAGGCATGAGTGGAGACAAGATTCTACAATTTTGTTTTACAGTCCATGTTTAAGGAAGGATTTTCCCAAGTTGGTTTTGCCTCTTTCCTTGTTTATTTGGACTTGCAGTATGTAAAAGGGTGACTAAGGCTTGTTGCTAGGCCCTATATTTTTTATTTATTACTCATAAAGTCAGTCTTAAAGGGGGGTGTTAGAATAATCAAACCCATATTATTACCCACTTAGACAATAATTAATTTATTTTTGTCTTATTTGCCTAGTTCATGAGTCCCACCATGTGCAAGTTGCTAATTGCCTATCCATAGAGGTCAAAATTTCCATCTTTGACTCATGTAGCACTTGGGAAAGCCTTAGGAATCAAATCTACTTTATTCCTGGCCTCCTAGGCGCCCTTCTTCTTTTTCTTCTTTATTGCCTGCTTTTTCAGTGTTTTAAGGCACATAGGAAAGCAAGACTAGGTGAGGTGAACTTGTTTTTTGCCCCTTTCATCCTCCACTCTTTCCTCCATGCAAAAGCATGTATGAGCTGCCATTCCACCACTCATTAGCTTTCCCGTGCGCCCTTGCCAATTCATGAGCCTCATAACAGATTTGGGATTAGCTTTTTACACCTATGGGGGATTTTCCTATTTTGGGTAAGCCTGCTTTATGCTAGTTTTGGATGCCTCCTTATGCATTCGATCTCTTGATTATTTCTATATATTCAAAAACCTATGTTATTACAGGGTTGGCTATTGTACACTCAGTTAATATAATTTTGTGTTACAGCTCCATATTCAGTCTCCATTGTTAGCAATTTTGCATGATCAATTGATAATTGTTGTGGGTAAAATTAATCTACTACTGGCCTAAATTTCTACAAAAGGCACTAACATTAATTAAGGTCTTTCCCGCTACAAATAAGGGTATACAATGATGGGTATGATAATACTTTCACGTACGTATATTAGTGAGAAGCAAGGGAGGGTGCATTAGTTGGACTCCCTAGATCTGAACAGAGCAACTTTATATCCGATGTATTAGCAAGTTGACTAAAAAGAGGACACGGGCTGAAGGATAGGAAGGAATACACCAAGAAAGGAAGGAATTTTGATCCAACCATGCCATGGACAGAGGGCGTATTAAAGAAATAATAAGAAGGAATTTAAATGAGTGCACGGTTTTCCCGAAATGCTTGAATTTAAATGATAATTATCTCCCAAATCGAAGCCTCTAAGTAAGTTTGCATGTCGATGGTGCAATGATCTCGAAGTCTTGTAAATTTGAATATAAAGATTACGAGACAATGATGACATAGACATCGACACTATGACACACTCTTAATGCTTTTTACCCTATCATTTTTTAACCATAGAGAGAATTATCTTATTTATGTCAGCGCAATTTGATGAAAACATGGTGTGCAGGGAAAAATACTATACATTATCAAAAGTACAAAGTTTATGATAAATGAGTGGAAGATAAGTGTGGAGGAGAGTGTTGGAGCTGCAAATATTAAGCTGGGAAAGCCTTTCGACCATTTGGATGCATACATTATAGCGAAGACTGAATTTGGGAGAAACTACAAAGAATGAAAACAAGTTTTTGAGAAACTAGGTCAGTTACAGAACCTGGCATCTCATTTTGGTCATTATTCTCAATTGCAGGTAAATAAAAAATCACGTGCCTATCGAGTTTGGGTATCATCTGTGCTTGATTTCCAGCCGACTCTGTAAGAGTCTGTACAAGCCATGATCTTGTCTATCAGTTTGACAAGAAAAAAATTCCACAAGTAGGCAGCGTAATTCAATCGAATTTATTTCAGAAGCTAAGTTGTTAGGTAGATAGTTATTGCAGTGTTTAATGGAAAGTAAGTCGGTAAGTAAGTCGGCCTATGCTGAAGCAATTTTCAAATTTCCTATAAATAGAAGAAGTAATTTGTAAATCAGTTTAGACAGGAACACAGACACAAGAGAGACATTAGATAGCAGAGGAACTCCGGGTGAGAAAGAGAAGTAGAAGCTCGAGCTTTTGTGCATGTGATTTAGTCGAAGAGCTGAAGCTCTGTAGACCGAAGAGTTTGTAACAGACAAGTTTGTATTACTTTGTATTTCCGCATAGTTAATATATGAAATAGTTTGTGGTTGAATGCATGATGATTTGGCCGCATATATTTCCAGATTTACTTCTGTAAATGTCTTTTACAATTACTGATAAGTAAAAGAACAAGAACCCATAAAAATCTCACCGCGTGAAAGTTCGAGGTTTTAGAGCATTTTTGGTCGACTCAAATCTTCCTACATATTTGGGCATATGTTTTGAATAAGTTATTTGGATTTGTAAAAGTGGGTAGTTTACTTCATCTTACTCATAGGTAAAAACATTTGTAATTTCTTAAGTCTTTAGACTAAGAAACATATTATATCAACTTGGTCGCATCTATAAACTTGATCGCAGATAAGTTGATCACAGATATCAACTTGATCGCAGATAAGTTGATCGCAGATATCAACTTGATCGTAGATAAGTTGATCGCAAATATCAACTTGATCGCAGGTAAGTTGATCACAGGTATCAACTTGATCGCAGGTAAGTTGATCGCAGGTATCAACTTGATCGCAGGTATCAACTTGATCACAGGCAAGTTGATCGCACCTACCAACTTGATCGCAAGTATTAACTTGGTCGCAGCAATCGAAATGGTAAAAGAAAACACCTGGTCGAAGTGAAAAGTGAAATTATTTTTTTAAAATATTGACTGAGCCCTAAACCCAAGTTTAGTCGGCTCGGTTTTGGATATCTGGTATTAGAGCCAGGTTATATCAGAGCGAGGTTATATCAGACCAAGGTTTATATCAGCCCAAGATTTTAGGAAAGAAATCTTGTCTTAAAAAGTGGAAATTAATTTTCTACGAAAAGTTAATTAAAAATTAAAAATGGCATCCACTTTGGTTCATTGCAACCTCCAAGTTTTACAGGATTATGAATATTGGTCTTTAACAATGAAAGCCTTATTTAGAGGTCAATATGTCTGGGAGATAGTTTAGCATGGTTATGCAGAACCAGCAGACATGGCAGCTTATAACAATCTCACACAGGTTGAGAAAGATGTCATGAGAGAACAGAGGAAGAAAGATGGAAAAGCTCTATTTTTCATACATCAAGCTATGCATGAGAGCATACTCCCAAGAATAGCAGCAAATATTAATGCCAAGGAAGCATTGGATACATTGGAGACTGCCTATCAAGGTTTGGATAAGGTAAAGACATCCAAGCTGCAGATTCTGAAAAAAGATTTTGAATCTCTGTGCATGAAAGATTCAGAGAATGTAGACACATTCTACACCAGAGTTGTTGGGTTGATAAACCAACTGAAATCTCATGGAGAACCCGTATCAGACCAAAGGGTTGTTGAAAAAATTCTTAGAAGTCTTCCCCCAATATTTGAAAATTTGGTTGTGACCTTAGAGGAACACACAAACATGTCGACATTCAACATTGATGAGCTGCAAGCTTCACTCATCAATCATGAACACAGAATCAACAGATCACAGACATCATTGGAAGGTACATTTGCAGCACAGTCATCCATAAGCCATGGTAGAGGCAGGGGGAGAAACAACTTCAGAGGCAGAGGAAGAAGTTCTTCAAGAGGAGGACGAGGCATAAGTCCTGCAAATGTCGGTGGTAGAGGAGATAACCAGAACCCAAGTCAGCCAAGTGGCCATAGGTTTGATAAATAAAAAATTCAATGTCATTATTGTAAGAAGTTTGGTCACTATGCATATGAATGCAAGAAGAAACAATATGACCAAGGAAGGCAAAGCCCAAGTCAGTCAACCAGCACCAACACTTCGACCGGTGCAATGTTAATGGCATCGACATCTCCACTTGAATGCAATGCTGTTAAAGAAAGTCCACATGACATATGGTACTTAGACTCAGGATGCAGCAACCACATGACTGGTAATTTAAATCTATTCTCCAGTATAGATACTTCAATTAAAACTGATGTTACACTTGGAAACAATGTCCAAGTTATTGTCTTATGAAAAGACACTGTTGATATTCTAACCAAATAGGGGGAGAGTAAGTATATCCCTGATATCTATCATGTCGAAGGTCTGAAACATAATATGTTAAGCATTTGACAGTTGTTACAAAAGGGCTATAGAGTCTGCATGGAAGATGAACACTGTGTGATCAAAGACAAGCGTCCAAGCGACCAGCTGATAGCAAAAGTGCCAATGACAAGCAACTGCTTGTTTCCATTGAGGATAGTTCCCAACATAAAAGGGAAGACAAAGACAGGAGTTGCATTCAAGGAAGAAAGTGAAGAAACAGTTGAGATCGTCAACAAGAGAGAAAATTGCAGCGCTAATTTGCAAGCTGCATTTCAGACAGAAGTTCAGGATGAATCCTAGTTGTGGCATCTCAGATTTGGACATCTGAATTTTGGTGGGATGAAGCTACTACACACAAAGAATATGGTGAAGGGATTACTATTGATCGACAGACCAGAGAGGGTTTGTGAAGGCTGCATTTTTGGCAAGCAGCACAGAGAGACATTTCTAGTTGGAAAGTCCTGTAGAGCACACACACCACTTGAAATTGTGCACTCTCACATTTGTGGTCCAATGCAGACATCATCCATTGGTGACTGCAAGTATTTTTTAACCTTTATTGATGACTACTCAAGAAAGACATGGGTATATTTATTGAAACACAAATCTGATGCATTTGGTTATTTCCAGTAGTTCAAGGCACTCGTGGAGAACCAGAGTGGACACCGCATCAATATCTTAAGGACCGACAGAGGAGGTGAATATGTTTGAAATGAATTTTTGAATTTTTGCAAGACCCATGGCATTTAGAAACAATTCACTGCATGGTATACACCTCAGTAGAATGGTATTTCCGAAAGAAAGAACAGAACCATCATGGAGATGGCACGCAGCATGTTGGCAGCCAAGCATTTTCCAAATGAGTATTGGGGTGAAGCAGTCGCAACTGCTGTATACATTATGAACTGATGTCCGACAAAGAGTGTGAAGAACAAAGTTCTGCAAGAATCATGGACAGGTATGAATCATAGTGTCTCACATTTAAAATTTTTTGGTTGTGTTGCATATGCTCATATTCCAGATGAGCTGAGAAGGAAGCTAGACAAGAAGGGACAGAAATGTATTTTTGTAGGCTATTCAAGAGACAAAAAAGCATATAAGTTGTATGACCCCATCACAAGGAAATTCATAATCAGTCGGGATGTTCAATTTGTCGAGAATGAATCATGGGATGGAACCATCGACACAAATGTCAAGATTGTGTCGAACATCGACAACGATGATATGGAAGATGAAGTGGTTCAAATACCACATGTAATTCAACCGGTCGGATTACCGCCGACTCCCATGACACCAAGACATGGTTCAACACAAGGACCATCGACACAAGTAGTAGCTCAAGCTACACCTACAAGTACACCAAGAGGACAACAAACTCCATCAGGCATTTCGTCTAGGTCAACATTGACAGAACCGATGAAGACAAGAAGTTTGCGAGAGATATATGAAGCTGGTACACCTAATTCATTCTCTCTGTTTGCATTATTTTCCTCTATATATGATCCACTAACATTTGAAGAAGCTGTTGAAGAAGAAGTATGGGCACAAGCCATGGATGAAGAAATAGAATGCATTGAGAAAAACCAGACATGGGAACTAGTTGATGTACCAAAAGACAAAGATGTAATCAGTGTCAAATGGATTTATAAGACAAAGCAAGACGCTGATGGGAATGTGCAAAAGTACAAGGAAATAATGGTAGCAAGAGGGTTCACACAACAACCTGGCATCGACTTCAATGAAATGTTTGCACCGGTTGCATGCATGGATACAGTCAGAATAGTTTTGGCCATTGCTGCACAAAACAAATGGCATGTTCATCAGATGGATGTCAATTTGGCATTCTTAAATGGCTATCTAGAAGAGGAAGTATATGTGGAACAACCACAAGGGTATGAATTTCCACATCAAGAGAAAAAAGTGTACAGGCTAAAAAAGGCACTCTATGGTTTGAAGCAAGCTCCTAGAGCTTGGTACAGTCGTATTGATTCCTATCTCATTGAAAATGGATTTCACAGAAGTGAAAGTGAACCAAATTTGTACACCAAATTCGATGAGCAAGGTAATATGTTAATTGTCTGCGTGTATGTAGATGATTTAATATTTACTGGTGATTATGGCATAGCAGATTTTAAAACAGTCATGGAAAGTGAATTTGAAATGACTGATCTGGGGCTTATGAAGTTTTTTCTGGGCATTGAAGTTCAGCAGTCTGAAAGTGGTATCTTTATATCACAGTCTAAGTATGAAAGTGAAGTTTTAAAAAGGTTTAACATGTCTAACTGTAATACAGCCCCAATACCAGTAATAACAAGTTTAAAATTGAGCAAGGATGATGAAGGATCCACTGTAGATCCTACGCTGTTCAAAAGGCTTGTTGGCAGCCTTATGTATTTGACAGCAACAAGACCAGACATTATGTATGGTGTAAGTCTGATCTCAAGATTCATGCAGTCACCAAAAGAGTCACATTGGCAAGCAGGTAAAAGAATTTTGAGGTATGTAAGAGGCACGAAAGACCTTGGTATTATGTATTCAACTTCAGAAAATTTTAAACTCATTGGTTACACTGACAGTGACAATGGAGGCAGCATAGATGACAGGAAAAGCACATCTGGATACACATTTCATTTTGGTACAGGTGTTGTTTCATGGGCTTCAAAGAAACATCCCATAGTAACTCTATCTTCAGCTGAAGTAGAGTATGTTGCAGCAACAAGTGCTGCATGTCAAGCTGCATGGATGGGGAGAGTCTTAAAAGACTTGTCACAAAACCATTAAGAACCGACAACAATCTTCTGTGACAACAATTCAGCCATAGCATTATCAAAGAATCATTTGTTTCACAAGAGAACCAAGCATATCGATACAAGGTTTCATTTTATAAGAGAGTTGGTAAACGACAAGGAAATTTGTTTGGAATTTTGTAGGTCTGAAGACCAACTTGCCGACATCTTCACAAAGCCATTGGCAAAGGACACATTCCAGTATCTGCGTAGTTATCTTGGAATGACAAGTTCTACACAGTGAACTCTGTCATAAACAGAGCATGTTTAAGCTCTGAAACAGTTTGTAATTTTTTTTTAAAAAACTCCATCTGCTTATAATTAAGGGGGAGTGTTGGAAAAATGTAATTACTCGCAGATCTGTGCTTGATTTCCAGCCGACTCTGTCAGAGTCTGTACAAGCCACGATCTTGTCTGTCAGTCTGACAAGAAGGAAAAGTCCACAAGTAGGCAGCGTAATTCAATCGAATTTATTTCAGAAGCTAAGTTGTTAGGTAGATAGTTATTGCAGTGTTTAATGGAAAGTAAGTCAACAAGTAAGTCGGCCTATGCTGAAGCAATTTTCAGATTGCCTATAAATAGAAGAAGTAATTAGTAAATCAGTTTACACAGGAACACAGACACAAGAGAGACATTAGACAACAGAGGAACTCCAGGTGAGAAAGAGAAGTCGAAGCTCAAGCTTCTGTGCATGTGATTTAGTCGAAGAGCTGAAGCTCTGTAGATCGTCGAGTTTGTAACAGACAAGTTTGTATTACTTTGTATTTCCGCATAGTTAATATATGAAATAGGTTGTGGTTGAATGCATGATGATTTGGCAGCATATATTTCCAGATTTACTTCTGTAAATGTCTTTTACAATTACTGATAAGTAAAAGAACAAGAACCCATAAAAATCTCACCGCGTGAAAGTTCGAGGTTTTACGGCATTTTTGGTCGACTCAAATTTTCCTACATATTTGGGCATATGTTTTTCATAATTTATTTGGATTTGTAAAAGTGGTTAGTTTACTTCATCTTACTCACAGGTAAAAACATTTGTAATTTCTTAAGTCTTTAGACTAAGAAACATATTCTATCAAATTGATTGCATCTATCAACTTGATCGCAAATATCAACTTGATCGCAGATATCAACTTGATCGTAGGTATCAACTTGATCGCAGGTAAGTTGATTGCAGGTATCAACTTGATCGCAGGCAAGTTGAACGCACCTACCAACTTGATCGCAAGTATTAACTTGGTCGCAGCAACCGAAATGGTAAAAGAAAACACCTGGTCGAAGTGAAAAATGAAATTATTTTTTTTAAATATTGACTGAGCCCTAAACCCAAGTTTAGTCGGAATTACAATGCAAACTTCCACAAGGGGTCCCCAGAGGAAATTATGCGGTACGTTCTTACAGGAGTGGCTAGTCATGTGCTCGCTCTGCAAATTGGTAAAACATGATAAAATTAAAAAATTTGTTGTGCTTATTCATTTGCAAACGATGTTAATAACATACCAAATAATAAGTGAAATTAAAAAGGATTTTGTTGTAATCCCAACATTCAATTCCTGAAAAGTTGGATGAACTCGTAAACAAATGCGCAACCCATCAGAAGTACAACGCCAACTTCCACGAGGGGTCCCCAGATGAAATGCACTACGTTCTTAGGGTAGTGGCTAGTGGGCTCACTTTGCAAATTGGTCAAGCATGATAAAATTGGCCAAACTATGAAATATGACCCAACTGTAAAGAAAAGCCTCGAACAAAACAATTGCATTGCGCACGACCGTCGAATCAAATTGTCCCATTTTTCTACAATGTTCGGCATTTCGATGATAGGGCTGCATACTCTTTTTTTCTGATCCGCTAAATACTCTTTTTCTCTAAAACATTATAGAGCAGAAAGTTTTGATTGATTCACTTTGAGAGTTTTTTTTTTTCATTTATATAAAATAAAAACACATTTTCTCACAACCTAATTTATACCAACACAATGAATTGTATTGAAAACCTATATCTTGCACAAAAGAGAACGAATTGTAATGCTATTTATACCCATCAATTAGAAATATCAACCTATTTTAAACCGCCTCAATGACATCTTACACAATAAAAGGAATTGTAATAAAATAATATAAAAAAAACATCAATTAAAGACTTAATATTATTTTTAATTATTATTGACATAACATTAATATAAAGTACATTTTCTTTCTTCTAAAATGTTTTGAATTTTGAGTGGAAGTTTATAACTTTCATGTTTGTGTAAACATTATCACACTCAGTTATTGAAATTATTAAAAGGATGTGTGTGAAAATGAGTGGAGTTGCTGAACCATATTGCCTGGCTAGGTTCACTAGTTTCCCAGCTAACCTTACACCACTATATACATCATGATTAAGAATTTCCATATTTAAGAATTTTCATATTAGGTTTAGTGTTTGCATATTAGGTTTACTACTATTTTTAATTAAAAAGTTGCACTCTACTCTAGTTTATAAAACCAAGAAATAATTGAACTTGAAACATATAGGGTTTTTGCATTTCCCCCTACCTGTCTCCATCTTGTAGCTAAGTTAAAAACTTGCAAGAGATACCTAAGAATTTTATATGTGAATGGGAAGGTTGGGTAATGTGGATTTGATTGTGTTAATTTTGTAGCAAAAGAATTTTATTTTTTATAATAATTTTCACCCTTTGTGGCTCTACCATGATGGGACATTACCATTTTTATAGCATGATGGAGGATCCAAGTTTATCCTCTTTGATATGTGGAGAGTGAAAATACGTGTAAAGAAGGAATAAATAATAGTAATTGTTTGGAATCTCAGTGTATTTTGTGGTTTTTCGTTCTTTCTATTAATGAAATATTTCTTTCACCCACGGAGGACAATCAATAGAGTGAGGACTCAATGTATTTTCTTGAGTTTGGCACTTCTTGCTTTAGAGCATAAGGATAGTTAAACTCTAATATTTAAGTTATATGTCTACTAATGGATGATATCCATTTGAAGAGTTTGCATTTGAAGAGTTTGATTTTGGGTAGAGTTTCAAATTTAAAATGGATCTACATTTAAAAATGATTTAAATAGCATGTATAATTTCGTTTAAAACTAATATATAGGTATACATACATATAAATGTATTATATAAATAAAGAGGAGGATTTCTTTATTTAAATTTAATACCCGCTTTAGGATAACAATAATAAGTTTGTTCGTTATTATTGGCTTAAATGGGTTGTCTCATAATTAACCCAATAAGGAGTTGTCTTGCAACGCTCACTGGCATTTAGTTCATTTGAATAATTCAAGCATCTAAGGTGTGGATATGACATTTGTCATCACTAACTAAAACTTTACAGATCTTATTCTAGCAGTCAACAACTTGTTTTGGGGGATTCTTTCTCTTGTGGTTTTCTTTTTATTGTGTGTTGTAGTCTTGAGTCCCCTAAGTCTAGAATGTAAAAGTAAAACTTAGAAAGTTTAGATAAGGTACTGCAAGGTTTCTTAGAAGGGCCTTGGCCATGAGCCCTCTGTCAAGAAAATCCTTGCAATGTTTTCTTCCTTACAAACGAATACAAGAAACGAGGGGTGTTACACATTTCATATTATTGTTTACAAGCAACACAAGTTTCATTTGATAAAGGAACTCTTTTTGCATCTATTGTAGCTTCGTCCACAAGTACTAAATCTCGTTGTTTACAAGCAAAAGAAGTTTCATTTGATAAAGGAACTCTTATTGCATCTATTGTAGCCTTGTCCACAAGCATTTCATTGAATTTAAAGATGATACCTTGTTGGTATAGACATAATCTCTGGTCTACTGCCGTCACCTCGATGAATAATTATTTTCTATGTTCTTGAGGTTTTTGAGGCAGTAGCTGCTCATCGAGATATATACTTGGGCATAACACCTTCATTCATTTTCGATTGAGCTTGACACTACCATTTGATGGGCTTGCTTAGCTTAAATGCTCATAACACTACGATGAACTTTATAAGCCTACAAGGTGAGGGGCATTTTTTTATCAACCACACCAACCTCATTGATTCAAAATCACCTGTTCGGTTAAGATTGTGTCTCCCAAGCCAGAGTGTGGGTGGGAACATAAAATCCTATTTAGAAAAATGACATGAATGGAGTGTTGTTGCCTCAAGACAAAAGGGAGTTCACTGCAGCTATATTTAATTTCCTGTCACTTGTCAAATATCTCTTAGGCTATAAAATATGTCTTACATATTTAAGGTCTGCAACTTACTTAACAATTAATTAACAATGGTAGGAACCTTATATAAGCCAGCCACGAGGAGTGAGCAACAAATTTATAGAATGAAATCATCATTGTCAACAAATAAAAACATCAATAATTATTTTAAAAGAAATTCAAAATAGATAAACAAAAATATAACTATATGAAAACATTACAAAGTGAATAAATTATTTTCAATACAATGGGACTAAACAAATTGCTAGTATCTGTGAGGACATGTAACAAATTCATATCTATATTAATTGATAAAACATATTGTATTATACTGAAACTTTGTTTCCATTGAAGTTGGGAACTTCTTAGGAACTTCTTGAAGGGTGTCGTCGTCACGATGACGCTTTCTTGAAAGCTACAACAAATTATGCAGTGAAGATGAGCATATGTCCAAGGTGAGCTATGGTTTAAGTCGCGTAGAAAATTTACAGTGCAGGTTGTCGTCGTCCCAAGACATCGTCTTAGTTTCCCTTTTAACACGCATTTATTACTACCGAAGCTCTTGTAAAATATTGTGACAAATCATATCATTTCTTTATGTCATCAATGACATGATAACAACAATATGTATTTGATTCATATTTATATGAAGTAGATTATGGGGACTCACTATTTGTTTTATTGTTAATATTGTTGGAAAATACGTCACCTTGTACACTAGGTTGATGCTTTGTTCTTATAGATGCGGCAAATAATTGAAGTATTTGTAATGCCAAGGAAAGGCACTAACATTAATTGAGGTCTTTCCTGCTACAACTAAGGGTAGACAATGATGGGTATGATAATACTTTCACGTACGTAAATTAATGAGAAGCAAGGGTGGGTGCATTAGTTGGACTCCGTAGATCTAAACAGAGTAGTTATATCCGGTGTATTGGCAAGTTGACTAAAAGGAGTACAGGGGCTGAAGGATAGGAAGGAGTACCCCAAGAAAGGAAGGAATTTTCATCCTACCATGCCATGGACGGAAGCCGTATTAAAGAAAGAATAAGAAGGAATTTAAATGAGTACAGCGTGTTCGAGAAATGCTTGAATTTAAATGATAATTATCTCCCAAAGTGAAGCGTCTAAGTAAGTATGCATGTCGATGGTGCAATGATCTCGAAGTCTTGTAAATTTGAATATAAAAATTACGAGACAATGATGACATAGATATCGACACTAGGACACACTCATAATGCTTTTTACTCTATCATTTTTAACCATAAAGAAAATTATCTTATTTATTTGAGGACAATTTGATGAAAATACTATGTGGAGGGACAAGTATTATACATTATCAAAAGTACAAAGTTTATGATAAATGACTAGGAGAGAAGTGTGGATGAGAGAGCTGGAGCTGCAAAGATTGAGGTGGGAGAGCCTTTCGACCATTTGGATGCATACATTATAGCGAAGACTGAAATTGGGAGAAACTACAAAGAATGAAAACAAGTTTTTGAGAAACTAGGTCAATTACAAAACCTCGCATCTCGTGTTGGCCATTATTCTCGATTGCAGGTAAATTAGAAATTACGTGCCTATCGAGTTTGGGTATGTGTTAAAGTAGTAAAATGAATGAATAAATGCAGAAATACATGATCTTTTGAGTAATTGAAACATGTAGCAGAGTATCCCATTTTTTCTACACTTCACAAAATTTTCATGCGCAGTGGGAGATTCGATGCATCCAAATGTAATTGTAGTTATATAGGTTAGGTAAATGGTAGGAATTTAATACAAAAGTGAAAAGGTAAAACTATATGAGTATTATATAAGTAAAACTATATGTATATCATCTTATAAGTAAGATAAGTAAGCTTTTTGGATGTTTGGGTTTATAGTGGCCCATTAGATGCCAACTTATTGGAAAACGAAGTTTCCCATTGCCTAAGTTATTGGGATTAAATTCTTGGTCGTTGGGAACCTAGAAGTTAATTCATCTGTTTAAGACATTTTGGAAGGACCATCCTTATTATTAGCCATCCTTATGACCTAAAACATTGAAATAAAGCAGATAATATAATCTATATTAAAAGAAGAATAAGGATACGACATAGAGCTTATCATTGACGGTTTAAGTCATAGTGCATGCTAGTCAGCCAATGCGTTTAACTCATAGTTTATGTTGATTAGGTGCAATTGGTAGGTGAGAAGTTAAACTTCATTGCGTCGAGAGGCGCTCTACAACCCAGTATGGGGAAGATCTTGTAACGTGATGTAATGTTAGTAAAGTTCGTAACATGTTGGCAAAAAATAATACTGATAGTGAATATTATGGGACACATCTTGTAACGTGATGTAACATTGGTAATGTTTGTAACATGTCGGGAAAAAATAATAGTGATAGTGAATATTATGGGAGAGATTTTGTAACACAAAATAAAAAATAATATCACTTTCGTAAACTTATTTTTATTAATAAAAAATAATTTTTCTAATAGGCCAAAATAAATGTCGGCCACAAAAAAATATAAAATGGGGGAGATGCTGTAGTCTTCCTACCTAACAAAATAATAAAAAAGTAAAAATTTTATTATCTTTAAAAAAATATGTGGGTCAAGAAAAAAACACAAAATATAATTATCCGCAAAATTTTTTGGCCTTGCGCATGGTTTTAAAACCATGAGCAAGGCATTCTAAACAACTCATCGTTTTATTGTACATGGTTTAGGAGGCTTTGCACATGGTTTTTAAACCATGTGCAAGGCCTCCTAAAAATCCCATGGTTTAATTGTACATGGTTTAGGAGGGCCTTGCAAATGGTTTTAAGACCATGTGCAAGGCCTCCTACAGAGCCCATGATTGTAGGAGGGCCTTGCATATGGTTTTAAAACCATGTGTGGGGAAATGATGCAATCTTCATTCCTAACAAAATAAAAAATAATAAAAAATATTATATGCCGACCATAAACAATATTAAATATTAATAATAATAAAATTATATGTGGACCTTAAATAAAAAGACGTATCTTTTGGTTTGAATCAAATTAATGGATACCTAAGAAGAGGTTTGCACCTCGAGAGATTTGATCCATCTGAGCACTTGATAGAGCCTAGGATTTGGATCTACGTGGGTGTATTTATAAACCCGTCTTGATACATGTAAGAAATATGAGTTATATAAGCCTCGTAGATGTTGCCTTCCATACACGTGGTATACTAGCAAGGATCCCAACACACAAATATCAAGCCTCTCTTGGTTCATGAGACAATAATCATAAAATATAATTAAGACCATAAAATAAAGATGGTACATAAAATAAAGGGGTGGTGACATAAAGATGGTAACAACTTTTGATATAGTTTATAAAGCCTATAATATAAAACTAATAAAATCACATTAAAAAACATCAATTAATAAAATTAATATTATTATTAATTATCATCACAATAACATTAATATAAAATACATTTTTCTTTAATTAATATTATTATTAATTATCATCACAATAATATGAATATAAAATACATTTTTCTTTGTTATAAATTGCCTTGGATATAGATTACACTTGTATAACTTTCATGTTATTGCAAACATTATCACACTCACTTATTGAAATTATTAAAATGAGGTGTGTGCAAATGGGTCAAGATATTGAACCATACAGTTTCGCTTGTTTCCAAGATAAGTTTACACAATTCCATCATGATTACGAATTTGTATATTAGGTTTAAGGCTACCTTAATTCATTTGTGAGTAGAAAGATGCACTCGACTCGAGTTTAGAAAACCAAGAAAAAAGAAAGGTAAAAGCTATGATTTGTAATTGAACATCAAACTAATAGGGTTTTTTCATTCCTGCCCCCGTACTTGCCCCCATCCTGTCCATCTTGTAGTGATCTAACATTATTATTACATCTAAATTTAAGGAAAGATGATGTGCAATAAATTGTTAGAGGATTAGAGAAAATCAACATATTATAAGGAGGTGGTCAACCTTAATGTGGAAGATCAAAAGTATCTTTTTGTTTTGATTAGACTAAAGAAGAAAACCAACATTGTTAAAATAAGAACAAACTCTCACAATCTCCATAGTGAAACAAGAGACTTGACAATTCCTAAAATGTCTTGGGATGAAGGAATATGTTATTGCGCCAAGAGGCGCTCTTCAGCCCAGTATGGGGTAGGTCTTGTAACATGATGTAACATGACGTAACGTTTGTGACATGTCGGCAAAAAATAAGAGATACTGAATATTATGGGAGAGATCTTGTAACATGATGTAACGTTAGTAACGTTTGTAACATGTCGGCAAAAAATAATAGTGATAGTGAATATTATGGGAGAGATCTTGTAATGTGATGTAATGTTTGTAACATGTCAGCAAAAAATAATAGTGATAGTGAATATTGTGGGAGATCTTGTAACATTTGGTCCAGCAACAACCATAGTAAACCTAGGTAAAAATTTTAAATTCGGCAATTTATATTCCACAACTTATATTCGAATTTTTAAATTTTAAATTTTATATTCTGCAACTTATATTTGGCAATGTGGATGAAACCAGCCCGAATGACGCTAAGTTGTAGAATGGACTGAAACAATCCTAGAGGGATCAAAATTGGTGAATTCTCTATGAAAGGAGGGCGAGAAATACTACCACATTCAAGCATAAAAAATAAAGCAGTAGCCGTCCTCTAACTAAACTAAGCTACTCAAATCGACATCGAAGGGTGGATGTATAGTAGTATACTATGCAACTGCATTTTTAAAAATAAAAAGCAAGAGCATCCTTTTTAACTAACTTAAGCTTGGCTTTGGAATTCGATATGCAAGGTAGTTTTTCTTACGGGAAATGAAATTTTATGGTAGAATATGATAGGCCATATTTTTAAAAGAGATGCAACGAGGCAATCATATTCATTCAGATATGAAAGAATAATTGTCACAATAGGAAATATCACTGTAACTACCCTCATGCCTGCCTAACCAACCAGCCATCTCCTCCTCACGCCTGCCTAACCATCTCCTCCACCTCCCAGCGATCTCCGTTTGGGTAGGCTCACGCAACCATCGCTTAGTGCTTGCTTGAAAATGGACGAAAACTGAATCTCATATATCGTGCTACGATCTCCTACGATGTCGTATAGCGTGCTTCAATATATATATTTCGATAAGCAGGATAGTTTTTCGTACGAGAAGTGAAATTTTATGGTAGAACATGAAATCAAGTTAACATATTGAAATATATATATTAATATATATGTTAATATATATTTCAATATATAAATTTTAATATAAATATATTGAAATATATATAAATTAAATTAAATTAAAATATAATTTTAATTTTAATTTAAAAATAAATGAAATTCATATTTAAATTATATTTATAGTAAATATAACATTATATTTATATTAATATGATGATGTAAGGAAACTTATTTATATTTCAAAACCTCTTTTAAGTTATTACACTCAAATAGCTATTCAAGGAGAGGTTTGCACCTAGAGAGATTTGATCCTTCTCGTAGCTTGATAGAGGCTAGGATTCGGATCTAGGGTGATTTTTATGACACAAAGAGGGTTGAAGATGAAAATCACTTTCTCATAAAATGTCATGCATACACCCACATTAAAGTGCAATTTTGAAATATTTTCTACAATATTGACATTCCTAGTACTACTATTTATGAATACTTCTCTTAAAACATTTTGACCATAAAAATAAAAATCTAAGCAAAACAAAGAAATCTTTGCATTTTAAAATTCCATAAACCAAAGTTAACTTCAATAAACACATTAATCATCATCATATAGTTTAAATTAAATATAAATATAATTTAATATTATAAATATTCTAATGTAATTAGTTATTTATTAATAAAATTTTTAATATAATTAGTTATTTACAAATATTATTATTTAATTAGTTATTTATTAATGTTAAACGAAAACTAATACAGTTAAATGAGCTATATTTATTTTATAATTAGTAAATTTAGAAACTAAAAGGAAGACAGTCTATGATGACTACAGGAAAGCCATCCCAATGACAATGTTAAAAGGTAATAATAGAGTGACATGCTAAGCAACAAGTGTAAAGTATGCGCTGGCCTCTCTGGTATGCACAACGTTCATAGAACCAGTGGCCTCCTCAAGCAGCTGGATGAAGTGGATGATATTCACAGTAGACTGGACGGGGCGGAATACAATCGTTCTCACTTGGGCGCCGGGTAAGAAATACAATCGTTGTCACTTGCGCGCTGGGTAAGGACTACAAATTTTCAAATGTAAGGTCATATTATTTCAGCACATGCAACTTTTTCTTTATTAATTCAGAAATTCTGTACAGTTGATTTGGTGGGCAATCCACGATGTCTTTACACTTTAAAGAAATATATGATTTGGGAGATAGAGGGGATCGACCGACCGAGGTGGGAAAGAGGTATGCCTTTTATCGTGAAAGATCTGCTGAATTAAAAACCTGAAAATAACAAATTGTTGTAAATTTAAGAAGGGAAATTAAAAAGACAACATTCAATTACGCACGCAATTCCTGAAAAGTTGAATGAGGTCGTAAACAAATGCCCAACCCATCAGAAGTACAACGCCAACTTCCACGAGGGCTCCCCATAGGAAATTATGCAGTACGTTCTTACAGTAGTGGCGAGTCATGTGCTCGCTCTGCAAATTGGTAAAAAAGTTGTTGTGCTTATTCATTTGCAAACGATGTCTATAACATATCAAATAATATGTGAAATTAGAAAGCAGGTTGCTGTAATCACAACATTCAAATCCTGAAAAGGTGGATGAGCTCGTAAACAAATGCGCAACCCATCAGAAGTACAACGCCAACTTCCACGAGGGGTCCCCAGATGAAATGCAGTACGTTCTTACGGTAGTGGCTAGTGGGGTCACTTTGCAAATTGGTAAAGCATGATAGAATTGGCCAAACTATGAAATATGACCCAACTGTAAAGAAAAGCCCCCAACAAAACAATCGCATCGCGCGAGACCGTCGAATCAAATTGTCCCATTTTTCTACAATGTTAGGCATTTCGATGATTGGGCTGAATGCTCTTTTTTTCCTGATCCGCTGAATACTCTTTTTCTCTGAATTTCTAAAAGATTATAGAGGAGAAAGTTTTGATTGATTCGCTTTCGAGATTTTTTTTTTTCATTTATATAAAATAAAAACACATTCTCTCACGACCTAATTTAAACCGACACAATGAATTGTATTTAAAACCTATATCTTGCACAAAAGAGAACGAATTGTAATGCTATTTATACCCATCAATTAGAAATATAAACCTATTTTAAACCGCCTCAATGAATATTTAAACTATATCTTGCACAATAAAAGTAATTGTAATAAAATAATATAAAAAAACATCAATTAAAAACTTAATATTATTAATTATCATTGACATAACATTAACATAAAGTACATTTTCTTTCTTCTAAAATGTTTTGAATTTTGAGTGGAAGTTTATAACTTTCATGTTAGTGTAAACATTACCACACTCAGTTATTGAAATTATTAAAAGGATGAGTGTAAAAATGAGTGGAGTTGGTGAACCATATTGCCTTTCACTAGTTTTCAAGCTAACCTTAAGCCACTATATATGTCATTGCATATTTAAGAATTTGCATATTAGGTTTACTACTATTTTTAATTAAAAATTTGCATTCTACTCCACTTTACAAAGCCAATAAATAATTGAATTTGAAACTCATAGGGATTTTGCATTCCCCCTATTTGTCTACATCTTGTAGCTAAGTAAGTTGAAAACTTGCAAGAGATACCTCATAATTTTATATGTGAATGGGAAGGTTGGGTAATGTGGATTTGATTGTGTTAATTTTGTAGCAAAAGAATTTTATTTTTTATAATAATTTTCCTTTGTCGCTCTACCATGATGGGACATTACCATTTTTATAGCATGATGGAGGATCTAGGTTTATCATGTTTCATATGTGGAGAGGGAAAATACATGGGTAAAGAAAGAATAAAAAATAGTAATTGTTTGGAATCTGACTCTATTTTGTGGTTTTTCATTCTTTCTATTAATGAAATATTTCTTTGACCCACGGAGGACAATCAATATATGCTGAAGAGTGAGGACTCAATGTATATTCTTGAACTTGGCACTTTTTGCTTAGCTAAACTCTAATATTTAACTTATATATGGAGTAATGGATGATATCCATTTGAAAAGTTTGATTTTGGGTACAGTTTCAAATTTAAAATGGATCTATATTAAAAATTATTTAAATAGCATGTATAATTTCTTTTAAAAAAATCACAATACAAGGTATAAAGAAGAATTTCTTTCTAAATGATGCTAGAATGTGAACATAGAGTAAAGCAAACATTGATAAAGCAATTCCTTTCTACATGATGATAGAATCAAAGCTAACTGAATCAAAAATAATGTTTACGGTTTACTAGATTTTCTTTATTTATATATCTATTCATGATGTATTTATGGTTTACCCAAACAAAAATAATGGGCATAACTTGTTTGGGCAAGTAAAACTTGAACTGTATGGCCTTTATTTCTCGAAAGTATTTTCCCATCTCTCTCCACATATTGTCCATCCTTTCTTTTGAGGGTCTTCGGAAACAAAAAAAATCTCTCTTTGGTAGAGCAAAATGCACAGTAAATCAAATCCAGTAAGTTGCAAATCTCTACAACTTTGAGTTCTATCATAGTTGCTAGAAGCATTATGTAACAGACCCCATATAACTCAATGCAATTTAGTGAAATAGGGATTAGAAATTTTCCTAGTTTTCTATCCACATCTCCATCATTTTAGTCTCTTGAGCATGAAAAATCACATAACATGAAACACTTTTCCCTAACATAATATCAAAGAAATAAAATCTTAAACACTATTGAAACTTGTATATTTGCCAAAATGTAATTCATAACCCATACACCCAACATTAAACATCGTTAAGAATTGAGCATACACAAATCATAAAGCATCATCCAAGGAAAACCAAGACAAGACATCAATTTATGTGATTCACCTTGTTCACGAGGCTACATCCACCATATTATTTTAATTTTAGTAGCACATAAAATCTCCGAACAACTTAACATTTCACCAATTTCTGTCAACCAATTTCTTTCACCGAATGGCTCAGAGATTCTCTACACAGTTCGTGTGTGACTCGTGTGTGTCTATTCCAAGCAGATCATTCATTCTCTTATACCTCTTGACGAGGGCGTGGAATTTGTCTAAACATTGCTGGGGAGAAACAGAAAAACCTTTCTGCATCATGAGCTCCGAAACAGATTTCCACTTCTCCTTAGTGAACTCTTTATCCACATTACAAACCACTTGAATCAGATGCCTCACCTTGTGATCTGTCGAACGCATCTGTGGCCCTTCAGAATTCTTCTGCAAGTCCACCATTTCCGCCACCAAGCAGTCCACCATTGATAAGTAAATTAGAAAATTCGAATCATCTATTAGGTTTAATTTTAACTCCGTTCGTTAATGTTTAATTAGGGTTAATTATTCAATTCCAGCCACTGTCGAAAGATTTTTCCAGGTCTTTCTGGCAGGCAATGCAGAATAGGAGGTTCAAGATTTTTGTAAACTCAATAAATCTGTCTGCAATCTGTGCAACCTGCGCATATGGACAACTTTTTACTGATTTCAAAGGTATGCAATCTGTGTGTATTTGTGAATTTTTATTCATTTAAAAGGTACATTGACTAAACCTTTTCGAGTAAAAAATTTATCTCTCTTGTTTTTTCGTATCATATCGAATTCAAACTTGATAACTATGAGATTCCAGACAACTAATTTGGTTATTTCATGCTCTGATTCTACTTTTTCACAAATTATTGTACAAGACAACTAAATCGCTGTGTTTGTCTAGTATTCAGCTTTGTTTGTTGCAGAGGTTAGATTAAAAGGTCATTTTAGGCCAGGAGAGAGTGCTTACAGTGTTTATACTCCACATTTGGAACTTTATCTTTTGGTTCTATGTTGTTTCCAGAATCATGGTTATGATTTGTATATAAAGATCCTGATTTGGTTTTGGGCAATGATGAAAGCTCAGCTTTCTGCTCGGATAACAAGGAATTTTCAAAAGGTTATGATTATTTGTACAAGATTATAAAGATCTACTTTGTATAGACCTTCCTTATCTTGTGAAAATGTGAATACTTAAGCACAAAACCACATTTACCTAATTCACAATCTAAAGTATCAACTTACTATCATAATAAACAAGTAGCCTCACATCTAGATAACATGAATGATTAAGCACAAAACCACATTTACCTAATTCACAATCTAAAGTATCAACTTACTATCATAATAAACAAGTAGCCTCACATCTAGATAACATGAATGATTAAGCACAAAACCACATTTACCTGATTCACAAGAAAGTAGCAACTTGCTATCATAATAGATAAGTAGTCTAGCAGATGTCAATTGAAAGAAAGGACTGTTTGTTTTATGTTCCACCAAGAATGTACCTAGCCCTGGAATATGATACTCTTTTGGCTTCTGATGGAACCCCACATCAAAAGCGACTAGTTCTTACCAACTGGCCTTGCCCTCCCTGCCAAGTTTTGATCCTGAAACCATTTTGTGTACTGAAGAGGGAGACTTTTTCTACAAACACATTGCTTACACCTGCGCCACTGTCGGAAGCTTTACCCAGGCTTCCCACGGTGCATTATAATATAGTTACAGAAAATACGTTTATGAATATTCTGCAAATAAGGAGAAGTAGAGGATGAAAAGTTCTATGAAGTAGAAAATTTACATCTTAAATCATGAAGACTTGCAATTTGAGTTTAAATCCATGCTATGACAAGTTTTAAGAGTGAATCAAAATCAAAATTCAGAGAAATTGAAACTCACATAACTATAACTAATTCACTTGTTATATTGATGGATTACTAAATTATATTGATAGATTGTTAAATTATCAAACCTGATCCCATGGCCTGGTCCACAGTGAACACCTTGAATTAATACGTTGGAAGAGCCTGGTCCGATCGAAATACAGTCATCTCCTGTGTAAATTGTGTATACTCTTAGTTTCTATAGATTTGGGTCTCAGATAAATCTATACTTTATCTATACCTCTGGGTTTAGGATGAATCTTCTCTCAGTATCTGTACTTTATCTATAGTTCTCAGTCTAAGATGAATCTTACTTAATTTACTAGTTCTGGTCTAAGATGAATCTTACTTTATTTACTTACATGTTCCTATAGTAACACTAATAATCTTCACGTTGGAAGATTGCTCTACATGAATACCATCTGTGTTTGGACTGTCCTCAGGAGCCTGGATCTTTAATCCCTTGGCCTCACTCGATTACACCCGACAAATTCTATGTGAAACTGCTTGCTATTTATGGATTTGATGTTTCTGACGATGAAGAATATCAACGACTGCCATTAAATCCAATATGGGATTATTCAGGACACTTTCTCAACAAAAATCTTCCATATCAGAAACCTACTGTTTTCACAGAAACAATAAAACAGAAAGAATATGATCACTCAAAGAATGGGAGAAAAGAAAATATGAATTGTTCTCCAGTTGGGAATTGAACTTTAATTACCACAGGCTTGGCTGAACATTCCTGCAAACAGCTCACCAAAAACAATATAAGTTAGTATGACTCCTAGCTTTATTGGCCAAAAAGAACTAGCAAGATCTATAATCTCTTTGTTGCTACGCCTGTAGATGTATCGAATTCTTTGATGAAGGACGACATATGCAAGATTGGAAGTAGAGACCTCAAAATTTTGATCTATAAAATGTTAAGAAATGAAACAAATCGATTTAAGAGGTACAGAAATTGCAGATCCAATGCCAATATTATATGGATTTGTTTTTGTTCTTTTCAATATTAAAGAGATCTAAAATTAAAATAAATAGTTGTCTAATGATAACTGAATTACCCCACCTAAACTTCTAAACAAATATTGGAACAGAAGCTTGGGACAAATTAAAAATTGTATTTCACCTACATCATTGTTGGCACAGTTCTGACTCCACCAAGAAGCTCCTTGTCCATCGAGATATCCCCCTCCTTCAAATGTAAGCCTGTTCACAGTCTCGAACTGCATCCAATAGCCTGAATACAGGTTGTTGTTGGTAGAAGCGAAGAGGCCTCCAACCAACTGCCCAAGGACATACTCAAATTTCAAAATAGAGAACAATAGCCAACAAATTTATTGGGAGACAAGATGAATTTGAATCCTGGTTTAATGCCAAAAGAAATAATAATAAAAAATAAACTTTAATGACACGACAGAAATTCTCTTCATGAAGTCAACATCACTCATTTACTAAACCCTAACTACAAACCATTTTCACACTTCATAAAACTCAACAGTTTGACACTTCACAAAACTCAAACTACTAGTCAATTTCACCCCTTTCAAGAAACCCAGCTGCAAACCAATTTCACACTCCATGAAACTCAACTGCAAGTCAGTTTCCCATAAGTCTTCCTGAATTGTGTGAAATTGGTACACAGTTGAATTTGCTTACACCTTGATTTTTTCGATCAGTTTCGAAGCTTCCACAACATCCAAGTGCATATCTAAATTCAATACACCATTACAGGCTACAGCTAAGTGTTGATGGATCTCTCCCTCCCCAAAAAATTAGTTACCTGAAAGGTCATATTATTGTTTTTACAGGCCCTGTGAAAGCAACTGGATTAAGCAGATATTTTCCCTTGGGCACATAAACATTGGATGTTTCACTGCTTGTACAAGCTGCAGTCCACGCAGCTGCAGTCCACACAATATGGGGGAGATGTGTAACTTTTTTACTTAACAAAATGATAAAAAAAGTTGGCCTTGCACATGGTTTTAAACAAACCATGTGCATGGTTTTAAAACCATGTGTGAGGAAATATTGTAATGTTAGTTCATAACAAAATAAAAAATAATAAAAAATATTATATGTTGGCCATAAATAATATTAAATATTAATAATAAAATATTATATGTGGACCTTAAATAAAAATATGTGTCTTTTGGTTTGAATCAAATCAATGGATACCTACAAAGAGATTTGATCCCTCTCGGCGCTTGATAAGCCTAGGATTTGGATCTACGCTGGTTAATTTCACTTATTATTTGGTATGTTATAGTCACTTATTATTTGGTATGTTATAGACATCGTTTGCAAATGAATAACTACAACAACTTTTTTAATTTTATCATGTTTTACCAATTTGCAGAGCGAGCACATGACTAGCCACTACTGTAAGAACGTACCACATAATTTCCTATGGGGACCCCTCGTGGAAGTTGCGTTATACTTCTGATGGGTTGGGCATTTGTTTACGCCCTCATTCAACTTTTCAGGAATTGCATGCGTAATTGAATGTTGTCATTACAACAATCTTTTTAATTTCCCTTCTTAAATTTACAACAATTTGTTATTTTCAGGTTTTTAATTGAGCAGATCTTTCAGGATAAAAGGCATACCTCTTTCCCACCTCGGTCGGTCGGTCCCCTCTATCTCTCAAATCATATATTTCTTTGAAATTTAAAAACACCGTGGATTGCCCACCAAATCAACTGTACAGAATTTCTGAATTAATAACGAAAAAGTTGCATGTGCTGAAATAATATGACCTTACATTTGAAAATTTGTAGTCCTTACCCAGCGCGCAAGTAACAACGATTGTATTTCTTACCCAGCGCCCAAGTGAGAACGATTGTATTCCACCCCGTCCAGTCTACTTGAATATCATCCACTTCATCCAGCTGCTTGAGGAGGTCACTGGTTCTATTAACGTTGTGCATACCAGAGAGGCCAGCGCATACTTTACACTGTTGCTCAGCATGTAACTCTATTATTTCCTTTTAACATTGTCATTGGGATGGCTTTCCTGTAGTCATCATGGACTGTCTTCTTTTTAGTTTCTAAATTTACTAATTATAAACTAAATATAGCTCATTTAGCTGTATCTAGTTCTCGTTTAACATTAATAAATAACTAATTAAATAATAATATTTGTAAATAACTAATTATATTATAATTTTTATTAATAAATAACTAATTAGATTAGAATATTTATAATATTAAATTGTATATTTAATTTAAACTATATGACAATGATGATTAATGTGTTTATTAAAGTCAACTTTGGTTTATCGAATTTTAAACTGCAAGGATTTCTTTGTTTTGCTTAGATTTTTATTTTTATGGTCAAAAATGTTTTAAGAGAAGTATTCATAAATAGTAGTACTAGGAATGTCAATATTGTAGAAAATATTTCAAAATTGCACTTTAATGTTGGTGTATGCATGACATTCTATGAGAAAGTGATTTTCAATATTTTTTAAATTAAAATTAAAATTATCTTTTAATTTAAATTAATTTATATATGTTTCAATATATTTATATTAAAATTTATATATTGAAATATATATTAACATATATATTTCAATATGTTAACATGATTTCATGTTGTACCATAAAATTTCACTTGTCGTACGAAAAACTATATTGAAGCAGGCTATACCACACCATAGGAGATCGCAGCAGGAGATATGAGATTTAGCTTTCGTCCATTTTGAAGGAAGCACTAAGCGATGGTTGTGTGAGCCTGCATAAACAAAGATCGTAGGGAGGTGGAGATCGCTCGGAGGTGGAGGAGATGGTTAGGGAGGCGTGAGGAGGAGATGGCTCGCTGGTTACGCATGTGTGAGGGTAGTTACAGTGATATTTCCTATTGTGACAATTGTTCATTGCTTTCTGAATGAATATGCTTGCGTGGTTGCATCTCTTTCAAAAATAGTCTTATCATATTCGAACATAAAATTTCATTTCCCGTAAGAAAAACTACCCTGCTTATCGAATTCCAAAGCCAAGCTTAAGTTAGTTAAAAACGATGCTACTGCTTTTTATTTTTAAATATTCATAAATGCAGTGGCATAATATACTGTTATACATCCACGCTTCGATGTAGATTTGAGTAGCTTAGTTTAGTTAGACGACGAATGCTGCTTTCTTTTATATGCTTGAATGCACTAGTATTCCTCGCCCTCCTTTGATAGAGAATTTGTCGATTTTGATCCCTCTAGGCTCATTTCAGTCCATTCTGAAACTTAGCATCATTGGGGCTAGTTTTGTCCATGTTTCCAAATATAAGTTGGAGGAATATAAATTGCCGAATTTAAAATTCTTACCTGGGTTTACTGTGGCTGTTGTTGGACCAAATGTTACAAGATCTTCCACAATATACACTATCACTATTATTTTTTGCCGACATGTCACAAATGTTACATCACGTTACAAGATCTCTCCCATAATATTCACTATCACTATTATTTTGTGCCGACATGTTACAAACGTTACTAACGTTACGCCACGTTACAAGATCTCTCCCATAATATTCAGTATCACTATTATTTTTTGCCGACATGTTACAAACGTTACTCGCGTTACATCACGTTATAAGACCTTCCCCATACTGGGCTGTAGAGCGCCTCTTGGCGCAATAACATATTTCTTCATCCCAAGTCCTTTTAGGAATTGTCAAGTCTCTTGTTTCACTATGTAGATTGTGAGAGTTTGTTCTTATTTTAACAATGTTGGTTTTCTTCTTTAGTCTAATCAAAACAAAAAGATACTTTTGATCTTCCAGATTAAGGTTGAATGCCTCCTTTTAATATCTTGATTTTCTCTAATCCTCGAACAATTTATTGCACACCATCTCTCCTTAAATTTAGATGTAATAATAGTGTTAGATCACTACAAGCTCGACAAGATGGAGGCAAGTAGGGGGGCAGGGATGAAAAAACCCTATTAGTTTCACGTTCAATTACAAATGATAGCTTTTACCTTTCTTTTTTCTACTCACACATGAATTAAGATTAGCCGTAAACCTAATATTCAAACAATATACCTAATATGGAAATTCTTAATCATGATGGAGTTGTGTAGACTTATCTTGTAAACGAGTGAAACTAGCCACACTGTGTGGTTCAACATCTCCACCTATTATTTTTTGCAGACATGTTACAGACGTTACTAACGTTACATCACGTTACATCACGTTACAAGACCTCCCCCATAGTGGGTTGTAGAGCACCTCTCTGCGCAATAACATATTCCTTCATCCCAAGTCCTTTTAGAAATTGTCAAGTCTCTTGTTTCACTATGGAGATTGTGAGAGTTTGTTCTTATTTTAACAATGTTGGTTTTCTTCTTTAGTCTACTCAAAACAAAAAGATACTTTTGATCTTCCAGATTAAGGTTGACAGGCTCCTTATAATATCTTGATTTTCTCTAAACCTCTAACAATTTATTGCACACCATCTCTCCTTAAATTTAGATGTAGTAATAATGTTAGATCACTACCAGATGGACAAGATGGAGGCAAGTAGGGAGGTAGGGATGAGATCGCAGAGAGGTGGAGATCGCTCGGAGATCGTAGGGAGGTGGAGATCGCAGAGAGGTGGAGATCGCTGGGAGATCGTAGGGAGGTGGAGATCGCTAGGAGGTGGAGGAGATGGTTAGGCAAGCATGAGGAGGATATGGATGGCAGGTTAGGCATGCGTGAGGGTAGTTATAGTGATATTTCCTATTGTGACAATTGTTCAGTGATTTCTAAATGAATATGCTTGTGTGGTTGCATCTCTTTCAAAAATATGTCTTATCATATTCGACCATAAAATTTCATTTCCTATAAGAAAAACTACCGTGCTTATCGAATTCGAAAGGCAGGCTTAAGTTAGTTAAAAATGATGGTACTGCTTTTTATTTTTAAATATTCATAAATGCAGTGGCATAATATAATGTTATACATCCATGCTTCGATGTAGATTTGAGCAGCTTAGTTTAGATATATGGAGAATGCTGCTTTCTTTTATATGCTTGAATGCACTAGTATTCCTCGCCCTCCTTTGATAGAGAATTTGTTGATTTTGGTCCCTCTAGGCTCCTTTCAGTCCATTCTGCAACTTAGCATCATTGGGGCTAGTTTCGTCCACGTTACCGAATATAAGTTGCACAATATAAAATTTAAAATTTTAAAGATTCGAATATAAGTTGTGGAATATAAATTGCCAAATTTTAACTTTAAAATTTAAAATTCATACCCGGGTTTACTGTGCCTGTTGCTGGACCAAACTTTACAAGATCTCCCACAATATTCACTATCACTATTATTTTTTGCTGACATGTTACAAACGTTACATCACGTTACAAGATCTCTCCCATAATATTAACTATCACTATTATTTTGTGCCGACATGTTACAAACGTTACTAATGTTACATCACGTTACAATATCTCTCCCATAATATTCACTATCACTATTATTTTGTGCTGACATGTTACAAACGTTACTAACGTTACATCACGTTACAAGATCTCTCCCATAATATTCAGTATCACTATTATTTTTTGCCAGCATGTTACAAACATTACTAACGTTACATCACGTTACGAACATTACATCATGTTACATCACATTACAAGACCTCCCCTATAGTGCGCTACAGAGCGCCTCTCGGCGCAATAACATATTCCTTCATCCCAAGTCCTTTTAGGAATTGTCAAGTCTCTTGTTTCACTATGGAGATTGTGAGAGTTTGTTCTTATTTTAACAATGTTGGTTTTCTTCTTTAGTCTAATCAAAACAAAAAGATACTTTTGATCTTCCAGATTAAGGTTGACATCCTCCTTATAATATCTTGATTTTCTCTAAACCTCTAACAATTTATTGCACACCATCTCTCCTTAAATTTAGATGTAATAATAATGCTAGATCACTACAAGATGGACGATATGGAGGCAAGTAGGGGGGCGGGGATGAAAAAACCCTATTAGTTTCGCTAATAAGTTGGCATCCAATGGGCCACTATAATAGGGAGGTGGTTGTGATTACAACAACCTCCTTTTTAATTTCACTTATTGTTTGATATGTTGTAGACATCGTTTGCAAATGAATAAGCACAACAACTTTTTTAATTTTATCATGTTTTACCAATTTGCAGAGCGAGCACATGACTAGCCACTACTGTAAGAACGTACTGCATAATTTCCTATAGGGACCCCTCGTGGAAGTTGGCGTTGTACTTCTGATGGGTTGGGCATTTGTTTACACCCTCATTCAACTTTTCAGGAATTGCATGCATAATTGAATGTTGTCATTACAACAATATTTTAATTTCCCTTCTTAAATTTACAACAATTTGTTATTTTCAGGTATTTAATTCAGTAGATCTTTCAGGATAAAAGGCATACCTCTTTCCCACCTCGGTCAGTCGATCCACTCTATTTCTCAAATCATATATTTCTTTGAAATTTAAAGACACCGTGGATTACCCACCAAATGAACTCTACAGAATTTCTGAATTAATAACGAAAAAGTTGCATGTGCTGAAATAATATGAGCTTACATTTGAAAATTTGTAGTCCTTACCCAGTGCACAAGTGACAACGATTGTATTTCTTACCCAGCGCCCAAGTGAGAATGATTGTATTCCACCCCGTCCAGTCTACTGTGAATATCACCCACTTCATCCAGCTTCTTGAGGAGGCCACTGGTTCTATGAATGTTGTGCATATGAGAGAGGCCAGCGTATACTTTACACTGTTGCTCAGCATGTCACTCTATTATTTCCTTTTAACATTGTAATTGGGATGGCTTTCCTGTAGTCATCATGGACTGTCTTCTTTTTAGTTTCTAAATTTACTAATTATAAAATAAATATAGCTCATTTAACTGTATCTACTTCTCATTTAACATTAATAAATAACTAATTAAATAATAATATTTGTAAATAACTAATTATATTATAATTTTTATTAATAAATAACTAATTAGATTAGAATATTTATAATATTAAATTAAATTTATTTTTAATTTAAACTATATGATGATGATTAATGTGTTTATTAAATTCAACTTTCGTTTATCGAATTTTAAACTACAAGGATTTCTTTGTTTTGCTTACATTTTTATTTTTATGGTCAAAATGTTTTAAGAGAAGTATTCATAAATAGTAGTACTAGGAATGTCAACATTGTAGAAAATATTTCAAAATTGCACTTTAATGTTGGTGTATGCATGACATTCTATGAGAAAGTGATTTTCATCTTCACCCCTCTTTGTGTCATAAAAGCCATCCTAGATCCAAATCCTAGGCTCTAACAACCGGTGAGAAGGATCAAATCTCTCTAGGTGCAAACCTCTCCTTGAATAGTTGTTTGAGTGCAAAAATTGAGAAGAAGTTTTGAAATATAAATAAGTTTCCTTACATCATCATATTAATATAAATATAATGTTATATTTAATATAAATATAATTTCAATATGAATTTCAATATTTTTCAAATTAAAATTAAAATTATCTTTTAATTTAATTTAATTTATATATGTTTCAATATATTTATATTAAAATTTATATATTGAAATATATATTAACATATATATTTCAATATGTTAACGTGATTTCATGTTCTACCATAAAATTTCACTTCTTGTACGAAAAGCTATCCTGCTTATCGAAATATATATATTGAAGCAGGATATACCACACCGTAGGAGATCGCAACAGGAGATATGAGATTCAGTTTTCATCCATTTTCAAGCAAGCACTAAGTGATGGTTGCGTGAGCCTGCCCAAACGAAGATCGTAGGGAGGTGGAGATCGCTGGGAGGTGGAGGAGATGGTTAGGCAAGCATGAGGAGGAGATGGCTGGCTGGTTAGGCATGCGTGAGGGTAGTTATAGTGATATTTCTTATTGTGACAATTGTTCATTGATTTCTGAATGAATATGCTTGTCTGGTTGCATCTCTTTCAAAAATATGTCTTATCATATTCGACCATAAAATTTCATTTCCTATAAGAAAAACTACCCTGCTTACCAAATTCAAAAGGGAAGCTTAAGTTAGTTAAAAATGATGGTACTGCTTTTTATTTTTAAATATTCATAAATGCTGTGGCATAATATACTGTTATACATCCATGCTTTGATGTAGATTTGAGTAGCTTAGTTTAGTTAGACGGCGAATGCTGCTTTCTTTTATATGCTTGAATGCACTAGTATTCCTCACCCTCCTTTGATAGAGAATTCGCTGATTTTGGTCCCTCTAGGCTCCTTTCAGTCCATTCTGCAACTTAGCATCATTGGGGCTAGTTTCTTCCACGTTACTGAATATAAGTTGCAGAATATAAAATTTAAAATTTTAAAGATTCGAATATAAGTTGTGGAATATAAATTATCAAATATAAAATTTAAAATTTTAAAGATTCGAATATAAGTTGTGGAATATAAATTATCAAATTTAAAATTTAAAATTTAAAATTCCTACCTGGGTTTACTGTGCGTGTTGCTGGACCAAACGTTACAAGATCTCCCAAAATATTCACTATCACTATTATTTCTTGCCGACATGTTACAAACGTTACATCACGTTACAAGATCTCTCCCATAATATTAACTATCACTATTATTTTGTGCCGACATGTTACAAACGTTACAAACGTTACATCACGTTACAAGATCTCTCCCATAATATTCAGTATCACTATTATTTTTGCCGACATGTTACAAACGTTACTAACATTACATCACGTTACAAGACCTTCCCCATACTGGGCTATAGAGCGCTACTCTGTGCAATAACATATTCCTTCATCCCAAGTCGTTTTAGGAATTGTCAAGTCTCTTGTTTTACTATGGAGATTGTGAGAGTTTGTTCTTATTTTAACAATGTTGGTTTTCTTCTTTAGTCTAATCAAAACAAAAATATACTTTTGATGTTTTAGATTAAGGTTGATCGCCTGCTTATAATACCTTGATTTTCTTTAATCCTCTAACAATTTATTGTACACCATCTCTCCTTAAATTTAGATGTAATAATAATGTTAGATCACTACAGCATGGACAATATGGAGGCAAGTAGGGGGGTGGGGATGAAAAAACCCTATTAGTTTCACGTTCAATTACAAATGATAGCTTTTACCTTTATTTTTTCTGGGTTTTCTAAACTCTAGTCGACTGCATCTTTCTACTCACACATGAATTAAGAGTAGCCATAAAACTAATATGCAAACAATATACCTAATATTCAAATTCTTAATCATGATGGAGTTGTGTAGACTTATCTTGGAAATGAGAGAAACTAGCCACATTGTATGGTTCAACATCTACACCCATTTTCACACACCTCGTTTTAATAATTTTAATAAGTGAGTGTGATATAGTTTGCAATAACATGAAAGTTGAGAGAGGCTGTATATGTGGCTTTTCTTTACAGTTGGGTCATATTTCATAGTGTGATAATGTTTTCAATCACATGAAATTTGAGAGAGGCTATAGACCTTCGAAGTCGAGAGAGGCTATATATGTGTTGTGAACATTTCGCTTAGCATGCAAACAAAACTGTCACAAGACGTTGGAGTTTGTATAACCCATGACATTGGGCTTGTATGAATTTTGTAGCTAAAGAAAATTTTTACCTAAAGCTAGGGATTTCTTGAATGCTACGGATTTCTCTGTAGCAAACATTTCTTAACATTGGGAACTTCTTGAAGGGTGTCGCCGTCAGGATGAGGATTTCTTGAAAGCTACAACAAATTATGTAGTGAAGATGAGCATATGTCCAAGGAGAGCTCTGGTTTAAGTCGCGTATAAAATTTATAGTGCAGGTCATCGTCGTCCCAAGACATTGTCTTAGTTTCCCTTTTAACACGGGTTTATTACTACCAAAGCTCTTGGAAAATATTGTGACAAATCATATCATTTCTTTATGTCATTGATGACATGATAACAACAATATGTATTTGATTCATATTTATATGAAGTAGATTATGGGGACTGGGTATTTGTTTTATTGTTACTATTGCTGGAAAAGACATCACCTTATACACTAGCTTGATGCTTTGTTCTGATACGCTGATTCTTTGAATTTCTAAAATATTATAGAGGAGAAATTTTTGATTGATTCGCTTTCGATTTTTTTTTTCATTTATATAAAATAAAAACACATCCTCTCACAACCTAATTTAAACCAACACAATGAATTGTAATGAAAACCTATATCTAGCACAAAAGAGAATGAATTGTAATGCTATTTATACACATCAATTAGAAATATAAACCTATTTTAAACCGTCTCAATGAATATTTAAACTATATCTTGCACAATAAAAGTAATTGTAATAAAATAATATAAAAAAACACCGATTAAAAACTTAATATTATTATTAATTATCATTGACATAACATTAATATAAAGTGCATTTTCTTTCTTCTAAAATGTTTTCAATTTTGAGTAGAATTTTATAACTTTCATGTTAGTGTAAACATGATCACACTCACTTATTGAAATTATTAAAAGGATGTGTGTGAAAATGAGTGGAGTTACTGAACCATATTGCCTTGCTAGGTTCACTAGTTTCCAAGCTAACCTTACACCACTATATACATCATGACTAAGAATTTGCATATTAGGTTTACTACTATTTTAAATTAAAAAGTTGCACTCTACTCTACTTTAGAAAACCAAGACATAATTGAACTTGAAACTCATAGGGTTTTTGCATTTCCCCCTACTTGTCTCCATCTTGTAGCTATGTAAGTTGAAAACTTGCAAGAGATATCTCAGAATTTTATATGTGAATGGGAAGGTTGGGTAATGTGGATTTGATTGTGTTAATTTTGTAGCAAAAGAATTTTATTTTTTATAATAATTTTCTCCCTTTGTGGCTCTACCATGATGGGGCATCACCATTTTTATAGCATGATGGAGGATCCAGGTTTATCGTGTTTCATATGTGGAGAGGGAAAATACATGGGTAAAGAAAGAATAAATAATAGTAATTGTTTGGACTCTCACTGTATTTTGTGGTTTTTCGTTCTTTCTATTAATGAAATATTTCTATGACCCACTAAGGACAATGAATATATGTTGAAGAGTGAGGACTCAATGCATATTCTTGAACTTGGCACTTATTGCTTTAGAGCAGAAGGATAGCTAAACTCTAATATTTAACTTATATCTAGACTAATGGATGATATCCATTTGAAGAGTTTGCATTTGAAGAGTTTGATTTTGGGTAGAGTTTTAAATTTAAAATGGATCTATATTAAAAATTATTTAAATAGCATGTATAATTTCTTTAAAAAAAATCACAATACAAGGTATAAAAAACAATTTCTTTCTAAATGATTCTAGAATGTGAACATAGAGTAAAGTAAACATTGATAAAGCAATTCCTTTCTACATGATGATAGAATCAAAGCTAACTGAATAAAAAATAATTTTTATGGTTTACTGGATTTTCTTTATTTATATATCTATTCATGATGTATTTATGGTTTACCCAAACAAAAATAACGGGCATAACTTGTTTGGGGTAGTAAAACTCGAACTGTATGGCCTTTCTTTCTCAAAAGTATTATCACATCTCTCTCCACATATTGCCACATATTGTCTATCCTTTCTTTGTAGGGTCTTCGGAAACAAAAAAAAATCTATTCCTCTTTGGTAGAGACAAATGCAAAGTAAATCAAATCCAGTAAGTTTCAAATCTCTACAACTTTGAGTTCTATCAGATTTACTAGAAGCATTGTGTAACAGACCCCATATACCTCAATGCAATTTAGTGAAATGGGGATTAGGAATTTTCCTAGTATTTTATCCACAACTCCATCATGTTAGTCTCTTGAGCGTGAAAAATCACATAATTGGAAACAGACTTCCCTAACATAATATCAAGGAAATAAAATCTTAAACACTATTGAAACTTGCATATTTGCCAAAATGTAATTCATAGCCCATGCACCCAACATTAAACGTCGTTAAGAATTGAGCATACACAATTCGTAAACCAACATCCAAGGAAAACCAAGACAAGACATCAATTTATGTGTTTTAGCTCATCCACGAGGCTACCTCCACCAATTTGTTTTTTTTCGTTTTATTGCTTTATCGAAGATAATAATTACAATGTCATGGAACATCCACATCCATGGCTGGTTTCCCTTACCTCAAGTCTCTTCGTAGAGAGACAATTGTAACTCAAATTGCCCTCCTTTAGGACCCTTATGATAAATTCATAAAATAATTAACACCTCCTTGAACACACGGTGAACCTTGACTTTAAATCAACATTCAATACCCGAACACATGGGTGTCATTGAATATTGAACTTATACTCAACAAGTAGATGGACACTATACTCGTTCTTTTTAACAATCAGAGGAACCATACCTCTAAACTAGTAAGGATACACTTGATTCCAATATATTTGTTATGTAGCTTCTATAGTATTCAATAAATAACTCATATATTTAAATCCTAACAATATATGATACAAGCCTTACTAACAACAATACTGCAATAATCTCTTTACCATATAAAGTACGTCATTTGTAGTCATTGTATTTATTACTTTCAAGCATCAATTCCTCTTACTAAGTAGCCACAATAATAAGGCACAGAATGATGTATCCTACAATTAAATCTCACATTTCCATACATGAGTAGGCACATGGATATTTATACATACATATATATCTGTATATTCCTCAGACAATAATTCATCATTAAGAAAATTGCTATGACCATGGTGTGTGCCAAACCAAGGGATTGCCCATATCTATGTAACTAGTCGAGATGGAATATAATTCCTATATTATAAGAAGTATGCACAAACAAAATTCCTATGAAACATTATTTCTTCGGATCTATACAACAACCAATAAATACATTGGATATACAAATATTCATACTTTATAATTTTCGAACAATAACTAATGATTTCGACATTTTACAATGCATACCCTAGATCTTATATTTTACAACGTTTATAAGAAGACTTTATTTTGTATTTTCTGAAGCACATACAACCATCAGCTTGCAAAATGCATATGACTATAAAAATGCATACAACTATCAGTTCGCCAAATGCATACAACTATAAAAATAATGCATACTATTATCAGTTCGTAAAATGCATACAACTATCAGTTTTGAATAGGACTCATTCATGCATAATGCTATTAGTTTTATTCATGATTCATTTTTACACTGTATCCATAATATATATACAAAATGCAATATCCACGCTTTCCACACAAGTATTAATCCATATACCAGTTCTATGAAGCGTCGCCACATAATGTATGTGCCACATCTCGAAAACAAAACCCGCAGAAACTCCAATGAATTTACGAGCTCTCATAACATCAGAACTCGTTGACATACAAATGCATTCACCAATCATTAATAAAATGCAGACATTTAACAGTACGAATCTAGATATAATTCCTTCCTTTAATAGCAGAGTGATTCTTTACACCATGGTGATTCTATATACTGAAAACAAATCTATATTCATTGTACCTATATATATCACATCTATGCACTGAAAATAATGAGACACTGAATGTAAATTAGAACTTCACAGTTACACCTATCGAATCTATGCTTTAGAAACGAAGATGCGATATCTATGAGAAAAACAAAACCTGAACATTTCCCATCCCTTTGATACCGATACCCATTGAACCAATACACTGAATACAACCTAGTGGTTGCCCATCAATTTGATACCCTTGCGCATCGAATCTATCCTATTGAAGGCACATACAGATTTAAAAATAGTCTCAGTTCAATTCCTTACGATTTTTATATCTACCATATATGCACTAATAAGTAACACTTACCAAATTGAGTATTTTCTGCTGGCTGCGCTAAGGTGCTGAGCGCGTGAGAGGGAATCTAGGGCTGCGTGGAGTAGCATGGCGATTCCTGGGGGAGGGGAGCCCCCCCCCCCCCCCCCCCCCCCTCCACCCCGATATTTTCTGATGAGGAAGCCTTCAGTAGGCTTATTCACAGCAAAGGCAAGAAATCCTGTCCTCCGGAGGTCCCGAAATTCATAAAGAAGCTAGAAGATATTCCAGAAATCTCCCTTCCTAAAGAAAAACCAATGAAAATAGCTCTAGAATTGGTGAAACGAGGTCTCGTGGGTCAGTTCATGGGCCTATGGCCCTCCACCAAAACAACAGACGACTGGATACAAAGGAATTGGAAGCCCAATCTGAAACAGGGAGTGACCTGTTACCGGGTAGGGTGAGGGTTCTTCATTTTTGAATTTATCTCAAAAGAAGAACAAGACTTAATCTTTAGAAGCGGCCCCTAATTCATGGGGACGCAGGGCTTATACCTGAATAAATGGACACCAGACTTTGATCCCTCGATCGATCTACCCAAGGAAGTGCCGGTGTGGGTCAGGCTCCCTAACCTTCCGGTGCATTGCTGGGACTTTGATTCCCTGCAGAGAATAGGGAATGGAATCGGGCGCTTCATTGACAAAGATGATAATAAAGGCCAATACACCTGTGCCAAAATTTGCGTTGAATTTGACCTGGAAGCCGGCCTCCCTCAGGCAATAAAATTAAAATTCGGATCTTGGACTCATTACCAGAAACTGGATTACGAGCACCTGCCCTTCAAGTGCAGGAATTTCCAAGAACATGGCCACTTCCAAAGATACTATCCCAAGCTAGTTGCTGAGAAAGAAGACGTTGAAGGATGGAAGAAAGTAAAAAAGGGGAAACCCACGAATAATGCCAGAAGTAAGGAGAAAACGGCCCAGGTTCCTCCAAAGGAAGGAAGCCCAAAATCTTCTAATAAAGAAGATCCTAATGTAGCCCAAAACCATGAAAATATCCCAGAAGCTGAAGAAGTCCAGGCACCACAAGGCCCAATCAATCCAACCCATCAATTTGGAGTCGCCAGTCCATCCAAAGAACACATCAGTCTAGGCTCGGAAACAGGAGTTGATTCCTCTGAGGAAGGTGACACCGAAGCCAGCAGCCAGTCAGGTACCCCAGATCAACCAAAACACAGACGGAAGATAGAGAAGAAGAGACGGGAAGAGCAGTCCTACAAGGACGTGGTTCAAGGCTCTCAACACACCATACCTGAAATGATGAACACCAGATCCAGGCTGAAGCTGGGAAAGACCCCGAAAGGGGGTCACCACCCTCCCCCAGGTAAATAATTCAATTCTTCTCCTGGAACTGCAGAGAACTAGGTAGCCCCCTAAAATAAGAAGCTATAAGGGATCTAGTAAGAGTAATGACGCCTGAAGTCCTACTAATCCAGGAGATGAAGCTGGAGGAGGATGCTCTTCTCTGTGCAAGCAACTTGTTTTGGAAGAAAGGCCCGGCTAGGGCTGTAAGTGCAAGAGGAGCCTCGGGAGGCTTAGCAACCTTTTGGGACTCTACAAAGCTAGACCTAGTTGAAGAAGAAGGAACCACTCACTGGTTATTCACCAAGCTTCTTCATAAAGACTCCGGCCACCATGTAAGTCTCTTTAATATTTATGTTCCTGTTTCTTATGCTGAAAAAAAAGATTGTTGGGATTCCTTAAAAATGTTTCTAAGTCTCCACAAGCCTGAAAACTTAGTGTTGGCTGGAGATTTAAATGTAACTCTTGCTCTGGCCGAAAAAAAGGGGGATCAATAGTGCAGGACCCTGCAAGAGAGTGGGTGGAAGATCTGATGCTAGAATAGGACCTTGAAGACATCATCCCTGACAAAGGAAAGTACACCTGGTCAAATAAAAGGATAGGACCCGGTCACATTGCTGCCCGCCTTGACCGTTTCCTCATTCACTCCTCCTTCCTAACCCTAGGGCTATTGGCCTCCTCAAATATTCTCCCGCATTATACTTCTGATCATTAATCGATCTCCCTCTCCCTTTATCCTGAAGAAAGGTTAGGTCCCATACCTTTCCGGTTCATCCCATTTTGGGTAACCCAGGAAGGTTTCCTTGACATTGTTTCTAGATCCTGGAAAGACCTGGTTCATGGATCCCCTTTCTTTGTCTGGGAAGAAAAGATTAGAAGACTCAAAGTAGCCCTGAAATACTGGGCTAAAGGTCTGGGTTCTCCCATGGCTGAAAGGAAAAGAGCCCAGAAGGCCTTGAAACGGCATTAGCTAATCTTGGAAGAGTCCCATGTCACTCCTGCTTTGCTAATTCGGGAAGACGAGCTTCAAAGGGAATACCATAAATCCTGCAGAGAAGAGGAAACCTACCGGAGAGTCAAGTCAAGAATGCTTTGGCTTCAAGCTAGAGACAAAAATACCACGTTCTTTTACAAGC
The DNA here is from genome assembly GCA_001517045.1 of Pseudotsuga menziesii. Classification (NCBI taxonomy): domain Eukaryota; kingdom Viridiplantae; phylum Streptophyta; class Pinopsida; order Pinales; family Pinaceae; genus Pseudotsuga; species Pseudotsuga menziesii. The sequence continues at coordinate 19,469 of LPNX010575195.1, read as the reverse complement.
AAGCCCAAGCCGGAAAGATTTATAATTCCATTAATGAAATTCAGACTCCAGGCCAAGTAATAACGGACTTTAGAGGCATTAAGGAGGTATCCCATTCCTTTTTCAAAAGTCTTTATTCTGCCCCTGACCAGGATCCTGTGGAGTTGAACTCCTATCCTCTCTCAGAGATCCCAAATTTGGTAAATGATGAGGTCAATCTGCAGCTGAACATCCCTATCAGGATTCGAGAAATTAAGAAAGCCCTTGACAAAATGGACCCAGACAAAGCTCCAGGACCAGACGGATTCACAGCCAGGTTCTACATCTCTTGCTGGGACATAATAGAGAAGGACTTGTATAGAATGGTGAAGAAAGATCAGAATTGAAACAAATTGGGGGGCAGCACAAATTCCTCCTTTTTGGCTCTTATACCAAAATAAAAAGGCACTAAAACCTTCAACAAATTCAGGCCAATTTCCCTTTGTAACACAGGTTATAAAATCATAACCAAAATCATGGCTAGCAGACTTAAAAGAATCCTTCCTAAGCTGATACTGGAAAACCAAGGGGGGTTTGTGAGAGAAAGATAGATATTGGATAACATTATTTTAGTGCAAGAAGCCATCCACACTAGCTACAAGAAAAAAGAGAAGGGTATGGTGGTAAAGCTGGACTTGGCCAATGCCTTCGATAGAGTCAGGCATGAGTTCCTTTTTGCAGCCATGGAGAACTTTGGATTCAATCAGAAATTCATTACGTGGGTGAAAGCTTGCATCTTAGCCCCATGGATCGCCCCGCTGGTTAATGGGCGTCCCACTTATTTTTTCCAGGCCTCAAGAGGATTAAGGCAAGGTTTCCCCCTCTCCCCAATGATGTTTGTCATTCAAGCCGTTGTCCTAAGTTACCAGCTGAACAGAAGTCTCCAAAACAGGTCTCTTTCAGGCATCAAAATTGTCCCAAAGGTCAAGGCGATCAACCATGCCCAGTTCACTGATGATACGCTTCTATTGGGAGCTGCCAATCTCAACACAACTAGGAACTTTAAAACAGAGCTAGACTATTACCGGACTAGCTCCAAAAGTGAAATAAAATACCTCAAAAGCAAGGTCTATGGCTAGAATTGCTCTCCTTGTGAAATTCTGGAAATAGCTCGGATTCTGGAAATGGAAGGCATCACCACTTAGGACACCTTTACTTACCTAGGAATTCCTATTTTCAAAGCTGCTCTAAGAGTTTCCCACTGGCTTCTAATGCTGGACAAACTAAAAAACAAGATCCTCGCGTGGGGGGTAAAATGGCTCAACAAAGCAGGCAAAGTGATTTTAATGAACATAGTCCTCACCAGCATTCCAATCTTTCAATGCTCAGTTCTTCTAGCTCCAAAAACTATTACAAACAGAATCAACGAGCTGCTCCGTCGATTCCTGTGGGAGCGTGGCCGAAATAACGAGAAAAAACTCCATCTAGTGAGCTGGGACAAGATCACCAGGCCAAAAATGGAATGGGGCCTTCAAATAAGAGACGTGGCCACCCAAAATCTTGCTATGGGAGGCAAAATTCTTTGGAAAATGATCACAAGAAAATGAACTTGGAGCAAGAAAATCCTTAGGAAGAAATATTTTACAGGAGACAGGCAGAGATGTCTTGAAAGGGCCATGAAATTGCAGAAAGGCTCCTCGATTTTTTCCCTCTGTAAAAGAGCCCTCCCATTCTTCACGCCTAAGCTCACGTGGACTCCTGGAAATGGGGAAAAAATCATATTATGGGAGGACTCGATCCTCGGGGAGAAGCCTCTCATCAATTCAAGCGATATGGGCAATATAAAAGATTGGATCCATGCTAAAAACTGCAGAATGCTGATGGACATATCAGTCTGGAACAGCGATGAGGATGAATCTTGGGCAAATTGGAACCTGGGCGATTACCCCCACGAATTAGAAGAGGAAGTTGCTACTCTGTTGAACTCATTGAAAGGAAAATCTCCCATTAGTGCCAAAGCCAAAGACAAACGCAGCTGGGGAACTCGTTCTGGCACGTATACTGCAGCTGAGGGCTATGCTGCGATTTTGGAGGTGCCTTGGGTCCCTCCCAAACCTGGGTCATTGAAAGCAATCTGGAGATTCTCCTCTATTCCAAAAATTGACGTTTTTATCTGGACTATCCTTCACAACAGCATATTGACAGGAGAAAATTGAAAAGGGCCATCCTGATGCCCTCTGTGCAACCAAGCTGAAGAAACCATTGATCATTTGTTCATTACCTGCGAGTTCACTAAAGAGGCTTGGTCTCTCACGTTAGGCTCAATTGCTGTAAGCCTACCCAACTCAATCAAGGAGTTGATCAGTAGTTGGATCTCTATTTCCCCCTTCAACTTCAGCAAAAAAGATATCCTCAAGCTAGCATGGATGTGGACCCCGAAGTTTCTTTGCTGGAAAGTCTGGCTGGAAAGAAATAACAGAATCTTTAAGGAGAAATGCAGACTTCCAACCCAAGTGGCAATTAAGGCTAGGACCATGCTCTCTGATGCTTTAAGCACCAAGTCTACTCTCAGAAATGCGGCTACCCTCTCTCCTGAAGAAGATCACTGGTTTAAGGAGATCAATGCGAACCAACAAAGCAATAAAGCTACCAATCCCCCTCAAAAGTCCCATTGGGAAATCAGGCAGGAAGAACAGGAATTCATCAAGTGGAGATCAGCTTTGGAAGAATGGTGTCTTTTCTTTCACGGGGCCTCGAAAGGGAATCCCGGTCAAGCTGGAGGAGGAGGCATTATTTTTTATCCTTCCGGCATCCCCCACGTGTCCTATACCATGGGCCTAGGCCACGCCTCCAACAACCAAGCGGAGTATCTTGCGCTGTGGCAAGGACTGAATCAAGCTAGAAAGATGAACATTCAGAAGCTGACTATCTTTGGTGACTCTAGGCTGATAGTCAAGGAATTACATACCAGAAGATGACAACCCATATAGGCCTGGCCCACACACACAAGAAATTTCTTCTCATGCTCAAGCACTTCAGAATTCATAAGGCTTACCACATTTTAAGGAGTCTCAACAATCTAGTAGATGCTGAAGCCAACCGCGTTACTATCCTGAGTAAGGGTTAGCTTATTGTCAACGGTGAAATATCAAATCACCCGATCCCTTGAGGATAAAGGGGCCTGGTCTTCCTGTTCTTCTGGGCATATCCCAGCATCCAACAGCATAAATCTGACATGTTTGTTAAGCAGGAAATGAAGTTTAGTACAATAGCTTTGGAAATGAATTGTACAGGCCTGGGCAGCCCATTTTCCAGTCTCTAATCAATTTTAATCGTTTCCGTAAAAAAAAAAAGTAACACTTACCAAATCGCGGCCTAACCACATCTGTCACGCGGAAATGGGATTTTGTACCGAGCTAAGAAGATCGCAACTACTTGGGATTTAGGAAGATCGCTCCCCATCCAGGAAATTTCAGACAATCCTATATAGACTGGACGCTGACCAATGCACTCTCTTCCATCACAACGCATATGTTTTCTCCCCCCGCCCCCCTCCCCTTCTACACTATCTCAAAACAATATATATAATGTGTGATAGGGATCTTTCTTCTCCAATAAAGTGGAAATCATTCCCCCCACTGTGCCGAGATTCTTTCCTCACAAGCACCGAGGATTAATCTTTCCTTCAATAGTGAAGAGGTCATCAAATGCCGAGGGTTATCCTACCCCAATACCACTGAGGTCATTTCTATAAATCAACAAAAAACCTAAATTGAAATTAGAAACTGTCTTCTTTCCCAAAAACACTGATTCCCTCAAAACGCGTGGTGTATCTATAAATCAACAAACCCAAAAATCTAAATAGAAAATATCCAGTTTTTTTTTCTTTCTTTTATGAGCTTACCTTGATCCCTACCTCCTAACCATTCTAGAAGCAAGTGGTTGTTTTGGAAGCGCACACATGAATCTAAAATTAAGCTCTGTGATCTTATCCCATGCAAGGTTAAAGAGTACAGGTGGTTAGAGAGGCACGAACATTCATGCAGGAAGCTATAGTCATAGAAGGTCTTTCTTGCTTGTCTGCAAATTCCCTAACCATACCATATTCATAGTTTCGTGTTCAAACAATTTCCTTAAAAGGAATTTATAATCCATAATCAACCAAAGAATGAGCACAAAAAGGCTCATTCAATTGTTCAAGGAGGGAAGACGCATTTATGTTTATCCTACCACTAAAAGATTTGATAGCTTTTAGGTAGCATAGGGCAGTATAGTCAATCTCTTAGTTTTCCATTTAAGCCTTTTCACTTAATTAATATAAGATTGTAATACTACCTCTTCCTTTTGGTTGAATGCACTCATCCTAAAATACTAGAAGTAAGTTTGTTAATATAGAATTTTGTCTTCTTTGACACTCTATTTGAATAAAAGTGTAATTCTATATTATTCAAGGTTTATAATTATTATACTCCAAACTATTATGGGCCTTTCCTGTATCTAAATTTCCAATACTTGCGCATAAATCCCCTATAAGAGCCTTTGTTCGAGTATTTTATAGGTCTTCTTAGTCGTTAGTTTTTACATGAGTAACATTCAATATAAGAGTAAATATATATATATATATATATATATATATATATATGTCGATATATTTAGGTACACATGTAAGTCATTTTTCTTAATCCAATAAGATACCTTATTGGCAATTTTGTGTAGATCACCCTCAAGATAATACCCTTGGTGGTAGTTTTTTTTTTTTTTTTTAAGGGAAAGTTTTGAACTTCTCAATCTAATTTTTGCGAGGTTATTCTTGGCACTTGATGCTATCATTAAGCATCTCCATAGAATAAGGAAAGGTCCTTGCTTTTATACCCAAAATAGGATCATATCAACCCACTTACTTGATAGCAAAGGAGAAGTCTCATTAAAACTTCCATATAGGTATACATACATATAAATGTATTATATATATAAAGAGGAGGAGTTATTTATTTAAATTTAATACCCGCTTTAGGATAACAATAGTAAGTTTGTTCATTATTATTGGCTTAAATGGGTTGTCTCATAATTAAGCCATTAAGCAGTTGTATTGCAACACTCACTCGCATTTAGTTCATTTGAATAATTCAAGTGTGTAAGGTGTGGATATGACATTTGTCATCACTAACTAAAACTTTCCAAATCTTATTCTAGCAGTCAACAACTTGTTTTGTGGGATTCTTTCTCTTGTGGTTTTCTTTTTATTGTGTGTCGCAGTCTTGAGTCCCCTAAGTCTAGAATGTAAAAGTAAAATTTAGAAAGTTTAGATATGGTATTGCAAGGTTTCTTAGAAGGGCCTTCGCCATGAGCCCTCTGTCAAGAAAATACTTGCAACGGTTGCTTCCTTACAAACGAATACAAGAAACAAGGGGTGTTACACATTTCATATTATTGTTTACAAGCAACACAAGTTTCATTTGATAAAGGAACTCTTCTTGAATCTATTGTAGCTTCGTCCACAAGCATTGCATCTAGTTGTTTACAAGCAACAAAAGTTTCATTTGATAAAGGAACTCTTGTTGCATCTATTGTAGCTTTGTCCACAAGCATTTCATTGAATTTAAAGATGATACGTTGTTTGAATCCCACAAGGCGCAACACATCTTACACGATAGACATAATCTCTAGTCTACTGCCTTCACCTCGATGAATAATTATTTTGTATGTTCTTGAGGTTTTTGAGGCAGTAGCTACTTATCGAGATATATACTTGGGCATATCACCTTCATTCATTTTCGATTGAGCTTGACACTACCATTTGATGGGATTGCTTAGCTTAAATGCTCATAACACTGCGATGAAGTTTTTAAGCCTACAAGGTTAAGGGTGTTTTTTTATTGACCACGCCAACCTCACCGATTCAAAATCACGTGTTAGGTTAAGATTGTGTCTCCCAAGCCAGAGTGTGGGTGGGAACATAAAATCCTGTTTAGAAAAATGACATGAAAGGAGTGTTGTTGCCTCATGACAAAAGGGAGTTCGCTGCAGCTATATTTAATTTCCTGTCACTTGTCAAATATCTCTTAGGCTAGAAAATATGTCTTACATATTTAAGGTCTGCAACTTACTTAACAATTAATTAACAATGGTAGGAACCTTATATAAGCCAGCCACCAGGAGTGAGCAACAAATTTCTAGAATGAAACATCATTGTCAACAAATAAAAACATCAATAATTATTTTAAAAGAAATTCAAAATAGATAAACAAAAATATAACTATATGAAAACATTACAAAGTGAATAAATTATTTTCAATACAATGGGATTAAACAAATTCCTAGTATTTGTGAGGAAATGTAACAAATTCATATGTATATTAATTGATAGAACATATTATATTATAATGAAACTTTGTTTCCATTAAAGTTGGGAACTTCTTAGGAACTTCTTGAAGGGTGTCTCCGTCAGGATGAGGATTTCTTGAAAGCTACATCAAATTATGCAATGAAGATGAGCATATGTCGAAGGAGAGCTCTGGTTTAAGTCACGTAGAAAATTTACAGTGCAGGTTGTCATCATCCCAAGACATCGTCTTAGTTTCTTTTTTAACACGCATTTTTTACTACCAAATATCTTGTAAAATATTGTGACAAATCATATAATTTCTTTATGATAAAAACAATATGTATTTGATTCATATTTATATGAATTAGATTATGGGGACTGGGTATTTGTTTTATTGTTAATATTGTTGGAAAAGATGTCACCTTGTACACTAGGTTTATGCTTTGTTCTTTTAGATGCGGCAAATAATTGAACTATCTGTAATGCCAAGGAAAGGCACTAACATTAATTGAGGTCTTTCCTACTACAAATAAGGGTAGACAATGATGGGTATGATAATAATTTCACGTACGTAAATTAATGAGAAGAAAGGGTGGGTGCATTAGTTGGACTCCCTAGATCTGAACAGAATAGTTATATCTGGTGTATTAGCAAGTTGACTAAAAGGAGTATAGGGGCTGAAGGATAGGAAGGAGTACCCCAAGAAAGGAAGGAATTTTGATCCAACCATGCCATGGACGGAGGGCGTATTAAAGAAAGAATAAGAAGGAATTTAAATAAGTACATGGTGTTCCCGAAATGCTTGAATTTAAATGATAATTAACTCCCAAAGCGAAGCGTCTAAGTAAGTATACATGTCGATGGTGCAATGATATCAAAGTCTTGTAAATTTGAATATAAAAATTACGAGACAATGATGACATAGACATCAACACTAGGACACACTCATAATGCTTTTTACCCTATCATTTTTTAACCATAGAGAAAATTATCTTATTTATCTGAGCACAATTTGATGAAAATACTGTGTGCAGGGACAAATATTATACATTATAAAAAGTACAAAGTTTATGATAAATGAGTGGGAGAGAAGTGTGAATGAGAGAGCTGGAGCTGCAAAGATTGAGGTGGGAGAGCCTTTCGACCATTTGGAGCTCTACAACCCAGTATGGGGAAGATCTTGTAACGTGATGTAATGTTAGTAAAGTTTGTAACATGTTGGCAAAAAATAATACTGATAGTGAATATTATGGGAGAGATTTTGTAACGTGATGTAACGTTAGTAACAGTTGTAACATGTCGGGAAAAAATAATAGTGATAGTGAATATTATGGGAGAGATTTTGTAACACAAAATAAAAAATAATATCACTTTCGTAAAGTTATTTTTATAAATAAAAATAAATTTTCTAATAGGCCAAAATAAATGTCAGCCACAAAACAATATAATATGGGGAGATGTTGTAATCTTCCTACCTAACAAAACAATAAAAAAGTAAAAATTTAATTATCTTTAAAAAAATATGTGGTTCAAGAAAAAAACACAAAATTGAATTATCCGCAAAAAAATGTTGGCCTTGCACATGGTTTTAAAACCATGTGCAAGGCATTCTAAACAACTCATCGTTTTATTGGCTACTATTGAAAAAATAAGCATTCCTTGCTTAGAAAATTGTGTTCACAAAACCATAGGCCATAGATATTCATTTCATGCTAACAATGATAACATAGTTGAGCAAAGTTTTGTTTGATATTGCTGCTACAAATTGCATAGGAAAAGTTGCAAATGATACTTTGAATTGTTGGTATTGCTTATAGTGGTAGAAATCAACAATTGTAGATATGTGAGATAGAAAATAAGAATTGCTGCAAATACAAATTGATATCAAAGAAAACCTCATTAACAACTAACACAAATGGTTTAGAAATTTTCAAAATCATATAGAAATCATTGATTTTAACACATTACACTTTTAAATCTTTGATTGCACCAAGAAGAGAAATCACATGAGAAACATCTATTTTTACTCATTGAACTTTTCATGGCGTTCGTTTGTGCTAATTAGGGCCATTACTCATAATAAATTCAATTAATGCGCCCCATTCATGAATTTTCCGTTTCGGATGTGCACTTCGACTAATTTTTAAATGACAAATGAATCGGGATGTGCACTCCCACTAAGTTCAATTACTAATTAACAATGATTTGAAAAGAGATTCATAAAGCACAGTGTTTTAATAGACCTTGGAAGTCGAGAGAGGCTATATATGTGTTGTGAACAATTGGCTCAGCATGCAAATAGAACTCTCACAAGACGTTGGAGTTCGTATAACCCATGACATTGGGCTTATATGAATTTTGTAGGTAAAGAAAATTTTGACCTAAAGCTGGGGATTACTTGAACACTGCGGATTTCTCTGTGGCAGACATTTGTTTAATGTTGGGAACTTCTTGAAAGGTTTTGCCGTCATGATGAGGATTTATTGAAAGCTACAACAAATTATGTAGTGAAGATGAGCATACGTCCAAGCAGAACTCTGGTTTAAGTCACGTACAAAATTTACACTTCAGGTCATCATCGCCCAAGGCACTGTCTTAGTTTCCATTTTAACACGCGTTTATTACTACCGAAGCTCTTGTAAAATATTGTGACAAATCATATCATTTTTTTATGTCTTCGATGACATGATAACAACAATATGTATTTGATTCATATTTATATGAATTAGATTATGGGGACTGGATATTTGTTTTATTATTGATATTTCTAGAAAAGGCGTCACCTTGTACACTAGTTTGATGCTTTGTTCTTATAGATGCGGCAAATAATTGAACTATCTGTAATGCCAAGGAAAGGCACTAACATTAATTGAGGTCTTTCCTGCTACAAATAAGGGTAGACAATGATCGGTATGATAATAATTTCACATATGTATATTAATGAGAAGCAAGGGTGGGTGTAGTAGTTGGAATCCCTAGATCTGGACAGAGCAACTTTATATCCGGTGTATTAGCAAGTTGACTAAAAGGAGCACAGGGGCTGAAGGATAGGAAGGAGTACGCCAAGAAAGCAAGGAATTTTGATCCAACCATGCCATGGACGGAGGGCGTATTAAATAAATAATAAGAAGGAACTTAAATGAGTACACGGTGTTCCTGAAATGCTTGAAATTAAATGATAATTATCTCCCAAAGCAAAGCGTCTAAGTAAGTTTGCATGTCAATGGTGCAATCATCTCGAAGTCTTGTAAATTTGAATATAAAAATTACGAGACAATGATGACGTAGACATCGACACTAGGACAAAATCATAATGCTTTTTACCCTATCATTTTTTAACCATAGAGAAAATTATCTTATTTATGTGAGCGCAATTTGATGAAAACACGGCATGGAGGGACAAATATCATACATTATCAAAACTGCAAAGTTTATGATAAATGAGTGGAAGAGAAGTGTGCAGGAGAGGGATGGAGCTGCAAATATTGAGGTGGGAGAGCCTTTCAACCATTTGGACGCATACATTATAGCGAAGACTGAATTTGGGAGAAACTGCAAAGAATGAAGACAAGTTTTTGAGAAACTAAGTTAGTTACAAAACCTGCCATCTCGTGTTGGTCATTATTCTCAATTGCAGGTAAATCAGAAATTACTTGCCTATCGAGTTTGGGTATGTGTTAAAGTAGTAAAATGAATGAATAAATGCAGAAATACATGATCTTTTGAGTAATCGAAACATGTAGCAGAGTATCCCATTTTTTCTACACTTCACAAAAGTTTCATGCGCAGTTGGAGATTCGATCCATCCAAATGTAATTGTAGTTATATAGGTTAGGTAAATGGTAGGAAGTTAATACAAAAGAGTAAAGGTAAAACTATATCAGTATTATATAAGTAAAACTATATGTATGGGCCTATGCAAGAAGATGAGGGACCTTTTTGGCGCGTTAGATGCAATAGAAACCTGAAAAATCAGGCATCCCTCAACTTACTTGGATTTTTTGAGATACTTATGCAAAATATCTTTCATTGAGTAAAAAACATGAAATGTAGGAAATTGAATCACCTTTCCGAATATATAACTTTTATGTATCGAAAATTTGCATAGCTATGTCAAATTTCATTTTTCCTAACAGGAACTTTTTATTTTTCAGGGAAATTATAAGGTATATGTTTTTGTGGGTGCAGCATTTGAGGGCCTAAATGATCGAATCAAACTACAAAAATTGACATCCATGTAGAGAACCCATAGCACTAGTGCGGCATTATTTTTTGAAAATTAAATTAGTAATTTTATAATATTTTTATAATTGTCTAAGTGAGAAAACCTCGAAAATGGTACGTGTTTTGTGGGTGCAGCCTTTGAAGGTCTTAATGCAAAAATCATGAAATGGGGTTTTGATTGAACGTAGACATTAGTGTCTACTTGTGCACCATACAATTTTTGTTTGAAGTGATCAAGAATTGAAAAAGTTATAGAAGAAACACTAACAATGTGTTTCACGAGTTAAGGAGGTAGGAGAGAAAAGAATTTGAAGAAAAATATGAAACACCCAATTAGCTTTGGTTCATGATTACCATAGCACAGGTTTGGTATTACCGAAGAAAACACCAAACCATACACATAGGATTAAGGTTGACATGTGACCATGTGATTTGGATTGGTTTTGACTCTAAAAAACATGGTGCATTTTATTTGAATTCAAAAAAATATTCCCGCTCATAGAATTTTGAAACGCGCTCGCATTATAGTGAACAAAAACGCGCTAGCATTATAGTGAACCCAAACGCGCACGCGTTATTGAAAACATAAAAAATATTTTTTAGTAATTCAAAGGGGGTAGGAAATACTTTGGTTAATGTTTTAGAAGGGGTGGGGAAGGATCAAGGGAAACTATGGCTAATATTTAAAACGGGTGGGGAAGGGTTAAGGGAAACTGTGGCTAATATTGTATAGGGGTGGGGAAGGGTCAAGGGAAGCTATGTGTAATATTTAATAAGGGCAGGAAAGGGTCAAGAGACATAGAGAGAGAGAGAGAGGGACAAGAAAGATAGAGAGGGGGACTAGAGACAGAGAGAGAGGGGGGGGGGGGTACTAGCGAGAGGAAGGGGTAATGGAGAGAGAGAGAGAGAGAGGGGTACTAGAGACATAGGGAGAGAGGGGTACTAGAGAAATAGAGATAGGGGTACGAGAGAGAGAGAGAGAGACTAGAAACATAGAGAGAGAGAGAGGGGTACTAGAGAGAGAGAGAGAGAGAGAGAGAGACATAGAGAGGGGTATTAGAGACAGAGAGAGAGAGTGGGGTACTAGAGACATAGGGAGATAGAGAGAGAGAGAGCGGTACTAGGGACATAGGGAGAGAGAGAGGGGTACTAGAGACATAGGGAGAGAGAGAGAGAGAGAGAGAGAGAGAGGGGGGGACGAGAGACACGGGGAGAGAGAGAGAGAGGGGGGGACGAGAGACACGGGGAGAGAGAGAGAGAGGGGGGGACGAGAGACACGGGGAGAGAGAGAGAGAGGGGGGGACGAGAGACACGGGGAGAGAGAGAGAGAGGGGGGGCAGTAGAGACATAGAGAGAGAGAGAGGTACTAGAGACATAGGGAGGGGGAGAGAGAGAGGGATACTAGAGACATAGGGAGAGGGAGAGAGAATGGGGTACTAGAGACATAGAGAGAGAGAGAGGTAGTAGAGGGAGAGAGAGGGGGTACTAGAGACACAAAGAGAGAGAGAGGGGGATATACTAGAGACGTAGAGATGACAATGACCATGACCACGACAATGATGATGATGATGATGATGATATTGAGCATGATGACTATGATGATGATGACGATGATGACGATGATGATGACCATGATGATAATGAAGAATGATGATGATGATGATGACCACGATGATGATGACCATGATGATGATGATAATGATGAACAATGATGATGATGATGATGAAAATGTTGAGCATGATGACAATGACCACGACAATGATGATGATGATATTGAGCATGATGACTATGATGATGATGATGATGATGATGATGACCACGATGATGGTGACCATGATGATGATGATGATAATGATGATGATGATGATGATGATGATGATAATGACTTGAATGATGATGATGACCATGATGAACAATGATGATGATGATGATGATGATGATAATGAAGAATGATAACGATGACCACGATGATGATGACCATGATAATTATGAACAATGATGATGATGATGACCACAATGATGACGACGATGATGATGATGATGTTGAGCATGATGACAATGACCACGACAATGATGATGATGATGAACAATGATGATGATGATGATGATATTGAGCATGATGACTATGATGATGATGATGATGATGATGATGACCTGAATGATAATGAAGAATGATGATGATGATGATGACCACAATGATGATGATGATGATGATGATATTGAGCATGATGACTATGATGATGATGATGATGATGATGATGACCACAATGATAATGAAGAATGATGATGATGATGTGATGACCACGATGATGATGACCATGATGATGATGATAATGATGAACAATGATGATGATGGTGATGATGATGATGTTGAGCATGATGACAATGACCACGACAATGATGCTGATGATGATGATGATGACCACGATGATGATGACCATGATCAACAATGATGATGATGATGATGATGATGATGATGTTGAGTATGACGACTATGATGATGATGATGATGATGATGATGATGTTGAGTATGACGACTATGATGATGATGATGATGATGACCACGATGATAATGAGGAATGATGATGATGATGATGACCACGATGATGATGATGATGATGATGAACAATGATGATGATGATGATGATGATGATGATGATGATGATGATGATGATGAACATTGATGATGATGATGATAATGATATTGAGCATGATGACTATGATGATGATGATGACCACGATGATAATGAAGAATGATGATGATGATGATGATGATGATGATGATGATGATAATGACTTGAATGATGATGATGACCATGATCAATAATGATGATGATGATGATGATGTTGAGTATGATGACTATGATGATGATGATGATGATGATGATGACCACGATGATAATGATGAATGATGATGATGATGATGACCACGATGATGATGACCACGATGATGGTGACCATGATGATGATGATGATAATCATGATGATGATGATGATGATGATGATAATGACTTGAATGATGATGATGA
>LPNX010575183.1:0-14855 GCA_001517045.1 Pseudotsuga menziesii | reverse complement strand
CGAGGGCCCCCGTGAGGGCCGCCCTTTGGCGCCCAATGAGATATCAATCTCTTTCTTAATCCATCTTAATCCATCACTTTGGGATAGAAAAAAAATCCAGCTATATTTGATAGGGGCAGGTGCTTGAGAAAGTGTTCAGCATTATTACGTATATTATTTGATTGGCCAATTCGGGAAAGCAAAAGAGGGTGCTGTTAACGAGTGGAAAGCAGTCAAAACGTGATTGTTTTCTGCTTCTAATCGAGAAGAAGTCAATATAACAGCAAGTGTATACTCTGTTAACCAATAGAATAACTAGGCAACGTTAGGATTTGCAAGCAGAAACAAAAGGAAAAGAGTTCCGTATGGTGAGACAGAGAGGGAAAATAACGCACGACTGCTAATAAAAAGAAAAAAATGCTGCTGTAAAAATAGTTGTGGCGTCCCGCCAATCATTCTATTTTTTAAATTAAAAACACTTACTTAATGTAAAATAGAGAGGCGGAGGCAAAAAATGACCCGTAAATAGGGAGGAATAAAAGCGATGTTTTAGGGCAAAAAAGAAAACAGTAATGTAAGAGGAGAAAGAAAAAAATGCAAGGCGGATCTTACGTGTGATGCATATGCTCCACGATCCACACGCCAATGCTAGGGTTTCTCAGAGCTAAGGATCTATTGCTCTGATACCATGTAAAAAAATTGGAAATGTAACCAATGGACTCAGCTTCCAACTCCGATCGTTTCTGTTATTTGTCACGACTCATCAATTTGGGAGGCTTGCTTAATCCCGGCTCTCTGATCAATAAGTAATTCCTCCCTTATGGAGGAGGTGTGTCTTAATAAGTAGGATATAGCAGTATTCTTCCACTTCACCAGTCCTAGCCCTGCATAATACAAGGTTATCCCTTCCTTCGTGAATGAAAGACATAACTCCACAATAAAGGTCCTTCTCTTGGTTTCGACCCAATACCCGATGGTTCAGGCCCAAGGCCCCGGTCTTTCCTTGCTTTCATACTGACTGGACTACATCGATGCATTTACATAACCACTATGGATGGATTTACTCGCTCATTTCCTCGGAATGGCAGCTGGGCTCGGCCCTCGGAGGGGATATAGGTGTAGAGAAAAGAACCCGCCCCTCCATAAAGTCATAAAAAAAGTAAGATAAAGAGCCCCAGGGTATGCATGGACGAACATGTGCTCAGCTCACCCACGAATTACTTAGGGCCTTATCTGGTTTAATAGCTATAACTAATATTATATAAGGGACGGGGAGGGAAACTAACGTAACTGGCGTCACTGCTTAACCTAACTGGGCAACTAACGTCATTCGCGTCACTTAACGTCCTTAACATGCTTAACCACTTCATGTAACTAGCTCCTTTAAAAAAAACCTCAATCAATAGTTGCTTTAGAACGTAAATAGGCAACTAACGTCGTTCGGGAAGGATAAGAGAGAAATAAAGCACAAGTAAAGCCAACGCGAAGGTCGGTGGGGTTCAGAGAAGGAAAGCACTGGAATACCCTGCTAAAACAACATATAAACAACCTAAAAACAACTCCGTGTCCACTATATTTTTCTCAGGCATGAATCACAGGAATCTCACCCCTGGAACCTCCCAAAAAAATCCACCCCGTGCCAGCTTCAGTGTGCGGTGTGTTGGGCATTGTATAGAATTTCTCAATCATTCAATTTATCCTACCCAAATATTGTTTTGCCTCCTGAATACATTAAAAGAAAATAAAAAAAAGTGCATACCAACTCGTTTGTGGTTATGGGTGGTTCGGAAACCTCACCTCATCTGGTACCACGCACTATTATTACTTCCCACCCAAAACTAACTTACCAAAGCTTTTAAGTAGGGAGCCGCCCATTCCAGATAGCATTGTAGATAAATTACCTTATCGTATCCAGAATCGTTAGAGAATCCCAACATGAGAATCAGAACAGCTCAACCTCGTAATAATGAAATTCAATTATACATAGGCATCATCGAAAGACGGCAACCGGATTCTACTGGCCACAAGTAGTCCATCCATGGCCGCTGGTCAACAAAGCCTGATCTCTATGGACCAATTTTGGATCCGATCCCACCTGCCTGCTACTACTATTGATAAGGTTTCATGGGTTTGGATGGTCCAATTCACTGTATGTGATATGCTAATTGACTCCTTCAATGATAGATTGGCCCCCGTGGTTGGCTGTAGCCACTCTGATAGGTGCTATTGGAAAGGGGAATGCAACATTCATTCACTTGTTCGATGAGAGATTGCATGAGGGTGAGAACACACCTCTCGTAACCGTAAGGCTTGCTTCTTTATAACACAATCCTGAATTGTAGGTCATTGCTTGGTATTGTTTCATTGTCTAGTCACAAGGTCTACATGAAAATACAAGAGGAGATGGTTAAAATGTTGAGTGAGAAGAGTTGGGATGATGTCAAATGCAACTATCCCGACTCAAGCTCGATAGAAAGTTTACAACAATTTTTTGTTGCATTCAAGAAGGTATGTTGATCTATGATACATCCTATTTTATTTATTTTCTAATTCAATTCATTTCTATTTTATTACTTATAGAGATCATTTTCATTTGAAGATGCCAAAGAGGGGTGGAGTTGGAGTACCGGAGTCCTTCAAAATCCATATCCAAAGAGCCAAAATAGAACGATAAAGGAGACAATGTCTTGCAAATGTTGAACTTCATGATACACTTGATCATTATATTTGGAATGGGCTTGACACTGTGCAATATAGAGTCATTTTAGGTGACTATGCAGACATTGCAAATCTTGTTCCTAAAAAGGAGTACACACTAGTGATTGCAGATATCCCTCATGGATATAATATCTAAAACACTACTTATGATTGTGAGCCTTATACTTACCAATCATTCAGTAAAGTGGTTTCGGGATTTGTAGATGTCACAACATCACCACTATGGAGATTTGTTGTTTTCCATTCAGACACACAATTAGGGGGCTTGTTGCCAGCCTTTAGGGGTAAAGGAAAAAAAAGGAAGCAACTACATTGGTAATATATTTGCACTATATTATCCAAATTTTGAATTTATAAATCAATTATATTTATTGATAAGTTAATTAATTGTTTTATATTTTTGTTACAGGCAAAAGCCTAATGTTCGTAGCTCAGGCAGCGATCCATTCCTGAGTGACGCTGAAAGCATACATGTTGCAACTTGGACACAGGAAGATGCTTATGAACCTCTTTTAATCAATGAAAAGAGAGGAGGAAAACATAGTCAGATATTGAGTTATAATGCCATGGTAAAAAAATTAACATATGAAGAAAGGGATTTGAAAGGAGTGACTGTAAACATCTATCAAAAGCCACAAGCATTGATTAATTATCTCATAGATACATTTTCAAGAGAGGATATTGGGTCTTAGATTTGTTCTCGGGTTCAGGTAAACTTTCTCATATTACATATGAAATAATATATCAAGTTTTATTGTATGTTTTATCCTTCATTATTTTATTGTTTTAAAGTATGCTTCTTTATGCTATTTCACTTAACTTTAATTTTGTTTTTGGTGATTAGGTACAACAATAGCATGCTCCTTACAGAAAGGAAGAAATTGCATATCGATTGATAATGATCCACTCCAATGCAATTACATAAAACAAAGAATTAACGCTATTCAAGTTCTTCCAGATGAACTGCAAGAAGTGGGTTTGAAGAAAGGAGAGTTTAGTGAAACAATTGTGGCAAAGATGTCAAAAGAGCCCCAACCCCCGTTAGGACGGGTGTTTGGAAAGGAGCACTTTGGGGATCTTGCAGACATAGAAGACCCAATGGAAGAGGACATTGATGTCCCTGAGGAAATTCAAGATCCAGAAAATTCCAATGTCGATGAAGAATTTGGCATGCATGATATTGTTGAATAGTTTCATGTTTTGACGAAAATGTTAATTTTGACAATTTTTGACAATTTTTTGATCAGATATATTAGTAATGTTTTGGCTTTTAGACTTTATTTTAGAAATAAAATTTCTAAATATAATGTTTTTAATATGTTTTTTACAAATAATTTGTATATTTTTTCTTGACTTTATGTGAGTCGTCACTTTTCGATAACTAATATGAAATATGATCATTTTTAGAGAAAAATTCTCTGAAAATTCATTGAAAATGGTTTTAAATGTCTTTATTTTCTGGAATTATTTACAATTTTGTCAATAAAAATGCCTTATTTTGTACATAAAAATGTCTTATTTTATAGAAAAAATCGTAAAATGTATATGTTTTTCATTATAAATTGCTTAAAAATGTATGTTATTTTGTTAAATTTCAAAAAACAAACTTGAAAATAGAAATTAAAAATATTTTACAACAAAGATAATTCAAAGGCCCCAAAAAATGTCTGAAAATGAAAATGTGTGATACTGG
The DNA here is from genome assembly GCA_001517045.1 of Pseudotsuga menziesii. Lineage (NCBI taxonomy): Eukaryota > Viridiplantae > Streptophyta > Pinopsida > Pinales > Pinaceae > Pseudotsuga > Pseudotsuga menziesii. Next base: position 10,465 of record LPNX010575183.1, on the reverse strand, counting down.
CATCAACCATTTTTGAAACGGGGGTAAGAATAGCTACTAAAATTAGGAGAGAGAAAAACGAGAACTGTGTCGAGTTCTCATTTCATAGTATAAGTGGTTTTGATAGAATATCTGAAGAGAGGTTATGAACACATTGAAGTCCTGTTTTAAACCCCATCAAATAACTAAGGTTGGAACAGTCTAGAATACTATTCTGGGGCTCCATTCACTACACATTAAAATATATCCTAGCAAGCTAACAACAAAGGACCCACAGAGAGGAAGTAGATTAAACATATGTATATTATTTAAATTATCCCATGTCACAAATAAAATCCAAAAAGCTAAAGAGTCAAAACTTCCAGAAATAAAGTATGCATAAAAAAACATACTAAATAAAGTCAGTATTGGATAAGATTGCTGAGAGGTTCTTCTTTGTTCGTGAGTTGGAAGAAAAACTATCTCTCACACAAAAGGACAGTGTGGATGGAATAACCTAAGACGATTTTCAAATAAGAGAAGAAATTGGGAAAGACTCAAAAGGACAAAAGCCTAGAAAGCATCAAAAGAATGCAAAAGGCATGGGAATGAGGAACAAATGAATATGTCTGTCCATATTTTGTTACGATCATCTGGTGTTTGAGCTAGAAGAAATCGAAAGGAAAGAATAAAAGAACTTATATTTTTCTTAGAAGAGTTATTAGGACTTTGAAATCATGGTTATTGTATCCTAGTGGACCATAATCAATGTTAAACTTCTAAATCTTGCAATTCTAAAATGTTTAGACATCTTAAAGAAATATTGAAGTTAGGGAAAAGTTGCTTTAAGTAGAATACCTTAAAGCAACCTTTGATTTTAAAATTTAATTTTTCCATAGATCTGTGTTCACCATCCAATCACCAATTGTTGTTGCTGCAACATATCCCCCCCAAAAAAAATTATATTTTTTAGGACCCCCTTTTTAAATCCTAGTTTTATGGCTTAGACACTTTGTCTTTGAAATCCATCATTTTATGGTTTGTTTTGATCATAGGAAGGTCTCAAGATTTTGGTTTTTCACCAAGGACAAAAGTTCTTTTTTGACCCGCTATAGCAGATGTTTTCCAAGTCCAGAGCTGATACTCCAGAAAATTATCAATTTCTAAGCCGCAACGATGGGTGTACTCTCTTGTTTCAAGATGCTATGCCAATTAGCTTTTCATGTGCGATCTGCTATAGTGGATGATTTCTAATTTGCATATTGGAAAGGTTTCCAATCTCTTTTCATCCTGCTACGGTGGAAGAGTTCTCTAATTCTTCAAGCCACTATGGCAGATAGATCTTTTATGCCAAGCTGCGATGGTAGATGGACCTTTGTTTTGTTTGACAGGGAAGTTCTCGATATTTTTGGTTCTTCTATGGCAGAAGGGTTCTCAATTCTAAGCTTGCTACAGTGGCTATCTTTTCATGTTTTATTCTATTGGACTACTGGGAGCGGCAATGACAGGGTTCTCTGATTTTTTACTATCGTCGAGTCAAGTACATCTGCCATGTCGAAGGAGAGTTTAGTTCCTTTCCACAACGGTGGGCGCGCTTATGGTTTTGTTTTCGGAATATTTCTGTTTCTTTAATGCCTGTCGTTGCGGAAGTCATTTCCTATGTGCCTTCACTATGGTGGAGGCATTTCCTTATCAGTTTCCCGATTCTTGTAAGTCCCGCTTCGGTGAAGATCTTTTCGTCTCAAAGCCGCTACAGTGGCTGGCAGACTGTTTCCTCGCCAATTTGATTCTAACAGAAGAGGTGCGATAAGAATGTGCATGCATTGTCAAGTTTGACTCGATGGTTGCGGATGAATTTTATTGATGGGGATGATGTTTCCGAGGCCATTCCCATGTGAACTTATCTTTTCCAGCCCGAATCGTTTGATGCCAATGGATTTTTTCTCGCACGTGTATGTTTTTTTCCACTTTATAGTTTGTAACCTCGAAATCCTATTTATTCACCTGAGTGGAAAAGGTTTTGCCATCTGTTTTATGGTAAATATTGGAAGTTTTTTGCACATTTTTACCCTGTTAGGATCATCTGCATCACCTATGGAGTTCACATGGAATATTCACCGAGCATTCTTCGACTGTGTGTCTATCCTTCTACCTACCAGGTAGGTTTAATTTCCTTGCTTCTATTGGTTGGTTAACTTGAGCTACGAGTTGCCATTCGTTGGTACAATGTGCAGGGGTAGGTTAGGTATTTAGCCTCTGCTAGGTTTAAAAGGTGTTTTTCCCTATCTTTCTTTTTAGATTTAGTCTTGCCCATATTTTAAGCTTGCCCTAGTCTCCATACCTTCCTGTAGAGACTCACCAGTCTAGTTAGAGGTGTCTCGCCCTGAGATCTATTAGAATTTTATGAATCTCCAGAAGCCCGAGCTTCTTGCCACCATAGAATAGACCCATTGCTCATTTTCGAGCATTAGTAGTCACCTCACCTCATGAAAACCCTAGGGGTTTCAATGTTTTATTTTCGGCCATGGGGTTTTAAACACAAATATGGTAAACTTAGGCATCACCACCCTGTGCGTTAAGGAGCTTTTGGGCCGTGATTTCTTCATAGTTTTGGGGCCATAGTGCGGAATAACCTCGTAATGATTAAAATCGCCTCTTTTCCCTATTAGGGTATAGAAGCCAAGGTTGGCTAGGACCATAGTTTAGTGTTGAGCTTTGACCCATTGATCTGTATTGCTATTTTGACCTAATGGCTGAGGAAGTCGAGGTAACACAAATATTGATGATTTTCTAGATGGTTTGATTAGCATACATAGCTAGTATTTTTTAGTGTTTCATTTAAGGCGTAAATTCATTTTATAGTATAAAACTAAGATTTTTTTGTGTTGTTGCAGTTAACACTCACACTCGACAATATGATGAAGAAAGGGAAGAAGAAGCCCAAAATTGTTGAATATCATTTAGATTCAGAAATGGTCGATGGTGCGCTGGTGAAAAATATAGAAATCCTTTATGAGGTTACGAAGGCCATAACTATAGCTGAACTTGATTTCAAGTTGGGTCAGATGTTCCAAATGCTGAAGGAAAAGAAGGTCCCAGAGGCAGGGTTGGAAGACCTAGACTTGTATGAAAATATATTGCGATCTGGGATGACCAAAGTGGCTACTAGACTTTAAATTATCCCATGTGCAGAAGTCATTGGGTGGATATTGCAAAGAATCGATACCATAGGGATGATTATGAATGGTGTAGAGAATAAAGCATTCACATCCTTCAAACCAACAATTTTAGCAACAGGTTATAGCTAACTAGAAAAGGAAACCAATGTGACAATAAAATGGGTTAAAATCCTAAATTTGACTATACAGCCACTGTGAAAAGGATGGTAGCTGAGGGAAAGATGTTTCGACACAAACGATCTGGAGAGTATGAGACTGCTCATATTCAAACTCATTTCAAAATAATGGGACTGATATTGAGCAGACTCTACGGGAGAGATGATGGGAAAATTTATAATTTTTGTTGGATCCCACTTATGTACTATGTATCCATGGAGGGAATAATTTTTTATTGTGAAGATATAGTGTCCAGGAATTCGTCCAAATGCATCAAAGCAGCTTAGGAAGGCTTGTAGCAAAGCAAATCAGAATTTTACATGTCTTCTTTTCTAATAGACTACATACTCTACCATCACATGTTCGAGCAACTCAAGTGCATGTGGAAAGGGGTAAAATCCCCTATATACACAACATACCATATACTGGGGGCTCATAAGTATCATATTCATTACCAGTTGATATGTGAGAAATTTCTGAGAACCCTGTATTAGCTGATTTTCCTGGAAGAGTGTACATGCTTTTATGAGGGAGCTTTAGAATCTACAACGAATATGGGGATTACTTCTACTCCAAAGAAGGTATATATCTAAGGATGTATATGGGAACCAAATCCCCCTCATTACTACCTAAATACTCAACTGATTACATAGTGCAGAAGGAAGCGGATAGATAAGTTTTTCTGGATGGTTTTGGGAATTATTTGTTTGATTTGAAGAAGGTTGTGTTCCCATCAATACCACTCTATGTGGGAAGCCACTAGTTTTCCAAGGTTAAGGGAGCTCCGGAATTCGTCAAGGAACTAGAGAAATTCCATTTTATAGAAAAGAGTTTTCATCGAAATGAATCCCAAGGTAAGGTGGCAGCTGATAAGGCAACTCATAAGGTGAATGTTTAATATACAAACTATGTAGACAAGGAGGAACAAGTATACATGATTGTTTATAGCATGGAAACTTTGAGAAAGCGTTTGAGAAGGAAGACATCTAGAGTTAAAGGGAGTAGCAGCAGTAATCCAAAATTGAATGAGAAAGAGGAATAAGCTCCAAAGAAGGCCAAGGAAGAGAGTGCTTGCAGATTACCAACAGGAGCGAAAAAACTCTTAGTTGAGGAAAAACGATGAGAAGAAGAAGAAGAAGCTACCAAGGAAGAAAAGGGAAAGAAATAAGAATTCATCCAAGGTAATATTGTTGAGCTAGAAAAGGCCATAGCGCAAGAAGCTTTGAATCGAGGACTAGAAGGACAACACCTAGAAGTTTGCACCGAAAAAGAAAGTAAGAAAAATGAAGAAGACGTAGGTGGCAAATACCAAGAGTAAATCCCTACCCGAGATAACCCAGAAGACCCCCCATCCACTTCAGGAACCATACTTAGAGGATTACATCTTCCCATAGTTGAAATGGGGTTAGAACCATTTACCCCATCTAAAGAGTATGATGTGGCATGTCTAGAGGACATAAAGTTCGATCCAAAAATGAAGTCAATAGTTTGGAGAATAGAAAAGACTATGGAAAGGGGAGACCGACCTAAGTTCACCATAGTCATAGAGAGAACAGTTGTGAAAAATATTGAAGATAATCCAAAGCAATTGGATTGCATGGGAATTGCATCTGCATATGAAAATGCTCACAATATTGACAAACTCACAGAGACCCTTCAACAGTTCAAGGGAAAAATGATCGAGATGAAAGCAATTTTCAAGAAAGAGGAAAGAGGCTACAGAGTATCTAAGAGAAAGTATGAAGATACTCTCTTAGAATATGAAAAGTTGTAGCAATATTACCAAATTCTCAGAGAAGAGCGAGACACTTTGGAGAAATCTAACATGAACCTGATTAAGGAAAAAGGGGAGTTGGAAAATAAAATTTTAGAATTGAAAACATAGAAGTCTACGACTGAACAGAAGGTGGGACAATATGAAGCCCAAGTGGTCTCACTAGAGGCTCAAAAAATATCGTTGGAGCTGTTGTTGAAAGTAGCAAATGAACAAAGAATAGACATAGCACCTTTGACAAGGCATTCTCTTATGCTCGGGAGAAAAATATATCAGATGCAAGTCTATAGCACATAGGAGGTTTTGAAGGTTAGGAAAGTAAAAGATCGATTGTAATAAATCTCAGTCATAGCTTCTCAATTCAGAGATAAAATTCAGAATGTCATGGAAATCATTCCAGGAATATTCACATGGTTGGAAACAACCAAGGAGCCCCCAAGAAATACACTAGTGAAAGATTTGGAGAGAATGAAGCTTGAATACGAGTTGATAGGTTTTGGTAATAAAGCTGTTGAGAAGTTGGTAGAGGCAGTCAAGAAAACTAAGGACTAATGCATGGATTTTTGTGAGAAGGTAATTACAACTTAGAATAGGTGCCAAACATCCTCCAAGAAAAGGTTAGATGAGCTTCCTGCACATCAAGAACATTTGAAACAATTGCATGCTAGATTGCAAGAAGATGAGTTGGGCATACAACTGAATAAAATATTGGACAAAATGGTGGTCAAAAGTGTAATTGCTCAAGAAGCAGTAAACAACTGTCAGTTGGAATATTAGCTCTAAGTACTTCCAGCTAGAATCGCTAACATAAAGGCTCAGGTTGCCAACCACGAAGTTGCTGTCATATTTTTGGAGCCATCAGACTTTGAGAAAATTGTTATGGATTCTATGGGATGGAATTAGTTTATTGATGAGTTAGTGAGGTCCACTTGAAGTGCTTTGTCTTATTGACACATGGGAAATGTATTTTGTAATATTTATATTTTTGTCTTAATTAGCGAGCACACTAGATGACAAATCCTTTTGTAACCGAATTGTAAAGGAATCCCAAAGGGCAGAGAGATCAAATGTCATCTAGAAATATATAAGTATAGGTAAAATTGAATGAGAAAGGACTTTTCCATGCTTTCTTATGTGCAAGGATTTATGTAAGAAGAACTATTTATTTTTATAATAAATAAGGAATGATTTTTTTTCTACTCGAGAAGGAACTGTTCAAGTTTCAAATGCATGCTATGTGGATGGTTGAATGTAGAATTATTTCTATTTCATCTTACTTTGCGAACCTGTGAGATCGTTCTGACTTATGAATTACTTCTATGTTCTGAATGATTTCCTGCTATTTGATGAAGCTTAAGAAACAAATTGAGCAATTAATTTTTAATCAACATTGAGCTATCTCTCTGTTTATCTTTCTACTCTATTCATGTGTTTTGAATAGTATCAGCTACCTGTAATATTCTTTGTGCATATCATACAGTACATTACTCACATAAATAATAATTTTCTCCCTAGGTATAGGTTAGTTAGTATTAGATAGGTTTATCTTAGTTGTTATTTGCTTTATGTGATTCAGGAACAAAGGAGATAAGATGGGAGGTAAGAACCTATGCATCACGTTGTGAACCCTTTACTTCCTTATCAAACTGCATTTAAATTTAGGCACTTGCATATCATTATAAAGCATAAAACATATTTTAACCATTACTTAACTCTACTATAGTTGGACCGCAAACTAGGCAGATTCCCCATACCAAACAATAAGAGAACTAATTGGGAGCGGTTGTTGTGGAGAATTCCTACTATCAGTACCTGGTAATTTCTAGTCATCAATGCCAGGTTCCTTTATATGTTTAAATTCTTGTAGACTATTGAGCTTAGGGTATATCTATATATGTCCAAAAATGTATTTGATAGTTTATTTCTTCCCGTGCTAAGATATGGAGCATTCAAAGATGTATTTGATAATTTATTCTTGCCTCCGTTAAGTTCCAGAGCATGAAAATTGTATTTGATAGTTTATTGATTCCTGCGTTATGTTCTGGAACATGAAAAATGTATTTAATAGTTTATCGATTCCTGCATTAAGATATGGAGCATTAAAATACATAATTGATATTTTATTGTTTCCTTCATTATGATCCATATCATGGAAGATATATTTGATGTTTTATTGTTTTATGTAAGACTATACTTCACCGTGAATACCCAGGTGTAAGGGATCCCTTGTAGGGAAATTTAAATGCTTGTTTTGTATTTAAAACTTTCTGGCTTAGTGAGTTCCATGTACATTACCTAACCCTTAAATGGATGGCGAACCTGCAGAAGGGGAGTATTTTATCTAAAGTTTCATAAGAAACTAAACTACTAAAACCCATTTAAATTCCTACGTCTAAACTCATCCGAAGTGACAAACACTGCCTAAGGAAGTGACACTATCTAAGGATGACAACCCTTTGCTTTTCGCAAGACAATATAGAAAATCTAAGTGTAAATATTGGGCCAAAAGGTATGCAAAAGCTTAATCTTCCTAAGAAATTTAAGTACTTTTGCAATCCACAATATGCATTACTGAGGCAGAATTGCGGAAGAATTTTTGGGAAATTTTTATGTACCTTCCATGATCCATAATCCGCATTGCAAAAGAGGAAAGTTGGAAGGTATATTAGTAAATAAATTAATGGTTTCCACTTTCGCAAAAAGGTATATTGGTAAAGAACTTTAGTGTTTATGCCTTCCACAATCCGCATTGGGGAAACAAAAAGGAAGAAGGTATATGTATAAAGAATTTGAGCGTTTCTGCAACCCACAAATTCGCATTGCAGAAGAGGTGAGGCAGAGGGTAAATTTGTAAGAGATTTAAGTTTTTCTGCAATCCGCAAACCACATTGTGGAAGCAGAAATGAGGAAGGTCAATTTGTAGAGAATTTAAGTACCTTGCACAACTCGCAATCCACCTTGCGGAAGGGAAATCAATAAGGGTTAGTATATATTCTGCAATCCGCATTGTGGAAACAGAATCGAGGAAGGAAAAAAGTAATATTCTACATAACTTTTCGTAACCTGCAACCCACATTGAGGATGTGGAGTTGTGGGAGACAAAATCCATTACAGAAGGCCTGTTGCAGAAGATGTTTAAGCTTAAGATTTAGAATCAAACAAGTTAAAAGAGTTAGGATAATATTCTCAAGGCTAATTTCAAGGAGTCATTTGTATTTTTGTTGTGTTGAAGATATGATAGAAAATGAGTAAAGGGATTTTGACTTATGGCTTATGTTTTATGTGATGTTGAAAATTTACACATTATGGAATTTCTCAGTGGTTATATGGGTATGTTATAGAAATTATACCCCTTATCACCTTTTCTCAATGTTTGATTATTAACTCCCTTGGGAATATATTGTGTTATTCCCATTTTCATGGGATTACTCATGGAATTTCATTTCTATCTGAGTTTGAAATGGTGAATAATCTTTGTATATAGTTCCTAGTTATCAACTCAATCTACCAAAGAGTTGGTGGATACTGATAAAGCTTCATAACATATATTGCAAGGCCTCCCAATTTAATATTAGTGATCGTAATACATTGGTTGGTTGATATTGAAGAGCCTCCTAATTGGATCCATCCTACTTGGACCCTCACTCATCCATTTGTTATAGTAAGGTATCCTATTGTAATGTTTGGTATGGGAATTTCACCAATGGCTATGTGTAATTAGTGTTTGAATCATATGAAATTTAAACTCTTCTAAAAGAACAAAGACCTTATGCTTGTTGTAAAATTCACTATTGTGAGTAGGATTCTTTAGGAATAACATATATGTTATGTCTCTAGTTGGATTCCTAGTAGGGAACAATTTGGTAGATTTATGTTCATACTTATGGACAGAGTATGGTGGGGATAAATTCCTCCCTATGGATGCTTGCATAATTTTAAGAATAAGGGAAGACTATTAGAGGAAATTTGGATTAAAAATGGGCCTCCTAAGGAAAATAATAAAAAAATGTCATGTAGGAAATTTTTAATACTATTTCACTTTTATCGAAGCTCCCAAGGGTTATTTCACCTTTTATCAAAGCTACCTTAAATATATGTTTTATATTAAAATCAATGTATGAGGATGAAGTTCGATGTAGTTTTTTCACCCAAAATTAGGAAATAAAATTAAATACACAATTTCATCTTAAAAGTTATTTGACTTTTATGGTGTATAATATTATTATTATAATATAGGTATTAAATATTCATATTAGTTAAAAATTATTAGAATCAACTTTTGACAGTTATTATAAAATATTAATTATAATATAATATTATTATATATTAGTTAAAAAATTTAGTTATGATATTACTTAAAAGTGTTTAAACCCATTTTTTACTAGTTATTATGAAATATTTGATAATATTAACCAGCGTAGATAAAAAACCTAGGCTCTATCAAGCACCGAGATGGATCAAATCTCTCGAGGTGCAAACTTCTTCTTAGGTAACCATTGATTTGATTCAAACCATAAGACACTTCTTTTTATTTAAGGTTCACATATAATTTTATTATTATTAATATTCAATATTATTTATGGCGGACATATAATATTTTTTATTATTTTTTATTTTGGTAGGAACGAACATTGCATCATTTCCCCAAACATGGTTTTAAAACCATATGAAAGGTCCTCCAACAATCATGGGTTGTTTAGGAGGCCTTGCACATGGTTTAAAAACCATGTGCAAAGCCTCCTAAACCATTTACAATAAAACCATGGGTTGTTTAGAATGCCTTGCACATGGTTTTAAAATCATGTGCAAGGCCAACATTTTTTTGTGAATAATTCAATTTTATGTTTTTTTCTTGACCCACACATTTTTTTTATGCATAATTAAATTTTTACTTTTTTATTCTTTTGTTAGGTAGGAAGATTACAACATCTCCCCCATATTAGATTGTTTTTGTGGCCGACATTTATTTTGGGTTATTAAAAAAATTATTTTTTATTAATAAAAATAGCATTACGAAACTGATATTATTTTTTATTTTGTGCTACAAAATCTCTCCCATAATATTCACTATCACTATTATTTTTTGTCGACATGTTACAAACATTACTAACATTACATCACGTTACAACATCTCCCCCATACTCGGCTGTAGAGCGCCTCTCGGCACAATTACTATTACTATTATGTATTATATATTGGTTACATATCACCTAAAATATGATGTGTATATTAGTTATGTTGTTAGTTATTATTATAGATTAAATACATATTGTATATTAGTTGAAAGTTATTAGACGCAACTTTTGGTGGTTATTATAAAATATTAATTATAACATAATATAATTATATTTTAGTTATAGTATTAATTACTATTACTATTATATATTATTTATTGGTC
>LPNX010575166.1:1217239-1286993 GCA_001517045.1 Pseudotsuga menziesii | reverse complement strand
TATATATATTAAAAATATAGACATATATATCCAAATTTTTACAAATATTCAATAGAAATCAAAATCAATGCACATTTAACATTAGTAATTACACATTTACAAATGAATAATCACAATGAGATTATGAGACACATAGATAATTCATGATACTCATGATAGTCATAGATCAAGATGTCAATACTCAGGAGTCAGAACCATATTTCTCATTAAGTTATCAAAATCAAAATGCATTACATAGATGTCGGAATGCCACTGGCAAACGCCAAATAGACTATTAGCAATAGTGAATACAAAAAGGGGTAGATCAACAGGGAAGAATGAAGAATCTCATCTATCAATTATATTTTAGATTATATACATGCTTTAAATATATGGAAGAATGAAGAATCTCATCTATCTACACGCTTTATATTTTAGATTATGCCACTTACAATGATGATGCCACTTAGATTGAATGTCATGGGTAGGAATAGAAATAAGGGGTAACCTCCCTATGTGAAATGATTCCCCTTGTGATGCTGTTTGTGGAATATGCCCCCACAGAATACTTGTTGGTGTGCTCCTTGACTTTATTTGAGAGGCTAAGAGCCAAACAATGTAATATGTCAATGTACATGGAAAAATAATAAAAATACATCACAAATAAGAGACAAACAATGTAATATGTAAATGTATATGGAAAAGTAATAAAAATACACCACAAACTGCAAAGAGAGAAGGATGACAAACATGGGGGGCTATAATTCCATTGGTGCAGTGGGTTCTCATAGACTCAAAAAATTTCTCATTAAGTCATCATAATCAAAATGTATTACATAGATGTCGGAATGCCACTAGCAAATAAAAAATGGAGTAGATCAAGATGGAAAATCTTCTAATGCTCTACACCTGCAAAAAAAAACCCTCTCTGAGCTCAAGCCTCACTAAAAAATGTGAATGAATGAGGATAAAAAAAAAAATTATAATTTGGTTTTTGGTTAGAAGTGTCCTGTTTAAGGGACACGGTGTCTTGTTTTTAGGACACGGTGTCCTGTTTTTAGGACACGTCCTGACACGATGTTGGACACGTGTTTTGGACGTGTCTTGTACGTGTCCTAAAACAGGACACGTCCAAAACAAGTGTCCAACACCGTGTCAAGACATGTTTGTGTCCGACACGATGACACGGGACACGGTGGCTTATATGGAAGTGTCTGGTATCCTAGCTTACAAACTGGAGCTACATAGCCACTCTAAGATTCATCCCATCTTTCATGTCTCTTGCTTGAAGAAAGTGGTCGGCCATCATTGTCGTATTCAAACTAGGATTCCAAAATTCGATGAAGAATGTTCCATTTGGTTGTAGCCCGAAACCATCCTCAACAAAAGGGAACATCGTCTCTGCCATCGCACCATCCAAGAGGTCTTGATCTTGTGGAAAGATACCCATCCTAAGTATGCTACATGGAAACTAGCATGAATATTTCAGCAATTTCCACATCTCCATCCTTCAAGACAATGTTGTTTTTTAATGGGTTGCATGTTAAGGTCCTACCCTAACTCCCTTAATAGATAGGTTGTTATGTATTGAGGTCATCTATATTATATAAGGCCAATAAAGTAGATATAGTGTGAAAGCAATATTTGTAAAAAGACTTATTAGAAGGTTCCACCTATTAGAAAGTCTTTATAGTGTGAAAGCAATATTTGTAAGAAGACTTACTAGAAGGTTCCACCTATTAGAAAGTCTTTATAGCGTGAAAGCAATATTTGTAAGAAGACTTACTAGAAGGTTCCACCTACTAGAAATTCCCTTCACTAAGAAAGCTTACTAGAAGGTTCTACCAACTAAAAAGTTCCTTCACTGGAAACTATATATAGGAGTAGAAGCAATGAAACAAGATGTCTTGTGAAGTATTTTATAATTGGAGTTTGGCTTCATTTGGAGGTTGCCCCCTTGAAGAGGCAAGTGAACATTGCTTTCTTCAATAAAGATATTGCTATTGTGACATTTTCTTATCTACAATTGTCTATTGTTGTGGTAATTCAGTCTTTTCATACTGAAATCTTGCTATATTTTGTTAGTTATGCTCTGAATCTCCAGTTTTGCTATTAAGGTACATAACAATAATAAATCTATTGCTTACCTTCCCTTGTTCTTTCACACCCATAGCAATTGTCTTCTTTCTCTTTTTGTCAACAGTAGAACATCTATTATTACTAAAGACAACATCTAAGTATGGGCTATGCTTCATACTCCAACTAACTAGAAGTAGATTTTTCCACCAACTGGGGACATAGTAGACATTCTTAAATAACAATCTTTAACCTTTCATCTGAACGGGCACCCTTCGCTTTTCTTCAACTCCACATTCTTCTCCACCACTCAAGTCAACAAAATCAGAGTTATACTGTCCTATACAAAATCAGTATACCAATATTTATGATTAGCAAAATGTCATGATGCCCTTGAATCAATGTACTAGTTTGTTTTGTTCTCAATGACTCCTTTATTATTAGCCATAAAAACTAATGTTGTCAAACTCAAACTCGGCAAAGACTCGGCAAGCACTCCAAGACTTGGTAACTTGGCAAAGATTCGAAAAAGACTTGACATATAGAAAAATAAAACTCAAAATATAGTAACTTTTATGCACAAAAAATGTACTAAATGACATTTCTAATCCAATAAGTTATAAAACCACATTATATGCAGAAATTCATAAAATCATGTCACAAAAAATGATAATCCAACATTTAACACTCCATATTTGTACGCAAAATAGTGAACTAAAAGATGATTCTTTGAACAAATTCACAAATAGTACCAAGTTCAACTACATAACTCAAAGTCTCGTAACATAATTAGAAAATCAAAATAGACAATGTCTCCAAATGTCTTCTCAAAGGATTCTACCCTCTCAAACACCCCGTTTCCATCTTAAAATTCCCTCTGAGAAACCACTGATGAGTCAAAATGGCAGTCACATGTGTGGGGTGCATTCTGCTGGTGGCTGAGTCGGACTCGCAAGTCTGTTTCTAAGCCTCACGAGTCTGGCAAGTAGGCTGACTCTTAGCCGAGTCTTAGTCGAGTCTGGCTAATGTCGAGTCTCCGAGGCGAGTCCCAGGTGAGTACTTGACACAGAGAAGACTCGGCCAGACTCGACGAGTGTTAAAAGAGTCTGGCAACACTGATGTTAAAAACATAAAAATCAGATTCCTCTTTATGTTAAGCTACGTTGGTTTTTTTCTTCCTAGATTGATCTTCAAATAGAGTCCCCTAAGGAATATAGAACGTGGATGCCTGTCAAAAATCAAAGAGCTCCATCATAAAACATGAATCAAGTCAAAGAAAACCCTTCAAGTTCAAATCCAAAAGAGGGAAACTACAAACTGAAAATATATAAATGTCACAAGTAGGAGTCCAAAGAGACTCAAATTTGCAACTAAAGATGGGGAAAATTGGGCAGCATCGAGAGGTCAGCAAGCAAAAGTAAGAAATAAAGGTAAACTTAGAAGTCGAGATCTCAAACCACGGGATGGCTTGAAGCAACTATGTGGTGGATGATGGGATCCAGTGCATTAACAATGGTATAATTGCACCATCCTAGCATGACAGATTAGCCAATAACAGTTGTAAGTTTCCATAATAAGTATTTTCCAAAAAAAACAATGTGGTGGCTGGCATGCTTTCCATGGGACTCCCTCCTACAACGCTGGTATGATTGCATCCTCCTAGTGCGGCGGCTTAGCCAAAAGGGCAAGTTGTAGGTTTCTATAGTCAGAGTTTTCCAAAAAGAAAAAAAAAGCAACGTGGTGGCTGGCATGATTTCCATACGACTCCCTTTTACAAGTCAAAAGTCCACACCCTTCACAAGGCTGCCTGCCTGCCTGCTTGCCTGGACTCCGTAGCAAGTTGAAGTTGAAGAAGAAGTCGTCACGAAGAAGAATGGAAAACTTTCACAAGGCTGGCTGCCTGCCTGGACTCCATAGCCAGTTGAAGTTGAAGAAGAAGAAATTGTCACGAAGAAGAAAGGAATCTCCTGCTTTGGCCTTTTTGACAATTGGTATTTGAATTTTGAAAATAAGCTCGGAAGGAATCACCTGCCTTCGCCTTTTGATATTTGAATTTTGAAATTGTGTACTCAAATTATATGTAAATCTCTTGTATGCCCTATTCCCAATTGGTCAAAAGGTTCAATTTCCATGAGGTACACTACTCACTTTGTAAAGCCTGATTGTAGGTGTGAGCTATTCTTTGAGCTAGTAAAAGTGAAATAGCTTGAATTTTGAAATCAAGCTGGGAAGGAATCGTCTGCCTTGGCTTTTTGAAAACTTAGCATTTGAATTTTGAAATCGTGTATTGGAATTATATGAAGATCTCTTGTATGACCAATTCCCAATTGATGAAAAGGTTCAATTTCTATGAAATACACTACTCACTTTGTCTAAAGAGTAAAAGCAAAAGCCTGTATGTTGGTGTGAGCTATTCTTTGAGCTATTAAAAATGACATAACATAAATAGCCACTCATCAAAACAAAAATCATCCAAGCTAATGCTTTTCAAACCTTTCATATTTAGTCATATACAGAGTGGGGAAGCAGATGATTGCAGTAAATACCGGTGAGGTAACGATTTGAGGAATTCCCATCTGTCCCGGCAATCATCGTCATCCTGCTCGTGCAGGCTTCTTTCCGTTTCCTGTTTGTAGTGGTCGTTTTCCTCTGCCCTTCTGCATAATGATGATAATGATAATAACACCTCAACTTCCTCAACAGGTGCTTCCTGTTGTTGTTGTATTTCTTCTTCTCCTCCTCGTGCCGATGACATTTTCTGAGCAGCACAATTTGGAAATGGGCAGAGGTGAGGTGATTTACTCTGAATCTTCGTTGTCTTCGTTCTGATGGAAGTGTGGGCATTAACGACAATGCCGGAGATGATGGAAGAAATAGTGAAACCTCCAGTTAGAGACCGCTCAAGAGAAAGGAGAGGAATTTTTAAGTACCAGAAGCCATTCGAAGGCACCGATAAAACACAGAGTAAGCAGAGCTAGCGAGGAGTTTCAAGCAATCCACTCATACTGGCTCGCGAGGAGTTTCATATTATTGCCCAATCTCTCATTTGCAGATGCTTTGCCCATAGCATGGGTATGGAAACTAAAGATGGATGCCACGTGAATACGCTTAGGGCGTAGGGAAGTTCACTCGTTTTCATGGGGTTTACCTATGCTTTAAGGTAGTTATGAGGACATTTAATGATATGGTTGAACTTATAATCTCTCATGTAATCATAGAGCATGTAGAATTTACATTTGACTATTTCACTCTGCTGCTTTAGAACAAAATTAAGGAACCCTCCTCATTTGAGGGGTCTAAAAAGCTAATTTTGGGACACTATCTTAACTTGGAAACCTTTGTGTGCAAGCTTATGAATTGCACTATGTAGAAATTTAAAAGTGATGGATGCATTTCGGGTCGACCTTCTATCCATCATTAGGATCATTTGAAGCTGAAGTTTTCTTTTTGGATTGTCTTTTGCTTACATTTCCTTCTTCTATTTAAACTTTCACTAGTCAATTTAAGCATTTGCACTTTTTTTAATACTTCTAAGATTACCAAAAAATTTCATTGTATGCAACATTTACTGTTTATGATTAAACATGTCAAAGAGTTTTGTTTGTCAATACCTATGGCATGACTATTAATACTTGTGATATGGTGGTATTTAAACCCATGGTATGGTAGTAAGAAAATCCCCAAGCTCCCTTAATTATACCTTGATTTAAGAATCAATGATTTTTCTCCTCTAACATATATTCCCATTATAAATCATTCTCATTTGCAATTTCATCCTTCTTTGATGACTTTTTGATCTCCCAATCCACTTCATCTATAGATGTGATTGATCTATGGGTTTTCCTAATTTCTTCTCTCTTGACGATGTCCCTTTCTCTCTTGTTTCTCACATGTTCACTATACATTGGATGGAGTTAGGCTCTTTCGGTTTCCTTTTGGGGTTTTTTTTATCTCACTACGGAATGACCCTGCTTAGGTGTTAAGGGAGAGGCCAATGTTGCCCTTGCTTATGCAAACATAGGGCTTCAATATTATTATTGTTCAAGATCATTACAATCTTGATATCTATGGTGTTGTTGTTTTGTACTCCTCCCTAATATTTTCTTGTACTTTTGCATCTTTTGGTCCTTTTGAATCGCAACTTGCTTAGATCTATGTGTGGTCCTAATAAAAATTTATTCAAGCATCCCCGAAAGAGTACATTACCATCTTGTAAGGGAGGAAAATCACCCTTTTAACTAAAGGCATTGAGGGGCTCTTTGTTTTATTAATGATATGTACTTTGTGTTCTTTTTTGGTTATTTGATTAGATTAGAGTTCTTACATTGTTATACTTGCTTTGTAAAGGAAAGGAAAACCTTCTTGTCTTTCACAAATGGGGTAGTGGTTTCTAATACACCCAAAATATCTAACCTTTCTTATTTTATTTGTTTCATTCTCTTTGGAAATTTCCATATGCTATCTAAATAATAGTCATATGGATCACAAGGCCAAGGTCTCCAAGCCCACCTAAGGAATTAATAAATCTCCAATAACCAAGTAGTCTTCTCTTTATCTTTACTCTTGAGCAACACAAGAAAAGGAGATAATTAACTTGTTTTTTTCCTTCTTTTATTCCTTTTAAGTTGGGAAAATAAAGAGAGAAAATTACTTTTCAATCTCCTTCCTCCTTTAATCGAATTCTTCTTGTTATAATTTAACAAGCTATTTTAGGCACCAATGTGAGAAAAGAAAATAAACAGCAAAGTGAGAAAGGGAAATAGACACGGTTTACTTTCTTTTGTTGTTTTATTGTCTATTAGATTACCTTAGTCAATTTACGTCAATTTTTTTCCTACTCACTTGATTAAGAAATACTACTATAGGGTCTATGTCAAACCAATTTGAATGAATCTATATATCTTCATTCCTTTTCCTCTTACCCATTTGCTTGGTTTCTTGCATAAAACCAAGTATCAACTCATTTCCTCTTCCAAACCCTAGTCTTTAAGGCTTAGTATGCATGTGCTATTATATAATGACCTTTCAAAAAATAATAATAAAGCCACCTTGAGTGCATATTTTAATCAAAACAATTTCAAGAAATCTAGATATCCATGTTCCTTTCCCTCTTCCCATTTTCTTGGTTTCTTGCATTTAGCTAAGTGGCAACTCATTTCCTCTACTAAACCTTTGTCTTTTCAGGGTTATTGCACATTTGTTGCAGGCTAGCCTTCGTCCTTATGGTTTTTCCTTTAAGCTCATAGGTTGTATCCATTATTTGTAAAGACATCCTATGTTTTCTGGTAGTACTTATTACCTTGCCTAGGTTGAGTAGGTATATTCCTTGTCAATCCTACTCATCTCTCTATAATTCTAACAACTCCACTAAGGATGATTTTTCTTACATTTCATCTTTCTCATTCCTCCTTTTTAGTTTTCAATCTCTCCCTAGTCTTTCTCTATGGGGAGATTCCTTTTCTCACCTCCCCTTCCTTTCAATAGGAAGAGAATATATTCATGCACACCTACCTTTTCCAAAGCAACTTCCCAAAGTCATTCCAACATCAAGATGTCACCTTATTATTATAGATCCTAACTTTGTTGGGACCCTTACCTTTTCTCAAGGAATGTGCTCTTAACATGTGCCTCATAAACCCTTCCCTTATCAAATTATCCACTAGAAACTTTATATACATATTGAAATCCCACTTGAATACCCCCGTGGCCTCAACTTCTCACACAATTCTAATTATCAACCTAAACCTACCTATCAAATGACACACTTTGTTTGGCCTCACACTCACATACAATATCTTTTAGAGGATGATTTCTCTTCTCATAACCTCGTATTTATTTCGTCCATCACTCCATCCCCTTTTCAAATTTGGTAGATACTCCACTTTCCTCTACTCCTGAACATTCAAGGGTTCCTCTCTCCCAATATATTGTCCCTCAACCTTTACCAACTTAACTCAGCCTATATCAATATAAATCATCGCAACTCAACCTAATATTTCTTCATCTCTACCTTGGCATAACCCATTGAGAATCCCTATGATAGAGGCTTTTCAATTGCACCCAATTGACCAAGGACATGTCATGTTTTGGACTCAACCTATTATTATTCCTCTTGGTTACTCCCACCAAACTTCTACCCAAATTTAGGATGTCTTTATCTCCATGAGTTGCATAGGTACCTCTATTATTATTCCCTAATTTGCTTCTACACCCAATCACTTGGTAACCACCTTTATAAAACCTTAACATCATACTTATTATATGCCCTTACAATACCCTAGCCCTTAACATAACTACAACATTCAACCAACAAGTGTTAAGGACAATTGGCAAGGAAGCATTATAGAAAAATGCTTTCAAAATTGGATCCAAAAGCTCAAACTTAAAAACTTTAAATGTATATCTTTAATCACTTCTTTATGCATATGGATATTTAGGACTGTTGATATAGTTAAATATAGGAACATTCAACCTTTGAAGTAGTGGATTTGTTGGTATACTTTCGCAGTATAAATTTCAAGACAAGTTTCAGGAAAGGGTAAAATAACTATGCTCAATTTTTTGTTCTCATTATTCTTCTTAAACCGGCAGGCCAAAAGGGAATTATAAACTTGTAGGTTATTAGAGATTCATCGTGTTAGCCCCCATTTTGCATGGGTGTTCACTTGTAATTTTCATTCACAATTCTCAATGGGGGTGACATGTTGATGATGCTTTAGATGCTAACCCATGGATGGTTCTTGAGCTTTAATACCATTTTTTCTTGTTGGTTGATGAGGGTGTGGATGGTATGTTGATGATTTTCATGGTTCTGTTGAGATCTTGGCATTTGCTCACTATTTGTAGTTGGCTTTTCATGGTTATTCTAAGGTGAATTGAGCAAAACAGGACCATGCTTTCAAACATTTGGTTCTCCAACACCTTAGCTCAGATGAAGGCATATGATATACCATTGGAAATCTCTTTATAATCCCTTTAAAATGGCATAGAACGCTCATCCATTTTCCTATAATTTTGGGAGCATTGGAGTCATCTTTATGGATAATTTTTGTTGGTATCTAGGTTGTCTTTCAATAATTTGGTACCATATCTTCAGGAGGGTCGATCTCATCCTATCTTTTTTGGGGAGTTCCATATATGGTTGGAAATATATTTCCAAGACCTTTACAAATGTGTAAAGTGCTTAGCAAGATTCCTAGGGGCTTGAGAGCGTTGGGGTCATCTTTCATGCCATTTCTCTCCTTTTTGGAGTAATTTCTAGCACTTGGTTTGACCTATTGCCACATGTTTAAACCATTGGCATGAGTTAAGGAGATGTGGTGACATATTGGACCTTTCCTTGGCATTATTAATGGTATTTCACATATGTGGCCCATTAGAGGAGTTCGTTACATGTTTGATGGAACACCCTCATGCTTTTTACCCATGTTGGACTCTGGGAGCACATGGCACATGGTATTGGTGGAGCACTTTTGCTTTTGTAATGGTTTTCTTGGATCCATGCCCCCTCTCTTTTGAGGTTTCCACATGATTTGGAATCATTTTTGAAGAGATATTTGAGTTGTTAGAGGAATCTAAGGGGTCAAACCATAAATCTAACCTATTTTCATTATTGTTTGACCTAGAACTAGTGGTGCGTCCTCTTTCTTGGGACTTATGTTTATCTTTAGAATTGTACATGTTACCACTACATATAATGGTGTTTGTTAGAGTTGGTTAGATTTTAGAGGAGTATTTTTATTTGTTTACCCCTCCCTAGGATAGATCTAGGGCTTTGGTAGTATTATTATTTTATTGTAAAGGAAGTTGAGCTCCTCTCTTATATAAGATAGCGTCTTCCTCATTCGTACTCATGGTTGTATTTCCCTATATATTGGAGCCTAATAGACATATATTTCATGGATCAAATCAAATTGTAAGGTTTCATGTTCCATTCTAAGTGTGGTTTTCTTTGTTCTCATCTTTAATGTTGCAAGTGATTTGTAGAATAACTAGACTTGTAATTAGGGCCATAGAAAGCGAAAGTTGTCTCATTGGGAGGGTTGTGAGAGAAAATATCCTTCAATCCTTTGTTGATTATCCATGATTTGTATTGTTATAGGATCTTGTCATCTTTAAGAGTATTTTATTTTTAATACTTCATTTCATAAATCACACCCTTGTTCAATGTTTTAAGTTTCCCCGCTATCGGATATCCTAGTGATTTTTATTTATCATTTTGTAGCTTGTTGATATTTGTGGATTGGGAAAGCAGCCCTAATTTCCCTAAACATTGATGAACTAACCCCTTTTGTTGGACTAGATTCCCTTTACTCCATTTTCCCTAGGGATTGGGACTATTCTTTAGGACCCCCCCATCACCCCTTTATCATATACTATAACACAAAAAAATATTGTTGAAGCTACTCTTACAAATTATCTTGTGCATGATTGTCTGAACTTTAAAAGTAATCATATCTAGCCTTTAGGGAAGCCCCCCTTGGAGAAGAGCCAACCTAAATCGTAGAAAAGTGGTTATCAAGGTGACAATGGGTAACACCTCTAGTTATAGTTGGGATAGATTTGTTCTTTGGGGCTTTAATCACACATGTTAGTTCATGATATAACATTTTGGTGTCGTTGCCAGGGACAAATTCCATTTCCTAGAAAATTTGAATATTTTACTTCATAATATTTCGTTGGAGGTTCTTGTTGTGGATTTTTCTTCTCACGTGGTGACTACATGAAGGGATGAATTCTATGTTCCTTGTAAGTTTTGAATATTAGTTGTTTATAGGGGCAAAGCAAACAATTTGAAGGTATCTAAAATTCACCATGGAAACTCCACACATTTTGGTATAAGGTACTTTTGCATTGAACAAGTATGGTGGGTATTGATCCAGATATCTAACCTCAAATTGATATATTAAATATCTATGGTGTTATAGAGAAAATCTTCCTATGGCTTGGGGTAGATCAAAATAGACAGAGTGATCCATAAATCAACTATAATCTCAAATATGCTATGTAAATGTAAAATTATAACAACAAATGATAGGGACCATACCTCAGCCGAACATTCGAAGAATACCATTGTTGAGCTTTTGATCCAATGCTTGTCACCTATAACTTGCCCTCAACAACAAATAGATCCAAGCATATAATATATATGTAAAATGTTTGTAGTGGAGATTTCTCCCCTACTACATGCAAAAGCACCTACCCTAGAACGTCCAGATCATAGGGTAGAGTTCAACAAAGGAAACGGGAAACAAAAACAACAATAATAATATTTTTAGATTTTTTCAAATATATTCTACTAACTAACAAACATAAAAGCATTCATACCTTTTTATGTAATGTGGGCCACTGTAGCTGTCCAAGGAAATGGTCCTGCAGCTCCACGGTTTGGTTCTCCAATCTCTTCCACGAATGGTTGTAAAATGGGGAAATGGATCCAAATGGGTACGGAGTGAACTCAATGTACACTGTGGGAATGTTATGGAGGAACAATGGCAAATGGATGAAAAGTATGATGTGTGATGTGACCAAAAGTGTGGCTAAAAGTCAAGGAATTTGACAATAAGTGTTTTGGGGGAGGCCTTCACAATGTATTTATAGGATGGTCCAAGGGTTTTTTACCCATGGTATTTTATAGTCCATGGTTTTTATCTATGTTTTTTTGACCCACTCTCATTTTTAGGGTTTTTTGGTCCTTTTTGGAGAGAGTTGGGATAAATCACAATAAATGTTCAACTTCTCTTCATTTATGGGGAAGGAATAATAATGTTTTGGACCATATTTAGTGGATTTTTAGTTGTGTCAAAATGGAGGAAATAATATGGGAATATGATGTATAATTATGGTTTAGACCATGGAGAGCTAGGTGAACATTTTTTGGTGTTAACAATGTTAGCATCTAATCCAACATAATCCATTCAACATGTATAAAGAAAATATACGCATGGATATTAATATAAACATTTGCACAAGAATTTGGATGAGAAAATAGTATTTCTATTTATATAAAGAACATAAGTACATAGTGAAAACCTCTGTCGACAACTCATTGGAACCAAGAAAATAAGTTCCTCCACCTGGGCCTCCACCACTTCCATCCTCCATGTAAAGGCAAGCTCACAAGTATAAGGAGTAATTGGGTTCCTCCTAGAAAAGATAATGGAGAGCTTGGGGGATCAACATAAAAGGTTCAATCAAACAAGGACCAAGGGATACAGACCCAAGGTAATGGCAATGGGGCAAAATTTTGCTATAGTTTACTTGCTCTCAAATTTTTTCCTCCTTCAATGCTTCACAATGGCTCAATATATAGCCCTCAAATGGGAGATGGTGATGCAGGAGCATCCTGATCTCCATCCAAATTCAAGTTCAAAGTCTGATTAGGCCTAGAAGGGGTCTTAAATTCTGAGTTGGTGGTCTTCGAACTATCACTTTGTAAATAAATGTATGTAAAATATGTGATTCTAGATGATGGTGAGTCATTTAGGTGAGCCACTAGGTAAGTGATGAGTCATTTTATGAGTCATGTAAGTAAGCCATGTCAAATGGAGCGAGTCATTGAGATAGGATTAAAAGTTACTTAAAATAGATAACAGTTGACGTGTTGTAGGAGATTGTTGAGTGTATTGAGTATCTAAACCCGAATGGTTCATGAATCTTGTTGTATTGAGTATCTGAACCCGAATGGTTCATGAATCTTGTTGTATATATATATATATATATATATATATATATATAGAGAGAGAGAGAGAGAGAGAGAGAGAGAGAGAGAGAGAGAGAGATGTAAGCTTGTGAGGCATAGACAGATAGATAAGAATAGGAGAATAGGAGAGGAAGAGACAGGGATAAAGAGAAGTATCCAGAACATAGTAAATCTGGCTCAAGTAAGGCCACTTAAAGATGTATTAGGCCTAAGGATATCAGAACGCAGGTTCTGAAACAAATTTGTATATACAGTTTCAGTATGTGAATGAAAAATCCTATTTCGGCTAAATGTCTGTGTGTAAATTCATCTCTGTTTGAATGTGTGGTTTCATGAAATGAATGTTTGATTTATTTCCTGTTAACAACTGATAAGTCGTACGTGAAAGATGGCTTATGAGAGAGAGGAAACAAAGATCGATTGATCGAGTCTCTGATCAATCAAATGAGAGAGTTGGATGAATAATCCGCTTCGAATTTCATGAATTTCTAATGCGTATGCAAAGTTGTTGAAGATTCGGGGCCTGTAGAGATCGATCACTATAAGGATCGATGAAGAGGAGTTAAGCCTGTGCGTGGCTTAGATGATCAAAATAAAACTTATATTGATGATGGATATTGGATCCACAAAGATCTAATGGTCAGAAATTAGATCCGCAAAAGAAAACAAATCAACGGTCCAGATCCGTCCTGCAAAAGATCAACAGTTTAGATAGAAGTTGCGGAAAGGAATTGCGGGAGTGAAACTGCGGAAGTTCAACTTTTGGGAAAAGTTGGATTCGCAACCCGCATGCGGAAAGGCCGTTGCGGGAGCATAATTGCGGGAGGGAAATTGAGAAAGTTCAACTTCTGGAAAAGTTGAACCCGCAACCTGCAATTCACAATTGCGGAAACAGACCAACTTGCGGAAATTGTAGGAGTGAAATTGACCAACTTCTCATGTGCTAAGTCCAAAGAAAGATGGTGGATGGAGAATGTGTACTGACTCTAGGGAAATCAACAAGATCACTATCAGGTATAGATTCCCTTTACCCAGAATTGACGATCTGATGGACTGTTTAAGTGGTTCAAAATATTTTCCAAAAATAGATTTGAAAAGTGGATATCATCATATTAGAATAAGGGAAGGGAATGAATGGAAGACAACATTTAAAACTAATGATGGTTTATATGAGTGGTTAGTGATGCCGTTTGGGATTACAAATGCACCCAATAATTTCATGAGATTGATGAATGAGGTTCTAAAGGAGTTTACTGGAAAATTTGTGATAGTATATCTAGATGACATCCTGATTTTTAGTCAAAACAAAGAAGAGCATTTAAGTCACCTTAAGTTGGTGTTGAACTCTTTGCAGAAGGAGAAGTTGTTGATAAATTTGAAGAAGTGTAGATTTAAAAAAAAAGAATTGGTCTACTTGGGGTTCGTGGTTTCAGAAGAAGGACTGAAATGGATTCTGATAAAGTGCAAGCAATTTTAAATTGGCCAGTTCTAAGGAATGCTTATGAGGTAAGAAGTTTTCATGGACTTGCTAGTTTCTATAGGAAGTTCATTAAGAATTTTAGACAGATTTGTGCACCTTTAATAGATACTTTCAAAGGAAGTAAACAACCTTTCAAATGGACCGAAGCAGCTGATAGAAAATTTAAATTATTGAAGAAGAAAATAACTAAGAAGCCTATTTTGGCTTTGCCTAGTTTTGATAAAGTGTTTCAAGTGGAGACGGATGCCAGTGGAACAACAGTGGGAGCAGTTTTAAGTCAAGAGCAGAAGCCAATAGCATATTTCAGTGAAAATTTGAATGAATCTAAACAAAAGTACTCTTCGTATGATAAATAATTATATGATGTTGTGCAAGCTCTTAAAAAAGTGGAGACATTATTTAATGCCTAGGGAATTTGTTTTGTATTCTGACAATCATGCTTTGCAATTCATCAACAACCAGCTTAAATTAAATCAGAGGCATGCTAAATGGGTGGAATGTTTGCAGAACTTTACCTTCATTATCAAACATACAATTGGTAAGTCTAATAAAGTTGTTAATGCTTTGAGCATGATAAGTTTGGTAATGCAAGAAGTTAAGATCAATACTTTGGGATTTGAAAATTTGATTGCTATGTATAAAGAGGGATGTAGATTTTAAAGATATTTATGATGCCTTTGAAAATCCAGTTAACCATAACAGAAGCCAGTGGTTAGATTATATGTTGCAGGAAGGATTGTTATTCAAATACAATAAGTTGTGTATTCCAAGAAGTTCAATGAGGGAAAATTTAATTCAAGAAAAACATAGTGGAGGTCTCTTAGGACATTTTGGGCAAGACAAGACTTTTGCTATGGTGAGTAATTTTTATTTTTGGCCAAAGATGCAGCATGATGTGAAGAAATTATTGAAATTTGTAGAGTTTGTCAACTTGCAAAAGGGAGAAGTCAGATCACAAGATTGTATCAACCATTACCTATTCCAACTAGGCCTTGGAATTCAATAAACATGGATTTTGTTGTAGGTTTACCTAGAACTTAGAGAGGTCATGATTCAATTTATGTTGTAGTGGATAGATTTTCTAAAATGGCTCATTTCATTGCATGCAAAAGAATAATGATGTAACAAACATTGCTAATATATTCTTTTTAGAAATTGTAAAGTTGCATGGGTTGCCTTTGAGTATTGTGTCAGACAGAGATACAAAATTTGTTGGTCATTTTTGGAGAACTCTATGGAAGAAATTAGGGACTAATCTCACTTTTAGTTATGCTTATCACCCTTAGACTGATGGACAGACTGAAGTGGTAAATAGGAGCTTGGGAAATATACTGAGAAGTTTGGTGTATGAACATCCAAAATAGTGGGACTTAGCTTTAGCTCAGAATGAGTTCGCATACAATGATTCACCCAATAGATGTACAAGTATGAGTCCTTTTCAAATTGTTTATGGGATGCATCCAAGAGGTGTATATGAACTTAGAGATTTGGGAAAACAGGAAAAGAGAAGTGTAGAGGGTGAAGACTTTGTAGTTAGTATGTATGAGCTACAAGAAAACATCAAGAAGAGATTACAAAAAAGTGTAGATAAGTATAAACAGAGAGTAGACCTAAAGAGGAGAGAAGAGAATTTTCAGATTGGAGACTTAGTGATGGCCTTCACCCAATAGATGTACAAGTATGAGTCCTTTTCAAATTGTTTATGGGATGCATCCAAGAGGTGTATATGAACTTAGAGATTTGGGAAAACAGGAAAAGAGAAGTGTAGAGGGTGAATACTTTGCAGTTAGTATGCATGAGCTACAAGAAAACATAAAGAAGAGATTACAAAAAAGTGTAGATAAGTATAAACAGAGAGTAGACCTAAAGAGGAGAGAAGAGAATTTTCAGATTGGAGACTAAGTGATGGCCTATCTTAAAAAGGAAAGGTTCCCTAAATTAACTTATAATAAGTTGAAGCTTACAAAGATTGGACCTTGTAAAGTTTTAAGGATTTTTTCTGCAAATGCTTATGTAATTGAACTTCCTTCTGACCTTCAGATTTCACCAATTTTTACTGTTTCATATTTATATCCTTTTAGAGATGCAGGTATCCAACCAGATGGTGTAACTTCAGAAACAGATGATCCAGCTATAGATTGGCAAGGACAAATTCCACAAAAAGAACAACCTCATATTGAAGCCATCCTTGACAAAAGAATCTTAAGAAAGATCAGGAACAAAACCTTCTTTCAATACCCGGTCAAGTGGAGAAATCAACTTACTGAAGATGCAGCCTGGATGACCGAACAAGAAATTTACAAGTACAATATCATGCCTAAAGACTTAATGGAAAAATATTTTCTTCCCCAGGAGTATGATGCAGGAGCATCCAACTCAAAGTTCGTTGACTGATGAATTAGCTTAGCGTCCAGCTCAAAGTTTGTTGACTGATGAGTCAGCTTGCCTTGTAATCAAGTTCTAGATGGATATGATTCGATGATAAGTAGATAGAATTAGTTTTAATTTGTAATAAGTGGTAGTTTTGCCTTTGTTCTCCTTGATCCCTGCGTGGATTTCTCAAGGATTGATCTTTGTCGATAGGGTTTTCTTTTATTAGGTTCTCAGGTCCATCTTAGTCGGATCTAACAGGTTTTTTGAGTATTATAAATTGATTTGAGTATGGGATGGAACAAGATTGAATGAGTGTATGAGAGTGAAAGGGCAGAAGAAAAGAGTGTGCACAGAAGGAGTGGATAAGTGAATTCTTTGTATTTAGAATTATGATCAAATTGAATAAAGAACAGAGGATTACCTTCGGTGTGTGTTTAATGGATTCCTGGTTTTATATAAATTTGTAGATATATGAATTCATCCGCGTTCACTCCATATAGAATTCTGTGTATAAATTCTTAGCTTTTGAGTTGCAGAGTAATTAATACTTTCAGTGATAAATTCGACGTGTTGCGAAGATAAATCTCAGAGAAAATCGAACGACGAAGAAGGATCATGACAGAAATCAATGGCTAAAATATGTTCCGCATCTGGAAACAGATCGACGATCAAGAATTAACCCGGAAGAATCAACGGTGCAGAAGAATTTGAAATTGCGGAAACATAGAAATTATGGGAACTCAGTTTCGATAAGTCAAGTCCCGCAACCCGCATTCAAAATGGACCGTTGTAGCCGCAATTAGTCGTAGAAACTCAATATTAAAAGTTGTAATCCTGCATCTCGCAAGTTGCAGAAAAAGGTATTGCGTAAAAGGAGTTGCGGAAAAGGTGTTGCGAAAAAGGGTGTTGCGGGAAACGTCTTGTGGAAAGACGAATTGCAGAGAACCTAAGTTAAAGATTGGAAATAAGATTTCGATTAGGAATTCAGCCTGTAAATCGAAGTCTTGGATCAAGTTGGTCCTTGTGGCCATAAGTTTTGGACTTATTCTAATCTATAGAATTTGCGGAAAAGGAATTGGAGGAGTGAAATTGCAAAAATTCAACTTCTGGAAAAGTTGAATCCGCAACCCGCAATCCGCAATTGTGGAAACAGAGTTGTGGAGGCTCTATTGCGGAAATAGAGTTGTGGGAACATAGTTGCGGAAACTCTATTGCGGGGAAGAAACTTGCGGAAACTTGTTTGCAGAATTGAACTTGCGGAGATAGCATTAAGGAAGGACTTAGTCGGACAGCTAAGTTTCGAGGTTCTGCTAACTTAGAACCTAACTATTCCTAGGAAGGCTGATTTGAATTGGTTTACTAGTTCAATTGGGTGATAAGAGTCAGTATTCTGGTTTGGGTTAGCATTATTTGGTATCAGAGCAGGACGAAGATTCTGCGTAGTAGCTCAGTTGATCAGTTGAGTCTGTGAAGAAACTTCTATATGAGAGAACTTATAATACCATAGGATCAAGCTCTAGAAAACGCTTGATGTGGTATTGATGGCAAGAAGGAGACTTGCTATGAAAGCTTGAATGCATCTCACTCACTAAGTATGAAGAGAAGCTCAGTGATGCACAAGGAAGGAAGAACAAGTTATTAATTTGTCACAATGGTCTAAGGACTGAAAACATAGTCTCACAAAGAATTCAGACAATTAAGCATAACATTGGCAAAATGGTGTTATAATGGAAGTAGCAGCTTTATATAATCAATGAATAATGAATAATGCAATACAATGATAATGAAAGATGCATGAATTCCAAGTCAATTCGAATTCCCAAGGAGTTGATTCGAATTGAATGAATGGGTATAACTTAACTGACAGTAAGCCACAGTAAACACACTAGTTAACTAACTGATCAAGTCCTGATTGACTCAACTGAGTCCTAACTGAAGTCAGAGTGCAATGGATGACTAAGTGTAACTGAAAGTAGCTCATACACATGTCACTGCATGCCAACCAACAAGTGGTAGCACATCATTAACTCCAATGAACCTCGATGAGGTTAATTGAAGTCAAACTGGCCATCAGAGGTGGTTGGAGGCGCCCCTGTTGACTCCAGTTCATTAAATATTAATAAAATAATTAATATAATGAATGGAGGCACCTTCACCACTCAGCTTAACTGATTGTAACTATCATTTAGCAATTAGGTTCATTTATGATACTCAGATCACCCCCAGAGTGCTCCAGTTAGCCTCCCCGAATGAAGGAGAAGGCTTAGTTGGCCTCCTTGACTGAAGGTAGGCGTGGGTGTGCTCATGCTGATGTCATAGTGTGCTCATCTGATGCCGATTAATTCAATAAAACTTAGGCTAGTGGTTTAACAAGGTCAAATTGACTAAATTAAGTGTGCATGGTGGGTAAATGTCTCCAACACAAGTATTTTGCATGAAAGGTAAATCAATCTCTGATTTTCAATATATATTTTTTAAATTGAAGACTAACGATTATGTGAGAAGGTTAGTTAGGTGAGAGGGTATTCAGGATTGATTGCAGATAGAGGATGTGTGGTTAAAGTTGATGATTAGGCACATCAGAATGGAGAAGAATCCTTGAAAGGATTTGACAGTCTTGTGGAATGATGAAAGATTGCAGATTGCAACAATAAAAACTGGGAGATTTGTGCTCAAGGACAATTATGTTCTTGATGAAGAGTAATATCTTTTGAAGATAACAGTGGAGATATTACAACCAACTATACAAGTGTAAAAGTCTAAAGGTATGGACTGATTGATGTTTATATTTGACTCTGGTTATGTAAATCTATAGCAGCAAAGAACAGAGAAGTTATTAAGAAGAGAAGGTAGTGGCAGAACCCATAAATCCAACCGAGATTGGAAAAGAGAGGACTAGTGCATGTTCTCAAAAGAGAAGTGGACCTATAGAAGCCAAGAAGAGCAAAGGAGATGCTCAAAAGGTTCTAGAGGAGAAGAACCAGAGATACCAAAAGGACAAGCTCAAGGAGAGATAGCTTGTTGAGGTATAAATAGACAAGTGTGGAGACTTGTTGAGGGAGGCTTAGGAAAGCAGTCCACAAGTGAACATGATGAATTTCAAAAAAAAGAGGGAGATAGGAACAATGAATACTGAGGGTCATTGTAAAGGTTCAAAGAAAATCCACAACAGAAGAGAAAAGGAAAGAATTCAAGAAGCTGACAGAGAATTACTAGAGTTAGCAAAAGACATTTTGTGCTTTGAGAAGCATATGCAAGTTGTTGAAGAAGAGAACCAAAGGTATGGTTGGGTCATGAAAAGGGAGGTAATATGGCATTCACTAAAGGTGAAGCTACAACAAAATATGGTTGTTGGATTGAAGAAAGAACTCAGAGCAGTTGAATCTGAGATGGAGGTTTCATATTGTGAACATGAACAAGGTCCTTTGCTTTGGAGAGGATGATGAAGCAGAAAAAGAGAGACCAATTGAGAGTCTCATAAATTCTATAAAGAGTACAGATAAACTTATGGAGGAGATGACTGTGAGACCGAATGAGACCAAAAGGTGTTATGTTTTTGAGACTGATAATTTGTTTGTGATTGCAGGTTTTGTTGCAAATGATGGACAGGGTTTTGAAGCTATCTTAAAATTTGATAAAGAAAGTCTCTCAAATGAGGAAAGGTCTGAAATATTGCAGCAAAAGGAACTCATTGATGAGTTGCTTGATGGAGGAACACAACCAATTGAAGATGATCTAAAGATGAAGGCAAGAAACAAAATGTGCAAAGACATTTCTATAGGAAAGAATCAGAATTGCATTCTGATGAAGGAGAGAGTTAAAGAGTCACCTTGGATTGTCATGGAGTTTGAAGAAGAAGAAGATGTGCTTTTCAAAATCATGATAGCAGAACATGATTATGTTGAAATAGAAGATGAAAGGATACCATATGAAGATGGTATGCAACCTGTAACTCAGACGGTTGTAGAAATAGGTAATGGTAACAGATTGATGTTGTGTTCAGACCAATACAACAGAGGGATGCCAGATGAAATATAAACACGAAATTCAAAGTCTCATGTTTTTAAATCTAATGGTTTGTGTATGACTGCAGGTATTGAAGATCACTTAGATGATGTGTTTATGCAGGATGATAAGGAAATGAAGCATAGGATGGATGCTTTGGGAAAGAAAGGCAAAAGAAGAATTGGACCATTGAAAGAAGAATGTGTTCATTGTTGTGAAGTAGAACATAAAATCATCTTAGAAGAAGATGGTGCGGAAGAGGGACTAGCTGAAAGTCTCACGAACTTTTGGGAGAGTTCAATTCAACAAGAGAATGTGCTGATAAGAAAGTCAATGGTAGATAAAAATTTCAATATTTTTGGAATTAATGAATTATGTATATTTGCAGAAATAACATGTGATGAACCTTGTGAGGTTGTCCCATAGGTAAAAGAAGAAGAAGGAGAGTATCCATGTATTCTTGGCATGGATCAAAGCCAGGAGATTGTTTTGGAATTGAAGAACGAGATGACATGGTCTCGTGGAGATAAACAAAAGAGAACACTTGCATATGTGGATAATGGTGTTGCTGATAGAGAGGGGAAGAAATTTGTCATGACACAAGAAGAGACTATATTGTCTCAAAGGGGTGATCAGTACCTAAAGGAATTTGTTGTTGCAAAGTTAGTTAATGGAGACAAGGAAAAATTTTCTAACTTCAAAAATTATGATGAAGAGTTAGAAATGTTAGAAGACTAGTTGGTCAATCCAAGGGTTGTTAAACATGACTGCTTAATGTTTGATGACAACATTGGAAAAGAGCAGAAAACAAATAAAAGTACTGAATTATTTTATAATTTAGTGGATAGCATTAGAGAGTCAAGAGGACAACAACAGTTTCAGGAAAAAAAGATGCAGGTGTACCAGTCAAAGGATAGATTGGAAATGGAGATTGAAGAATTAAGGTTGTTGATGGTGAAGATGTCTCAAAGAAGGCATGAAGAAGGAATGAATATTTTCATCAACAGATCAAAGAAGAAAAGCAACAAGAAAGGATGAATGATAGAAAAAGATTGCAAAAGCAAAGCTAGTGGAGCATTACTGCAGAAAATTTGGAAACTAGGAGAACTGAAGATGACAAAGACAACACAACATGATGAGATGGATGATCAGTTATAGCATAAGGTTTGGGATCCAGGTATATTTAATATAGAAGGCTATGAACTAGAGGTCATATTTATTTCTTCATGGGGAGTCTGATGCAGGAGCATCCAGCTCTCCATCCAAATTCAAGTTCAAAGTCTGATTAGGCCTAGAAGGGGTCTTAAATTCTGAGTTGATGATCTTCGAACTATCACTTTGTAAATAAATCTATGTAAAATATGTGATTCTAGATAATGGTGAGTCATTTAGGTGAGCCACTAGGTAATTGATGAGTCATGTAAGTAATCCATGTCAAATGGAGCGAGTCATTGAGATAGGACTAAAAGTTACTTAAATTAGATAATAGTTGATGTATTGTAGGAGATTGTTGAGTGTATTGAGGATCTGAACTTGGATGGTTCATGAATCTTTATATATATATATATATATATATATATATATATATATATATGTAATCCTGAGAGGCATAAACAGATAGATAAGAATAGGAGAATAGGAGAGGAAGAGACATGGATAAGGAGAAGTAGCCAGAATAGAGTAAATATGGCTCAAGTAAGGCCACTTAAAGATGTATCAGGCCTAAGGAGATTAGAACGTAGGTTCTAAAACAAATATGTATATATAGTTTCAGTATGTGAATGAAAAATCCTATTTCAGCTAAATGTCTGTGTGTAAATTCATCTCTATTTGAATGTGTGGTTTCATGAAATGAATGTTTGATTTATTTCCTATTAACAACTGATAAGTCGTATGTGAAAGATGGCTTATGAGAGAGAGGAAACAAAGATCGATTGATCGAGTCTCTGATCAATCGAATGAGAGAGTTGGATGAATAATCCACTTCGAATTTCATGAATTTCTAATGCATATGCAAAGTGTTGAAGATTTAGGGTCTGTAGAGATCAATCACTATAAGGATCAATGAAGAGGAGTTAAGCCTGTGCGTGGCTTGGATGATCAAAAGAAAACTTAAATCAACGATGGAGATTGGATCCGCAAAGATCTAACGGTCAGAAATTAGATCCGCAAAAGAAAATAGATCAAAGGTCCAAATCCGTCCCGCAGAAGATCAAGGGTTCGGATAGAAGTTGCGGAAAAGGAATTGTGGTAGTGAAATTGCGGAAATTCAACTTCTGGAAAAGTTGAATCCACAATCCGCAATTGCGGAAACAGAGTCGCGGGAACAAATTTACAGAAACTCTGTTGCGGGGAAGAAACTTACAAAAACTTGTTTGTGGAATTGAACTTGCGGAGATAGCATTAAGGAAGGACTTACCCGGACAACTAAGTTTAGAGGTTCTTATAACTTAAAACCTAACTATTCCTAGGAAGGCTGATTCAAATTGGTTTACTGGTTCAATTGGGTGATAAGAGTTAGTATTCTGGTTCGGGTTGGCATTAGATGGAGGGTCGAATACAAGCATTTTCTAACATATGGAAGGCCAAAGATTGTAACCACCGTGACTTGGCATGGAAAACTCATTATATATATATATATATATTGCACAAAACCCGATGTACGCGGGTCATAATGAAGCAAGATGTGTGTACACATGTTGTATAACTAGTGACCCATGTGTATCAACAAAATGTGGTTTTTAGGGTTTCCATTAAGCATCAAGGATGTTCTTAGCAAGAGGTGTATAAGGTGTGGAAGACTACAGAGGGACAAGGTAGGAAATCAAGGCATGTTGCATAAGGTGTGGAAAATCATGTTATAACAGATGCCCCCTAATGTGTGAGGTTAGAGGGATAATCACAATGGTCAAAATACATTATCAATCCCAGAAGTGGAGTAATGAAGGCCCAACCATAAGAACTAACTACTCATAAGCATATTACAATATTAAATTTGAAAAGTGGATCTGAAATATATATAACAGTCCCAAGGGCATATACATACAATGGCCATGAGTAGGCAGTACATCATGAACATATGTCATAAGTGGTCATGACCACATACTATATATAGTGGAGTCAAGTCTCCAAACTAGGTGAAGAAATTTGGTACATAGTGGAGTACAACTAATATGTCATGAGAACTGGGGTCCCATAGGTACTATCTTGATCAAAAGTAGTAGCATGTATGAGAATGCCACCATAGTTTAAGGTCTTCTACGCAAACCACCGATGGTACATGTCATGTCACATGAATAAAGGTATTTGAGTCGAACATGATGAAACATCGTCTAATTACCAGTCATTAAGGATATCATTAACAGATGCAAGACAATGCACCAATGATAAAAATGGGTGTCAAGGTACTAAGTACATTCAACAAGTATGAATATAGGTGTTGAGGTCAAACACTTGAAGAATCCATCTATCCAGAGACATTAAAGTATTCACAAATGTCGATGACGAGAGAACCTGCCATTGATGACTACAAGTATCAAGGTACTTATGTGACTGTAGATATCGATTCCATAATAGATGGTTTGAAGTTGATGGAATGAGATCCACTGGAAAGGGGGAATTAGGGCATCCCCCATTAACAAACACGAGGTATGCATATAGGATGAATTATTTGGAAGAACTCAGACGAACAGGATGAACACGAACCAATGACCATGTGCATCTCTTGCACATACCAGATGCAAGTAACATGCGAAAGAGACCCTCTGAATAGCAACCAATGACGAAAAATTGTTGACAAAGCCGAGGAAACCACCAATAGGGTCTAATGGAATCCAAGGAATGACACGAATCCCAATGTGTGAATAGATTTCTTGTCATCATACACAAGGGAAGCCACTTAGTCAGCGACCAATGATGAGATGCCATATGTTGAGTTCAAGATCACCTACCAATGGTGAAAGTAGGCATAGGGTGCCAGGTAGGACAACAAACCCATGTGATATTGGGATGACCGACATGCAAAGTCAAGAGATATGAGGAATGGATGACTTAGTCTATAGACTTCCTTTAATCCACAACATAAGGCAAATGGATAAACTTAGGCAGCATAGACTCAAATGTGAATACTAATGTAACTCTGTGATGTAGGAGCCATCAATTGAGGCTCCATAGGGACTATAATCTTAACCAATTGGTGGAGACATATCTGAGTAATTAGTTCAGCTTCCAAAGGCCATACTAAAAACCTGACCCATGATGGATGGACTAAAAAACTAGTGCTATGTTCAAAGGAAACACAATTCCTTCCAACATAAGGTGATGTCACTTTCACGTCTAGATTTTTATGTTTTTTCATTTTTTGGGGGTCTTTTCATATTATGGAAGCTTTAGAAATAATAAAATATTCTTATAGTACAAAAGAGAGGAAACAAGTGTCATGGGAAAGCAAATTAGTTCCAAGTAGTGGAACATACCTATGCTCAATGCAAGGAAACACGCGTAAGATAAGGACACTCGAGGGGATGTTTCCTTTAGGGTAAAGGGTAATCAAGATGCAAAGGATAAATAATAGGGTTTGCTTGGATAGGATCGAGACACGCTCGGGAGATTTGGATTATAACACTGAAGTGGGGAGGCAACATTAGTCTCAATTAAGCAAATAGACTAATGATATACACTGACAACCTTATATAAAAGGGAGTCCTTGTGAATGATATCCAACATAAGAGATGATTAAAAAACATGAGGTTTTGACACAAATACATGGTGGGACTATAAGGGATTTCCATACCTAAGGAGGATATTCGACATGGGCACCAAACGACAAAACCGGTTCTAACTAGGGTACCCATAGTCAAGAAAGCACTACCGCTTAAGTAACGACACTTCTAGAAGCAGCCAGAAGGTCCAGTGTCATTAAAAAGCAGGTTCGTACCTATGATTTATGAAGCATGTTCATCGGATAATGCAATAATGTAGGAGGAGTGAAATTCTATCCTATATGTGAGTAGAAATATATACTTGTTGGAGGCATGAACATGCTCGAAAATGGTAAAATTCACTAAGGTTTGGAGAAATTGTATAAAAAAAAGACCCTTACACCATGGCATTAGCCCATAAGGTTTGTAAAATATTAAAAGCAGGGTAAAAAATATATAAAAATGGGTAAAAAATTCTAAAAATAGTAAAAAATTGAATTTTTACCACACATTTCATTTTTTACCACAATAGTGCTTGGAATCCCTTTTCACCGTCTTCCTTCAATAATTGATTTCGAGAGCTACATGAGATGAAATCACAAACCATCTTAACCAAGTAAGTACTCTCATCATGCTCTTCAATTTCATTGGTTTATTTTTTCTTTTAGTGGTCAAATTTTTAGATTTTCATCCCAAAAATTAGGTAATTCGGTCCACGCAGGTGGTAGTTCATCGGGACGCAGACAAGGGTAGGTCCACGCGGGAAAATTGAATATTTCCTATAGAATGGTGATTGAGTGGAGGGAAAGAGAGCACGATGACATTGATAGACAAGTGCAAGGCAATATACCTACCCAATAATCCCTCCAAAGATGTGGTTCTACATGTTTTGGAGTGTTGGGAGCATGAGGGCACAACTGAGGTTGCTCCAAATTCTCATAAACTATTAGGACCCTGACACGTAGGCTTTCAATCTTGATGGGAATCCATTGAGAATTAAGGTGGATGACATTTAATTTATCACTGGATTATTTATTCAAGATGAGGCAGTCAACCTTAGAGCTCGTGGAGTCAGTGGGGGAATGACCATTGATGATTACATTTATGCTTATTGTCTTCACAACACATATAAGGTGGGAATTCAAGCCCCAATTCGAGACATCCAGAGTCTAATTCCGAAGGTCATCATATTGGTTCTTAGGAGGATATCTAGTTTGGTTGCATTACATCAGGATTCTAGGCCTCTCATGTTCTACGCAATTGAGTGTTTTAGATCCATTATCTATGACTGGAGCACATCTTTGTTGGGGAACATGAAACATCAACTATTTGAGTGAAAAATTGGACAAGCCAAGAAATTTGGTTTCACCAGTATACCGTGCAGTTTCGTTTTCGAGAGGGTATCGAGCCTTCAATCGAGAGTAGGGGTTCTTCCCCATGGTCTATGGGATCTAGCCCAAACATGTTGGAATGATGTGATGAAGAGGCTAGGAGGTGGCAGAGTTCCCTCTCCATATTTAGATGAGTTCTTCCACTGGTAGCGACGATAAGTAATCTCCATAGATGAGTATCCCTACGAGGGGATCGAATTTCGTGAGATAGGCACATGTCGTTACCACTAGGATCCACCTTCAACGTCATTGAGGAGGAATTTTGTTTTTGCAATATTTCATTTTTTTGTATTTATTGACTTAATAAAAGAAAAAAATGTTTTTGGGTGGTGTCATGTACTGGCATTATAATCATTTTCGCAGGCATTGGTCCATGACAACCGGAGGGATTTCCACAACATTGGTGTAGAGGCTGAGGAGAAGAGCTAGCTAGCGGGGATTCCAAGGGCACTCTACAGAATGTGCATGGAAACTTATCCCGGTTGACCCATCATATTCCCATGGTGTAGATAGAGAATATACTAGAGGCCATGTAGAGGCAAGTGGTAGGGGTACCTTGTGTGTGGGTGAGGATGTTTAGGCTTCTAGCCCATGCCATATTGTGTTATCACGATACCCATACAGAACCTTAGGCATAGATTCCATGACTATGTTTTGTACCGATCGTGTATATTTTGAGGGATAGAAGCCCAATTTTGTACTATGACCCCGCATTTTTGGACTTTTATTGGAAATGGAAAAAACTTATGGCTACTGGTTTGATAAATATATGTGTATGAATGAATGAATGTATGCATGATTATTTTATTTAGTTCTGTGATAAATGACATTCTAAAATGTAATTTGCATATGCATCAACAACTTGATTATAACTCTTAGGTATATGGACGTATATAATGAAATCAAAATGATGCTCTAACAATCTTACCCTTAAGAATATTCTCAGCAACGTAGGATCTCTAATATGCTATCAACCGTTCAACTGGGAAATCTAGGTGAACTTCTAAAGATCAAATACCATTATAAATGTCATCACAGAACAACTCAATGACAACACTATACTCAACCACATTATTTGATGATGGCTCTGTTGATGTATTTGTAACTTCGGAAGATATTTTGATGTATATTATCATTGTATGTTGTTGTACCCCCATTGGGGATGTTTGTTACCCCTTTACGGGATGTCTAAATTATGTCTAGACCTTTAGGTACAACCTCCATTGTAATTCGGGGCAATAGTCCCCAATGTAACATCATGTAATATGTAATTGTGGTCTCTCTAGGAGAAGTGGGCCCCATGTGAGATGACATGTAGGCTCGAGTCTTATATTTTCTCAGTGACTTGAAAGGGTATAAATAGGGAGGCACTCTCCCTCATTTATAGACACCACACACACTCTCTAAGGTGTTTGAGAGAGAGAGAGAGTTAGAGGAGGAGAGAAAGGTAGTTTCTGAACATTTCTTATTACTGCTTTTGATCATCTTACTATTCTGAAGAAGTTTGCAAGGTTTTCTCCTTTATGGTTTCCCCAATGAAGATCTTTGTGTATCGTGTATTTTTCATATCTTATGCATTTTGCTGTACTTGTTATTCTTTCAGATAAAAATCCTATGTAATCTAATCAGATCTTAAGAAAATCTAACATGGTATCAGAGCCTCTCTGAAAGAAGGCATTGTGCAACTGTGGGAACTAGGGCTTCCTAGTTGAAGGTGTTATCTCCATAGATCATCAAGCAAGGAGGGATAGGCTAACTTGCCTCACTAGGATGCATCTATTGGTGGTATCAGTTTCTGAATCAGAGGAGTTTCACTATACAGTCGAAATACAACTACACTGGCAGCCAATGGAAATTAGGGTTTCATGCCTAAAAACCCTAGAAGATTGAATTTAGTAATCCTAGCACATTTGCTATAATGCAAGATTGGAGAAGGCTCAGAAGCTGAAAATTTTACAGGCCGAAGAGAAATTCATGTTGTACACTGTGTAAAAGTTTCAGCCTAAGATTCACTATACTTCAGGAGATATGGTTCCTCCAAATCAGGGTTCCATCCTCCTCTTGAATACAGTCATAAACAGGTGACCTAGGGAGATTTGCTATATCTCAGGCTAGGAAGGTCCAAACAAAATTTAGCAAGATGTTGTAGGTAGGGCACAGACTGTAGTTTATGGGTACATGTTTCAGACCCAAAATGTGAAACAATGACACGTGGCAATCCGTACAAGTTCACTATGATGAACAGTCCCCAAAACAACCACCTTGGGAAACT
Organism: Pseudotsuga menziesii; assembly: GCA_001517045.1. NCBI lineage: Eukaryota > Viridiplantae > Streptophyta > Pinopsida > Pinales > Pinaceae > Pseudotsuga > Pseudotsuga menziesii. The sequence goes on along the minus strand of LPNX010575166.1, from coordinate 1,258,015 downwards.
CAACATAAGTCTCACTTGGAGAATCCACTTCTACTCTAACCTATGGGGTTGGAAAGAGGACATATCAGGATATCTCAGTGAGAAGTTTTAGAATGTAAGGAGTTAAACCTTCAGAGATATAGCAGAATCAATATCAATCATTTTTGCAGAAGAAATTGGAAAACTAGGGCTTCCTGTTCCTAGAGCTTCCCTATACTGTTTTAAGAAAAAGGAGTACATTGGACAACTCGCCTTGAAGAGGCCCATCTTTCTATCCAATCAGAAGTTTGAAATTCCAATTTTTGAAAATTAGGGTTTCTCTGACAAACCCTATATCAGCTAGCTCCGGAACCGGGACAGACACCTCAAATCGGTAAAATCTAAATTTGAGGTTCTCATTTCAAGATGACTAATCACACCCAGATTGATGTCAAGCTTGGTGAAGCTGACAACTTCTGAGTATGGAAGTATAGAACCTCCGTGATCCTTGAAGAAATTGACTTGGATCAGTATTTCAGTAAGGAAGGTCTAAGATCCAGAGGGAGATGAGGCTAAGGCTAGAGCCAAGAGAATCATTGTAGATTCTATTAAAGATAATCTCATCCCTCATGTGTCATCCTTCAAGACACCAAAAGGAAGTGTTCAATGCTATGACAAAGTAATCGAAGAATAATAAGACATTGTTATAACCACCTTGAATGGCCTCCCAATATCATGGGATTCATTCATTCAAGGAATGTGTGCCAGAAGGAAGTGATTACCTTCAACAGTCTCTGGGAAGAGTGCACACAAAAAGAATATCGATTCATAATAAGAAAATAGAAGATGGGAGCAACTGAAGATCAAGCTCTCACGATTCAAAGAAGATCCCTCAAGCGATGAGGAATATGAACGACTCGATTCTTGAAGAACCTCTTATCCATCTTAGAATTTGGATAAGAAATTATGTTGTTATGAATGAAGAAGACGATGAAGCTGAAGGCTCAAGAAGGAGTCTGGCCACAAAACAAATAAAGATAAGTATTCAATTTTCATTTCTCGATATTGTTTGGTTATGCATTTGTTTATATTGAGTTGATGTGTTACGCATGTTTGAGTATTTGCATTTATACTATTGAATTGCACATGATGGGTAAGAAGTCAATGATGTTGTACAACATTCCATTACTACTTATCTAGATTAAAACCTCTTTACTGACATATTAGGAGTAGTACACTCTCTTAATAACATTGGGATAGAATGCATCTAGAAGTTACTGGATGTATGGATGAATGTTGTAGCATTGGATAAAATAGTTGCATGGCTATGTGACATATATTTGTCACTATTAATATATTTTGGAAATTATGAGATGTTTCTAATCATGCAACTAAAATTGACTTGTAGATCATTTTGAAGAACAAGTAATGGCAGTTCAGAAGAGGAACCCGAATCTTCCCGGGTCAGAGACACCATAGCGAAAGAAAGAGCTTCAGAAAAATACAAAGAGAACGGTAGATCCATCTTGGGAGATGAAGAACACCGTGGGCACGAGAAATAATCCAAGATGAAGAATAGTATGATGATACTTCCAAATAAAGAAAGAGGCCACAGACACACTCTAGTTATGTGACACTATTGAGCGACATCATTAATGCATAACCTTCCAGCTATGAATAAGTAGACAAGAAGAAAGGGAAGGAGACTATGATCAAAGAGTACCAGTTCAAGAAAAATAATGTCTAGGATGTGGTGTCGAGACCTGAAGGGAAGTCCGTAGTGTCTTCCATATGGATCTACAAGATCCAACATGCAGTAGATGGCAACATCGTGGGATACAAGGCAAGATTTATAGCACGAGGCTTCTCACATAAAGAAGGCATAGAATACGAAGAGACATTTGCACCAGTGACGAGTCAAGTATACATAGAGAAGCCACTAAGAGTTGAGACACATGATAGGAAGACTCATGTGTGCAAATTAAAGAAGGACTTGTATGAGCTCAGAAGGCACCCATGGGATAGAACATGCAGTTACATAAGGAGATTGAAGATCACCTAGAGTGATGAAGATATTAACCTTTGCTACAAGATTGAAGATGAAATTCTATAGAGGATGACAAGCTCAAAGATGGGTGAGAGAAGAACTTTTCAAAAAATTTCAAGAGAGAGGAGCTTGGTATCCAGTGACCCTAGATGGATACATAGAATATTAGTAGCAGAGTAAGCTACTGGTCACTCCATTATAGAATGTTTTAATACATAGAGTACGAAAGGCAGAGGGAGAATGATGCTTCACTTCAGAGGGAGTGACTGCAGAAGATCCTGAGGTTCGACATGGTACGACAGGACGGACAGCTTGCTGATGGCTCTAGAATTTACTGAGAGTAAAGTGGATTCCAACCTTTACTTCAAGGTTGAAGGCGGAAGACCAGTGATGCCCCTGTTATATGTCGATCATAGGTTCCTGACAGGAAAAGAAGAACTCATTAAAGATGCAAGAAGGAGACTTGCTACCGAGTTTGAGATGAAGGACTTGGGTATGATGCACTACTTTCTAGGCATGGAGGTGTGGCAGAGTGTGGATGGAATCTCCCTTCAACAAGGGAAGTATGCAGTGGAGATCCTGAAGAGGTTCGGGATGATGGACCGCAAGGCCATGACCACACCTATGGCATCGAACCTGAAGCTATTGAGCGATGCTTCATCAGAGATGGTTGATACCACGATGTATCATTAGATGATTTGTTCATTGATGTGCTCGACAAATACAAGACCAGAAACATGCTTTGTTGTGAACGACCTGATCCAGTTCCTGATGGATCTGAGACGTGATCCCTTGGTTGTAAAGCATGCAGTGAGGCACCTGAAGGGTTTTAGTTGAGTATGGGATCAAGTATGATACGAATCAGAAGACTAACCTGCATGGTTATGTTGATTCAGATTGGTAGCGCCACTGAGAAGAAGAGCACCTTGGGTTGCTTCTTCAGTTTGAGATTTAGTATGGGCTACTGGTTTGGCAGGATGCAGTCCTGCATGTCGCTGAGTATGGTCAGGGAAAAATATGTTGTCACTTGCTTGGCTATTTGTGAGGTAGTATGTTTCTTTTGAAAGCTACTATTTGATTTGATTGATCTGAATTACATTTTTGTATGATGCAGAGAGGAGCAGTGAAGCTCCAGTATGTGATCCAAATCGAGATATCTCGAAAGAGGGAGTGATGAGTTCTAGCATAGCCAATGAGACAGGTTATATGAGCATAAAATCCTGGCAAAGCTTGTAGGTTGCTCAGACGTAATTATTCCTGTAGGCTGTCCTCATATGTAATCAGTCCTGATGAAGCTCACAGGTTATCCTTGGATGTAATCAGTCTTGATGTGATTCTATGCTAGAAATGGTCAAAGTGAAGTTTGAATAATTCAAAGAGAAGCTTGGTGTACTTCAGATCGAGGTTCCTTCCAAGGGGAAGTGATGAGTTTGGAAGATGCAGATACACATAAGCCTTTCCGACATGGTGGCAGGTTGGGCCTCCCATGGTTGTGATGTAAGTGCTAAGCCTTTTCGACATGGTGGCAGGCTGGGCCTCCCATTGTCATTGATGTAAGTGATGAGGGCCTTTCCGACATGGTGGCAGGATGGGCCTCCCATGGTCGTGATGTAAGTGCTAAACCTTTTCGACATGGTGGCAGGCTGGGCCTCTCATGGTCGTTGATGTAAGTGTTGTATTATGTGTATCTGGGATGTGATCCATGTGATAATGAGATGATTTGAAGATGATGAGGTAATAGTAGGGTACACAGGTGTTGCAAGGCATGTAATTAGTCATGGGAGATCCTGCAGTTTTTGCAAGAGGTGTATAATAAGTCCTGATATGTACCTACTTGATGGATTTCTCACAGAGAAGATGAAGACCATGAAGAGGACTACATCCAGCATGAAAAAGGGTTGGCACTGTAGATGAAGACGTGGAAGAGGACTAGGCCTACATCCAACATGAAAAATGGCTGCCACTGTAGATGAATACCTGACAGAGGACTAGGTCTACATCTAGCATGAAAAAGGGTTGGCACTGTAGATGAAGACTCTGGCAGAGGATTAGGCCTACATCTACCATGAAAAAGGGCTGACACTGTAGATGAAAACCTAGCAGAGGACTAGGCCTACATCCAGCATGAAAAAGGGCTGGAACTATAGATGAAGACCTGGAAGAGGACTAGGCCTACATCTAACATGAAAACGGGCTAGCACTGTAGATGAAGACCTGACAAAGGACTAGGCCTACATCTAGCATGAAAAAGAGTTGGCACTGTAGATGAAGACCTAGCAAAGGACTAGGCTTACATCCAACATGGAAAGGGATGGAACTGTAGATGAAGACCTAGCAGAGGACTAGGACTACATCCAACATGAAAAAGGGGTGGCACTATAGATGAAGACCTGGCAGAGGACTGGGCCTACATCCAACATGAAAAAGGACTGGAACTGTAGAAACTTCCGATGACAAATAATATGGGATGATGATCAAATTATAAGAAGATGATGGCAGCAAGTATGATGAAGACTCTATGACTCCGTGATGATGATGATGATGCGATGAAGACCTGACCAAATGTGTTGATGACTGTATAGAGAGAGAATACCTTCCTAGTTAAGAGGGAGTGTTGATGTATTTGTAACTTTAGAAGACATTCTGATGTATTTTATCATTGTATGTTGTTGTACCCCCATTGGGGATGTGTGTTACCCCTTTACGGGATGTATAAATTGTGTCTATACCTTGAGGTACAACCTTTGTTGTAAGTCGGGGCAATAGTCCCCAGTGTAACATCATGTAATATGTAATTGTGGTCTCTTTAGGAGAAGTGGGACCCATGTGAGATGACATGTAGGCTCGACTCTTATATATGGTCAGTGACTTGAAAGGGTATAAATAGGGAGGCACTCTCCCTCATTTATACACACCACACACACTCTCTAAGGTGTTTGAGAGAGAGAGACAGTCAGAGGAGGAGAGAAAGATAACTACTGAACATTTCTTATTACTACTTTTGATCATCTTACTATTCTGAAGAAGTTTGTGGGGTTTTCTCCTTTATGGTTTCCTGGATGAAAATCTTTGTGTCTCGTGTATTTTTCATATCTTATGCATTTTGTTGTACTTATTATTCTTTTAGATAAAGATCCTAGATAATCTAACCAGATCTTAAGAAAATCTAACAGGCTCAATAAATACGCCTTTTGAAGACACTAGTTGGCCCTCGAGCAAATAAATGACCCAATCGACATAAGATAAATGTTGTGTATTTTGGTTGGCACCATCCTCAAATCCTAAGTACGTCGAAGACTCATTTGGAATCTTCCAACCAAGAGGAAGCATATAAGAAAATCAATGACACCAAAAGAAAAACAAAAAAAATGTGCAAAACTGTACACTAATATACAAGGTACGAGCCGAAGTTAGAAGCTTATGCATAATAATTCTTGAGGTAGAGCCCATTTTTGGGCTTCTTCGGAATATTTCCCTCATAGTCTTCTATCTCATAAGCTCCTTTCTCCAAGACACGCCTCATGATATAAAGACCATGCCACACGAGGTTGAACTTGCATGCCCCCAATGGTTCATTAGCATGGTCATACAAAAGGACCAATTCACCCTCAACATATTGGAGACTACGAACAAAACTATCATACTAAGCTTTAACACAATGTTTATTAACCTCTATTTCCACAATTACATCTTGACATAGCTCATCAAGTTGCTCGAGGTGGACTAAGCGTTGTTTAAATTATGAAGTGTCAAGAAGGAACTCGACGACTAGCTTCAATGAAGGTATTTTGCATTCAACGAGAAGAAATGACTCAACAATGGTGAGAAACTGGTGGAAGTCTTAATTGCATCTCAATACGCCCACAAAGCATAATATAACATAATATACCAGTTAGACTTGCTTTGTCTGACCATTTTTTGTAGGATGGCCTTAGGAGATTTATTGACCACCTCCACTTGGACATTTTCTTGGGGATAATAGGAAAATGAATGATCTTTTTTAAACCCCAAATTTAATGCTAAATCTGTCTTTATTTCGTTGTGGAAGTGACTGCCATGGTTAATGATAATCTCTTTCAGAATTCCAAACCGAGCGATAATCTGGTTGAATACGAAATGGACGTCCATATCACCATCATATTTAACTGCCGGTATGGGCTCCGCCCACTTGGTAAATTAATCTACAACCACGATGGTATGGTGATGCTCTGAGTTGAAGATGGATTGCAATCCATTAAATTGACCCCCCACTTGGTGAAGCAACCAATGGTGATAATAGGGTGCAACTGTATTACCCCGGTTTTGACCCCAATTGCATTAAATTGTAAATGATGTAAATATCGTATTAAATCATGGTGTGAAGCTCAAGGCCAAGGCCCCACAATGGATTTAGGGTTTTATGGTTTGGAAATTAAAATCGATGCATATGGTTATTGTTATATCCAAGCACATTATAATTTTGGACATCATGTAAATATGCAATTAATAAAAATACACACAACTAGCTATGTCAATGCAACATTAACGAGATGGGAGCATGATTTCACAAGGAAAAGGGAGGGAGAATATTCAAACCCTTGAGCCAATAGGGTAAATCCAAATGTCAAAGGGAAAACCCATAAAGCTATCAACTACTTTTTGTCTTATTCACCCAATCATTTATTTCTTCCAGAAATTGGTTGAGGAAGTTAATGCATGGGCGTTGGAAGAGTATGGCAGTCAAATTCGAATTTGAGAAGCCATCAGTTTGTGGAAAACGTGTTTTGACTTATTGGGCAAGTAAATTCCCAAAAATGCATGCCCATCCCATTATTCACCCACGTCCTTCATTTCCTCACGCAACTGAAGCTTGTTGGGCTCTCTCCTTCACATTTTTGTCTTCCTCACGCAGTTGAAGATACCTGTGCGTTTCCCTTCATGTTTCTGCAGTTTTCTTCGTTTTCTGCTTGGTTGGGAACTCATTTTTTCTTTGCTCAGTGGCTCGGAAGATAGATCCCGAATTGGGGGTTTGTAGAGGTCGTTCTTGCCTCTATGAAGCCATTAAACGTTTTCTAAAATAGATTGCTCACGCTGGGTCATTTTTCCCCTTTTTACCATTTTCGTTATTGGTTCCCACGACATTTTTGTTCATGCCTAGAATTTGTGTTTTGTTGTTCTGTAAATCCTTGCCTTGGTATGAACTATTAGGAGTGGAAGAGGTTAGAATTGGCCTGGTAACCCTAGTGAAGGGAGGAACCTCACAAAGAGATCAAGAGGGTTTGTTTATTCTTCTATGCACATCCTGAAGAGCATTGGAAGGGAATGTATGGCATGAGGGACTGTGTAGTAGAGAAGGGGATACTTCCTTGTGTTGGGTGTGTAGGTATTGTGGAGGCCAAGCCATATCTTGTGTAGGTGTCCATAACTTTGTTTTTGAGCTCACTAGTTTAGCAATTCTCCTTTACACTGCCTTAGTAGCCTGATAAACCCATCTGTGTTTGGAATGGCTGAGTTTTGACATGTATTTGGCTATGTGTGAGCCTGTTGTTCCCTAGTTCCTTCTAGAAATCATGCCCAGCTCGGGGGTGGTAGTGGTGCTGAGAGATTCATGAGCACACTGACCTATGGTTGGGTGGAACGTTGCAGCACCATAGCTAGTTGCAGGACAACTTCTTTTCAAGATAATTATTTCTTATGTATTTAAGTTCTGCAACTGTATTTGTTAATGAAATATTATGAACATGATGAATGCTTGAATGAATGAGTTGCTTCCACTGTATATTTCATGTATAATGCATCTGTACATGTATTTTACTTCAATGCATTTTATGTTATGCTCATGGGGATAGATTTCCCGTTTTGACAGTAGCAACAGTGTAGTCATGTCCTCTCCATCGCTGATATGAGGGGAGGGGACGTGGCAACAATGAAGTAGGATGCGAGCAAATATTGCCAGAAAACAGCTTGCAAGAGTGACATCTCTTGACCGCATTAACACAATCTTTAAAGATAGACAATCAACAGTAACCATCTCGCAAAAGTTTTTGGGCTGTAGAAATTCTGAATAAGTGACCACCACATGCTCCACTGTTGTAGTCATTCAACACAACCTCATCTTCTTCGTGAGTCAAACAATGACGCAGGATAGAATCCACCCCATGACGATACAAAGTCTCGCCAATAATAAAGTATTTTTTAGCTTGGTGATGTATACGTCATTGTTCATCCCTTGAAAGATGCATAGGGAACTTCACAGTCCTAATATAAATTATAATATCACCATACTAGGGATCCGTAGACAAGATAAGGAAAATATTCTCATCCATAAATTAATGCTCATAAACGGTATCCTCATCAAGCCTAGGGAAATCAGACATCAACTCCACGAAGCTAAATATTTTTTGGATTTTATAGATATGAAATCAAGATCAAATTCTTGCAAAATTGCAATCCATTTATTATATCCCCCCCACCCCCCAATCATTTGTTTTCTTAGGACAAACTAAAATAGATTGATATGCATTATGACAGTAGTCTGGAGAAGTAAAATATAATGCCACAATATCTGGACTGCGTGGATAGTTGTAAGGGCCAATTTTTCCACATGACTATATTCAGTTCAACATTTACAATATTCCAACTATGATAGTAGATAAAGTGCTCATGGAGCTCGTCGTCCTCTTGAACCAATACCATGCCAACCGTCTCTTGAAACACGACTACATAAAGCAGAAAATATCTACTATAGTTCAGGGGATGAAGCATAGGCGTCGATTCAAAGGCTCTCTTAATAGCATCAAAGGACTCCTGGGCACAGACATCCCATAAAAAAATATTTTCCTTCAACAAGTGCATGAAATCCTTGGTAATGTTAGCATAGCTCATTATGAACCAACGTAGAAAATAGGCCTTCACCTAGAGACTCAGAAGCTAACCAATTGTGCGTAGGGGAAGAAACCAAAGTATTTCCTAAACCTTTAATGTATCGACCATAATTCCCTCATTCGACACAATGAATCCCAAAAGGTGACCAATCGTAACACAAAAGATGCCCTTCTGAGGGTTTAACCAAATTTGATGACGCTTGCATCTTTCGAATACCAATTGAAGGTGCAATGGATGATCCACTCTCTGGTGAGAGTGAGCAGTAAGGTCATCTAGGTAGACTCCTATTATATGTTTAAGGTCATAAAAGGAGAAGGTCATTTCCCGCTAAAAGGCCACTCTGATGCTTTTAAGACCAAAGGGCATCTTTTGGTATGAAAAATTCCCCCAAGGACAGATAAATGCAGTCTTATGTTGGTCCTCGTGTTTGGTTTGGATCTGATTATATATAGAAAAACCATCAATGAACAAGAAAATATCACTTCCCACACACTCATCTAGAATCTAAGCAATAAATGGCGTGGGGAAGTTATCTTTCAGACATTATTTATTCAGATCTCTAAAGTCTGTGCACATGCGGGCGATTCCTTGTTTTTTTTATAGGAACGGGATTGGATACCCATTCAGTTAATGGAACTGGGTAAATGAAGCCAACTTTGAGAAGCTTCTCTACCTCTGTCTTGATAGCAGGTTCCTTGTGGGGATTCACTACTCTTAAGTGTTTTCAAATAGGTTTAGCATTGGTATAAGTTTTAATTTCATGTTCAACAATGTGGGGGTCTATTCCTGGAATTTCCTCATATGACCAAGCAAACACATCGTGGAATTATTTAAACAACTTGATGTAGTTTATAATTTCTTCAGGTGAACAATCTACACTGATATAAATGTTTTCCATGTTCCCTTCGTCATATATACCATGCGTATCTAATGGGACCATGGGGTGACCAACTTTCTCGCGTAAGGCCGACCGAAACTTATCATGATCGATCCATTCAAGCGATGGGAGGAAGTAGGATCTATGATGCAAGTCTACCAAGGTTGTTCGGGACCATTCATGGCCTCGATAATAGCTTCATCAGAAGGTAAAGTGTCATCAAGACAATCATGAGAGCATGGTGAGTTGATTTCCCAAGCGGGTGGTAGTGGGAGATATTCCTCCTACGTCGGCGGAGAGGAAAGATCAAGGTATGCACTAAATTCTATTACAAATTGATAAGCAATCTCAGTTGTAGATAGTCGCATATCCATTTCGATGAGCGAGTACCCTTCACACAACTCAACTGGAGAAGGGAGATTCCAGGGATCCCTCAAATACGAAGTACAAAACAACATCGGACTCAACATTGATACAACACCATTGGAAGTGGAATCAATATACAAGATTGGCGCTAAAAAGTTAAATGTTCTCATAAGTGAAGGATGCATCCGGACACCAACATTATTAGTTGTCGGTTGAGAATTTTCAATTACTGGGATCATAGATACCGACGATGCAGTAAAGCTGGAGTTAGTAAAGGATAGTTGATCAATCGCCACAATTCTTCCTTCATGGGGAAAGCATATAACATGAAACACATACGAGATGATCGCCTTCATGGTGTAAATCCAATTCATACCTAGTAGAGTATTGTAGTCAAGGGGTGCATCAACCACCTTGACCTCAACCGACACAGAATCCCCCCCCAAATGGACCTGAAGCAAAGGAATAATTCCATGCAGTATAAACAAATGCCCATTAAATGTTGTCATCATGGTCATAGACTGAGACAACTGAGGAGAGCCATGTCCATTCCAACAAGACAAAGATAACACTGATGTCGAATCACCTTCATCAAGAACCATATGTTTGATGGTTTTATTAAGACACACCACATGGAATTGGAAATCCACGTGTTAAGGAAAGTGAGGCTGAACATTGACAATCTCAAAATTGATCACACTAGGGCCACTTAAACCAAGAGCTCCCAAGGGAGATAATAAGGCATTCCTCTGTGAGGGACTTGCCTGGAGCAACTCTAAAGCTGACACAAGGCATGGTGTTTGGCCTATATCCTCGATAATAGAATAGTTCTAGGAAGCTTGGGCATTAGGATTATGAGTCGAACACTTAACGACTCCTTTAGGAACACGTGGTATAGACTCATGCTTATCAATCTGCAAAGGGTTTGTTAGAGGCGAATGCTCTTTCTCCATATTCAGTTGCAAGGGACCTTAATCACGTGAACGGGTAGAAACATGAACAACTAACAGCGTATTAATGCATCCATGATCGCCATCATGGACTGGGAGATTTTGATTTCCCCCAAACCCACTTTCGGCAGTGGAAGCACTCGAAGTCATGTTTTTATTACGAGGAAGAGGATTAGTAAACACAAATCGACTCTGTGCAATGAACTTTGAGGATTCATCAATTATGGGGCACAAGTGCGTAAGGTGGTCTTGTCCACAAATATTATAAGGAAAATTGACCTTCTGTTTGGGATTCTTGTCCCCACCAGCATTATCGTTGTTCTTGTGATTATTATTATTTTATTTCTTATTGTTATTATTCCCACCATTTCAATTGTTCTTCCCTTTTTCTTATTCCTTTCGGGTTGTTGGTTACCCTTCGGGTTCGACGACTACATAGAGTGTACATCCATTGATTGGGTAGAAGAGGATGAAGTCGTAGCATGTCTTGCTATAGACTAGTTAATAGACAAATTTTGCATTTGGTTTGTAACATGGTCTACAACCTTAGCACTCTCAGAGTCTATGACGCCATCAACATGTGGTCTGATATTTTGCTTGGGAGCGTGATTAGATATCGGTGCATTAAGGATAATCTCATAAAGAAGCCCAGACTATGCATAAATCAAGCCCAACTATTGGGATCCAAATATGTCACGTTCCTTGGTGTCTACTCTGTATGTTGAAACATCCTTCGCAATATCCAACAATAAATACGTAAGGAACCCTTCCAATAAAAAATCAGGTGCAATGTTGGCTTTAATCAACCTCTTTCTTCTATGCTAGTCTTGAATATGATTGGAGATATGAGTAGCTCTATCATGATGAAATGTTGAATAAATCTCAATGCCAATATCGTAACGTACTAACAAATGAAAGTGGTTGAGAAAGAACAAGGAAAGATTGTTAAAGGTTCGGTATGTGCCCCCGGGTAATGTGATGTGCCATTTCACAGCAGGAATTGTAAGGGTGCGTTGAAATAGTCTAAGATGAATATAATCATGATTCAATGAATTCAATAAGCACTAAAGGTGAAAGGTAGTAATGTGATCACCTAGATCCTCACCCTTCTTACCTTCACATTTTGGAATGTATAAAGGAAGCTTAGTGGGGACCCAGTTCCATGCCAGATCATGACACACCAGATCATTCATTAGCCTGGATAAGTCTAGTAAGTTCAATGTAGCTAGAAAAGGGAGCCTAGGTTGCGACATCTGGGTCCATGCCCCTTGGAAAGACTGAATCTAAGGTAAAGCACCCGTAGGGACTGGATTCGAGACCATAGGTCTAGGTGGATTTTGATAAAGACGATGTCCCTGACCTATGTGATATCACCCTCTAAATTGGTTCATGTAAGGTAGCATAAGTATGTGCATAACGAGTACCCTTTGAGAGTTCAAAACAATATTATTAGTATTTCCCATTTGATGGGACATGTTTCCCCCTAACGAAGGAGGAGGCATACCTCCCCCCGATGAAGTAAGTTCGGATGAGGGGATACCCATACCAAAAGATAAATTCCTTCCCATAGGAATACTCGAGCTTGAAGGAAGATGAGCCATAAGGAAAGTGTTCGTAGGAACCTACATACTAGATGTTGGCAAGGCAGATGAAAATAACAAGTAGTACCATCGCTTGAATGTCCACCCCCACTCACAAAAGGATTGAAACATGAACTAGGGGTTGATGAAGGGAGATGGAATCCCCTAACATAAGGAGTATAAGGAGGGATATGACCACTCCCAAAATGATACATAGTATAGGGGGATGATGTGCCCCCGGTCCTACACGAGAAGTACCACTAGAAACATAATGGAGATTGAAATACTTAAAGATATGTTAGGCATACCAAAGTGTTGTTTAGGGAAAGTCTACCTTATGACCTAAGGGTCTGGGGTCACCAACAGACCAAAATTAAACTTGCAGACATTCAACTATCTAGAAATTTGGCAGAGAAATAGGGAGGAAAGTTAGTGCACCTTGTTTATGAAGGTTGGTCTTAGCTTTCTTCTTCAATCCAAATGCTCCACCAAGCTTCTAGGGATCTTCACACCTTCCAAAGAGATAGACAAATTCCTGCAATATCTTAGATGTTATATCTAATATTAATGAAATACTATGATTGCAATAAAACTACAATATAATTCATAAATCATAACATATAAGAATACTAGTGCACCAATTTGGAAGAAAATCTCTCTTTATTAATATACAATGATGAAAGATTACAACCAGTATCTGATACAAGTCCTCCTCTGCTAGCCAAGGAACTAAGTTCTACTGCTCCAAAATCTCCAAGGGTATTCCACCAGCATAACCTTGTCCTCTTGAGATATATTTTGGCCTCAACCCCTCCCCTCTATTTATAATTGATGAATGAGAGGAGTTACGAAGGTTGAGATGGTTGAGGAAGTTGGGAACGTTATGATTACGAGCCCAACTGTCCTTAACAAAACATGTTTTAATTTTTAATTTTTTTGTCTTAGGGCAATCACGATTATTAATACTCGCAAGTCGTGAGTCACTCGTGACTTTTATAAAGGCAACCCGTGAATGCAAACTATGATAATGTAATTACGGGTTGTATATATGGCTACCCATGAATGGAATGCGAGTTGCTGTGGCAATAGTCGTGATTTCACCTTAATCCTTTTACAAACCATATGAAAGACTGGCAGGATGAAGATACATTAAGGAACATCAACATCTATAGGGTTTTGGCTACTTCCATCCATTATGTACTTTTGTGTACTGACACATTGAGTGTCAGTACTCGGACGAAAAAGTGCCATTTCACTAGATAACAAATGCCCCCTAATGTATGAGGTCAGAGGGAAATGATGACCGAAATACATTACAATCTTTATTCTTGGAGAACTCAGTTACCAAGGATGCAGTGAGGTACCTGAAATAGACAGATCAAATTCATGTACAAAATCATTTCTGAGGATGCCATGTTCAATAAAGTGGAACACTAGATCCTTTACAATATTCGATTACATCATATAGTACGGGAAAAAAGGCCACATATGTATTACAATGGTGGATCAAAGCCACAATATACAATGATGAGTTTTCAATATCTTGAAGTAGTGTCACAGAACATAACAAAATCTTGCGCAACTTAGGTTATAGAGATATGAACCTAAGGTCTTCATCCAAATCCATAGTAACCAGTACAACTCCTACCATGTGAATATGTAAGTTGAAGTCAAACAAGGAAGGAATTCATCAAAGTTTCAGTAAATGAGTAATGCTGACAACTGAAGCAAAGGAGTTCACCAATGTCAGTAGTGAATCCTAAGGTACTATATTAGAAACTCTAGGTATTCGTCTTCAGGATATGCTGATGAGAAACCATAGTGTGAGGAGGAAGGCAATGAATCCTTCAACAAATCACAAGAGTAACTTGGAGACTGGATGAGGGAAGGTAGACACAAGGAATTCCAAGAATTGAAAGGGATGGGAATCATGATGACCAGATAGAGGTAAATATCCTTGAACAGTGAGCAGAACACAAAGACGACCCAAGGCAACTTTAAACTTTCAAATAGGACAACTAGAATTATCTGTCATGTAGGAGACATGAGCAGATTCCCCATGTATAAAGGACAAGTGGAGGAGTAAAAACTCTAGGTAATAGCTGAGATGGAAGTGGAAAACTGAGACATGAGTATCGGGAAGTTTAAAGAGTGTTTTTTTCAAGGATGACATGCTACCACTGTTAATAACCCAAAGAATTAATTTCTTCCTTACCTTTCTTATTAAGTTTTACCGAGTCCAAGAAAGTCAACTCGAGTCTCTCCTCATTTTTGACAAGATTGAAGAGGAGAGAGCATAATGCTTGATATGTCACTCATTCATGTATTTTACGAGCCCGAATTAGTAGATGATCGTTGGTGTTTTCATAGTTTTGAGAGTCTGAAAAACTCTGAAGAAGACTCTAGGAGGGTGCTTTTTTGTACAATTTGGTCTCCTGAGGCCGGAAAAGTATAAAACAATCCACAGAAGAAATCTCTTAGCTTCCGAAGAACTAAGGTATACCTTTTTTGTACTTAGTCGGTAAGGTTTGAAAAAGGGGTAAACTATCACCAGACCGACGCACCTTCAAAAGCAACATATAGCCTGAGTTTAACAAGTGTGAAGGAAGGAAAGATCACTTAGAAAGATCCATTTGTTTACGAGAAATGGGACTTACAACAATAAACTTGATGCTTTGTTCTTTAGGGTTTAGCGAGCATGATAAAGACATAAAGTACGCTCATAATCTTTTTCATTTTTAGGTCCAGAGCACGAAAAAGAGAAAACTAAGATCATACTGGGGGTTCCTTTTCCGTAAATTTAGTCCTTCAGGTCCAGAAAAGAGATAAACCTATGCCTGAAGATATTCTTCTAAATTCCGTACAAAAGAGAGTATTCCTTTCACATAAATAATCTACATGGTCCAAGAAAGAGACAACTTACCACCAACATAGATGATCATTCAATTTACCTTAACGAGTCTAAAGGAACAAGTTTACTTGGCTGTCCAGTGTATTTTTAAGGATTCGGACCAGGGCCTAAAGAAAACTCCATAAGGGCGGGGAGCCTTATAATTGGGTATAGCTTGTAAAAAGATGCAAAATGAGGCTCATTTTGTCATGAAAAACAACAAAGAAGTCTCCCGTAAACCTAACACAACTGTGACATGGGTATCGAAAAGACAATAAGATGTTCTAAAGTAGGGTTACCCATGTAAATGGGGCCCTATCCACAGAAGAACAATGATGTGTGCGAGGTAAAAGTGGTTATACACCATAGTCCATGGATGAGAAAGTGATCCCAGGGTTAAGCGGAGGATAAGGTGTGAATGCAAAGTTTGCAATGAGGACCAAATCCTATCTTATATGCGACGGAAAACAACTTTTCTACCATCCAGGACTTGCTGCAGCTAGTAAAAGACCATGGTATTAGTTTAGATATCAAAAATTGACTTTAAACTATAGAAAGTGGGTAAAAAATTGAAATTTTTACTTTAAATAGCTCAAAATAAAAAATAAACATACCATTTGGAATTTTTCACTATATTTCGCAATTTTACCTCCGTACTTCAACTGATCGTAGCGGACAATCTAGTGGACCAAATTTGAATCCACAAGTTGTAGGTTGGTGGTCTCTCCCTCCTCTTTATTTTAGTCCATTCCATTTTTGTTTTTGATGGTAAATTAGGCGGTTTATGCCTTCCCTAAAGGCATCCCGAGGTACTCGCGGGTAGCCTTCATTAGACCCGCGAGTGCGACTTTTAACCACGGGTTGCCTGCAGTGCAAATCACGAGTGATTCACGCTGTGCCTAAAGCACAGTCACGAATACTGCACAACCTCTAGTTTTTCAAAAATTGATAATGCAAATGATTTTTGATGGATTCTAATGAAGGATATTGTTCTTTGGTAGGCCACGATGGTTCTAGAATGGAGAGAATGAGAGTGTGAAGACATGGATTGAGATGCCATGAGATATGTAGCCACTTTGCAAGCTTTGAAAAGGTGTGTGTTGTTAAAATTCTACTGTACTTCTAACATGCGTGCCCAAGTCCGCCTTTTGGAGACCTTGCTGAGTTATTGAGATCACGAGCTTGGGCTCTTTGACCTCCAAGGGGAGACCTTGGAGTTGCCAGTAGATGACATTTACTTCATCACAGAACTATCTCGTAGGGGGAACCTTATGAACCTGCAGGGCACCGGCTGGGGCGGTGACCCACTTAGTGTACAAGAATATGTCAATACCTACTATTTTCCTTGTACACAAAAATCGGGGACACAAGTCCCAATTTTACAGATTAGAAACTTTCCATTGAAGGTCATGGTAAGCACAGTTTCCAGAGTTGCGGGGTCATCTGTGTTACATTTAACAACACAAACTCATATGCGCGTGTCGGTAGAGTGCATGCGGGGTGCATTGTCTGACTGGTGCTTGGGGTTGATCTCAATTATGAAGAAACAATTTTGTGACTACAGGAAGGGTCGAAAGAAGAACTTTGGGTATGTTAGTATACTAGTGGCATTCTTATTTGAGAGGGTTCCTTCCCTCAGTCCCATGGTGAATTTAGCTCCATGCCCACCCCGTGAGCCTAGACTCACATGGTGGGGAGATATCTTCCTCCGATAGGGTGGCGGTGGTGCGATCCAAAGTGGCTATGATGATGAATTCTACTCCTGGTGGAGTAGATAGGTTCATGCTCTTAAGCAGTTTACCTATGCTAGATTAGATTTCCGTGGAGATCCAGAACTCATACTCCCTCCTGGAGCAATATGGGGAGACATTAGTATGATTTTTTACTTTTTAATTATTTGATTTTTATGAGATTTTATTCATAAAATTATATATACATATGTACGTGAGTTGAACTTCTTTATGTTTATATGCAGATGTTGGAAAAGTCGCCCGACGGACATCCCATAACTTTTGTGCGGCCTATGTAGGTTGGTGGAGACGATGCTATGCTACGCGTGGTGGACGAAAAGCTAGCCAGGCTTACCCAGAATGTCCCTATGCTCTGGATGGAGCAGATCCCCATGGCTATGCAGGAGTATGTGGTTGGGATTCCTCCGACCTGGTTACACCTTCTTAGAAGGGTGACTAGGGTCGTACTATGTTACAAAGAGACTGTAGAGGCAGCCGCAGTCAAGGAGGCTAAGGATCAACCCTAGACTTGGGCATATTACAAATTATGATCCTATTTTTTGTATATTGATGTACTTATGACAGAATCTTCGGATCAGACTCGTTATATCTATGGACATATTTTTACACACACACACACTCACATATTTATGGTTATATACATGTGCTTCAAATGTGTCTGTATATTTAATTTTATAATGTGTGTGTTAAGTGCTAATCGAGTATGTAATTTGCATATGCATCGGTGATTCTATTTTGATTTCTTGAAATATGAATGTATGAAATGTATTCAAAATTTCTTTCAAGTAATCTCACACGTAAAACTGACATAGTAAGTTAGGGTTTCACACATGATAATCACCATTAAGCTGGGAAACTACGAGTTGTGAGTCAAGTCGGACATCTATATGGGTAATGCCACGCAAAGTAGAATCCCATAATAACTCAATGACTGTGCTGTATTCAACCAACTTATTAGTCGCAGGACCTAAGCAGCGTCACCAGAGCCGACCTATTGTCCCAAGGGTGTATAGATAACCCAGGCGACTAAAGCCAGATTACAAGTGTGTCGATTGGTGCCATTAGCAAAAACCTATGAACCACTTGGATGACATCTGAAACAACCAACAGACTATATAAGAAACGCTAACTAGTTAATGGCCTATTGTACATGAACATACAATAATAATAATAAAAAGTGTCATGCCTAAGCATAATACTTCTTCAGGTAGAGCCCATTTATGGGCTCAAGACACTTGTTTCAATCGTAATCGGTTAATTCATAATCTCCTTTTTTCAAAACCTTCGACACAACATAGGGGCCTAACCACATAGACTTAAACTTTCCTGCCCCCAGGGGTTCCTTGTTTTGGTCCCAGAACAAAACAAGTTCTCCCTCGAAGAAAACTCTCAGTTTAACGACTTTATCATATTGGTTCTTGACCTAGTTCTTATGAGCCTCGTTTGCAGTCAAAACATCTCCGCGTTTCTTATCTAGATTTTCTAAGTGAAGCCAACGTTCTTCTAGATCTGTAGTGTCAAGAAGCACATGAATAACAATATCTAGGGATGGTATCTTGCACTCAATCAGTGTGACTGCTTCCAGCTCATGAACGAGCTGGAACAACGAGAAACCAACAGCAGTCTTAACATTAGTCCGGTATGCCCAAAGTGTATGGTACATCCTGATATGCCAATTTGACCTACTGGCATTGATAGTGAGGTTTAGAATGGTTTTCAAGGTCTTATTAACAGCCTCTACTTGTCCATTCACCTGAGGGTAAAATGAATATGAATGATCTTTCCTAAACCCTAGCATAGTGGTCAACTCAGTCATCATGCTGTTCTGAAAATGACTGCCATGGTCAGTGACAATCTGCTTTGGTATGCCGAACCTAGCAATGATTTGGTTGAATACAAAATAAGCAGTCGTTTCACCATCGACCTTAAAGGAGGCATTGATTTTGTCCACTTCGTAAAGTAGTCTACAACGACAATGATGTATTTGTGCCCCCCAACAAAAACTGGGTTGCATGTCATGTAATCTACCCCCCACTTAGTGAAGGGACCTACCACGATGATGGGAAACAAAGGAGCAGGATGTGACTGCATCTTTCTTGTATATAGATGACAAGGATGACAATGTTTTACAACTTGTACACAATCTTTGAAGATAGTGGGCCAGAAATAACTGACACGTAGAATTTTCTGGGCCATTGCTAAACTAGATAAATGACCCCCACATGCTCCGCTATGGGAATCATTTAGGACATGTTCTTCCTCCCCATGGGTGAGGCACCGATAAAACTTAGAATATACCCCTCGTCGATACAGTATCATCAATGATAAGGTAGTTTTTTGCATTGACCTGCAACTTACGTCGATCTTCCCATGAGAAGGACGTAAGACACTTAAGAGTCTAGAGATATACTAGGATTTATATGTACTAGGGACCAGAGGTTGAGATCAAAAAAATATACTCATCTGGGATTAGTCTTCTTCCACCACTATAGTCTCTTCCATAGGGAATTCCGAGATCAATTATGTGAATACTAAGGATTTTTTGGACTTAGCAGATTGAAAATCCAAGTCAAACTCTTGGAGAATGACTATCCACTTGTTGAATTTGCCCCCGATTATACGTCAGGATAAAACATATTGGAACAAATTCACATCTGCAGCCACTATGGTTTTCCTTAGAAAGATATAGTGGCATATCCTCTAAACAACATAGACCTTTGCCAATGCCAACTTCTAAGTGCTAGATTTGTTTTCCAATTGAAAATGGTGTGCTACTAATTAAAATGCAAAAAAACAGTCTATTTTCTTTTCACACGCCAATGTAATGTTTCCAATATGAATCCTATACTAATTCCATGTCAGGAAAAAGTACAAATTCACCTGCTCTCTAACTGCAAAATGAAAACATGCAATCTAACATGTAAAATGCAAATATGTAAATGAATATGCAAAAGGTGTAAATATTTTTGTATTTTAAATATAAATGAATGAAAATGCAAAATGGAACCACAAAATTCTCATGCTCCACAGTGAGTATAAACGACAAGCCAAGCAAAACACTAAGAAATCACGACTCATGCACTAAAAGAAAAACCAATAATGGAAAAATGACAAGAATTTTCCTAAAAACTTAAAAAAAGAGTTTCCATACACTATAAAGGCAATCAACGAAAAACTCAGAGACCCAAGAAGACTAAGCAACACTCAAAATTCACCCAATAATCATTCCAAACAAGGGATAGGTCAAATATTGAAATCTACGTGACTGTAAGGAAAATAACTGCGTATGTATGTGACTCGGACACAGACAACCTGCATATGTACACGACTGTCAAAACTATGACCCACGTGTATCGAGCAAAGAGGGGAAAAAAGTAAGAGTGGAGCCAATCACTAAGAGAAACTATCAAATACTAACTGTAGAAATACCAATGACACAGAAACCCAAAGAAATAGAGAGCAATTCAAGGAAAAATGCACCCAAAACACCCCAACAAAAAGGAGACTAGCCCAGCGGAGTCACCAATTTTGTTACGGAGAAACTATTCCTATGGCTTGGGGTAGACCACAATAGACAGAGTGACACCAAAAATCAACTTTAATCTCAAATATTCTATATAAATGTAATTCCAACAACAAAGGATAGTGGCCATACCTCAACAGGACATTCAAAGAAGACCATAGTTGAGCTTTGTATCCAATGCTTGTCACCAACAACTTGTCCTCAACAACAAATATATCCAAGCATATAATATATATGTAAAATGTTAGCATCTAATCTAGCATAACCCATTAAACATGTATAAAGAAAATATACCCATGGAAATTAATATAAACATTTACACATGAATTTGGATGAGAAAAGAGTATATCTATTGATATAAAGAACATAAGTACATAGTGACAACCTCTGTCAGCAACTCGTCGGAACTGAGAAACTAATTTTCTCCATCTAGGCCTCCACCACTTCAATCCTCCATGGAAAAGCAAGCTCACAAGTATAAGGAGTAATTGGGTCCTACACAAGATAATGGAGAGCTTGGGAGATGAACATTAAAGGTTCAATTCAACAAGGACCAAGGGATATTGACTTAAGATAATGGCGGTGGGGAAAAATTTCTCTATAGTTTACTTGCTCTCAAAGTTTCTCCTCCTTCAATGCTTCACAATGGCTAAATATATACCCCTCAAATGGGAGATGGAGGGTCGAATCAAATCATTTTCCAGCATATGGAAGGTCAAGGATTGTAACCACCATGACTTGGCATGGAAAACTCGAAATATTTTTTGTTTTGGAGCACAAAAACCCGATGTATGCGGGTCATAATGGAGAAAGATGCATACGCAAGCTGTATAACTAGTGACCCGTGTGTATAAAAAAGATGTGGTTTTTAGGGTTTCCATTGAGCATCAGGGATGTTCTGAGAAAGGGGTGTAAAATGAGTCTACAAAAGGACAATGTAGGCCATCAAGGCATGTTGCATAAGGTGTGGAAAATCATGGTATAACACCTGGATATACATATGAGCATGAATATGGAAGCACTTTTGAAAAATTTAGAGAGTGTGTCTTGAAGGTTGGTGTATATAATGATTCAATAATAGAACATGTTGTATCCTTCCTGAAAGTAGTGTCAGGTCTTAAACTTGATTATGAGAAAGGCTTGATTAAAAAAAACTGTAGCTACTCTTCATCATGATGTCATGCATTGGTTGGATGGTTTGGTCAAAGGAGGGATATTATATTTTGCAGATTTGGTTGAGAAATTTTGTACGAAAAGGAGCTCTAAAATCTTTGAGAACCTTGTTGTTGAATAAATCCCTCAAGCACATGAGAAACCTTGTGTTTCCATTGGAGATTAAAATGTTAAATAAGTCCATGATGAAGACCTATTTGATGAAGATATTGATGCTCCTAATTGTTCTCCTTACAGTGATTAGGGTTTGGTCAGATTTCCTTCCTCTATTATTCTTGAAGACAAACCCTTTGATGATGATAGTTATGAACATATCTTTGATATTAATGAATTAATATCAACCATGGATGTGATTTCAGTGAAGGAATTTTCATCATTTGATCATAGTAAGGGCGAGGATTATTATAGATTTGTTGTTAATCCAAACTAGTATTCATTTCAAAATAAAAGTGTAATTTGTGAAAACCTTGGAAACAACATTTTTTATGAGATCCCTGACACTCATTTTCAACCATTTCCATGTATTTATGATGATGATTTAGGGCTGCATGAGTATCTTGGTTTTGTATATCTAGAGTAGCCTTGTACATCCTCTTTTAGGTCACCTTTTGAGGAACATTTGGAGGACCATTTCCAGCTATATTCTCTAGTTTGTTATGCAGTTTTTTCATATGATGTGGGGTTTCTTGGTGATGATGTTATTATAAAAAAATTTCCATTACCAAACCCTACATTCTTGGATATATCTGAAGCAGAAAAATTAGTTTTTTAGCTCATCTTTAGGGTTAAAATTGAAGCATTACATTAGGGATTTGTTGTAGATTTCTTCTAGCCATGTTTTCACTAATTTGTTCGAATATTTAAGCTTGAATATGTAGTTGGAAATCACTTTTTCAATGTTGGATATTTCCTAGGGCAGTAGGTTGTTTATTCCATAAATTTTTGTCCTTGTTTCCATTCTCTAAATTTGGAAATTTCTTTTAATTTTTCACATGTAAATCTATATTTGCAAGCTGGAAATGATATGGGGCAGCAAGACATACTAATTAGGGATATTTCCAGCCATTTCCAGCCATTTAATGTTGTACAAAAATCTAATTTTATTTTAAAAAATACCTCATCCCTTGTAGAATATATGATGATATTCAAGGAGTCTCGAGTTCTTTCTCTTGAGGGTGATTTTGATTATATTGCATGGCATTATTGGCTACCCATCATGAAGATTATACATACATAATCAATATCCAAGCATGGATAGAAGAGGCTTGTAGGGGGACTTTCCATCCATGGAAAATATTTGATGATAATCATATTGTAAATGTTGTCTCATGTATCTTCACTCATATTCCTATGGATATTTTAGCATGCTTCCATTTGATGATTGATGTTGCCTTGTTTTGGTCTATGACCAAGCATAAGGAAAGAGGATGTGACGTTGATGAGAAGTCAAGCTGGCTACATTGGTTGTATGATTTTACTTTAACATGTCATTAAGGTGGCTACATTGGTTGTATAATTTTACTTAACATGCTCACTTATCATGCTTAGAGTAGGTAGGTAGGAGAAGAGTAAGATCTTGCATTAGTAATAAAGTAAGAGCATCATATTTCGTTTCTTTGTAATTACTCGATCATGCCTTACTTGTAAAGACAAGTTTTGGAACTATGTAGTCATGGATGTAAATGTGGTGTTTAGGAATGTTGAGGCACTCCAATATGAGCACATGTGTTGGCCTTTTCCCCCTTGCGACAGAGGTTCGGCCTCCTCTCTTTGGTCAGCGGAACAAGGCCCAAGATATTGTCCTGATGGAGCAAAGCACAGCTAGCAGCACCTATGACATAGATGTCATCTCACCCGAGATATCTCGATTCTTATAGGTAAATTCTAGAACCATGTTTCCACAGTTTGTGCGGGAGGGTGTTTAAGTCCTTGGCCTCGCACCAAGGTTTCCAACAAAGACGAGGAAGGTGGGTTGGTGGTTTTCACTTTATATATCAACACTGAAGTATTACTCACCCTTATTTATGCAATCTTACGCAAATTCACAGTGAACAGTCATCACAGATATATCCACTACTTGAAATACAACATTCATACAGTTATCTCTTTAAATCACAATACCTAATCAATCAATTAACATAGTAAATATGCTCTGGCTAAGCTACTCAACATTCACACATATACACAACAAGTAACGTGGAAACCCATCCGAGAAAAAAACACAAGGTTCTCTTCATTTGGCATTGGCATGAGGAAATAGATGCACCTTTTGTCTGTACATAATTATTTTCCCTCTCATGCTCTATGTTCTTCTCTATCTCTATCGATCTACTCTACTCCTACTCAGTGATCCGCACACAGCCTGGATCGACTTGAACTTCTCTATCTGTCTGTTCACTCAGCTGCAGATCCACTACTCTGATGCACTCAACAATCTAGAGTTACCTACTCAAAACTGAAGTATCCTCTACTCGGCTCAAAAAGCGTCTAAACAAGAACTAGCTAATAGGCTAACTGATTGACTGGCTAACCCATTTACAACTTGGGTTTCTCCTTTTATAGCCTTATTACAGAATCGATATATTCCCATACATGCTTGTTATAGATGCAATCATGACTTGATATAGACTTTAACAGACTCAACTACAGTCGTTATCTCAGCCAACTTACTATCTTCAGCCCACAAGTTATCTTTCCTATTCTAGCAAAATACGACCAAAGAGGCGCTATTAACCTGAATTACTAAAATTCCTTTACACGTGTGGTTTCTATCGGCTCCAGCCGAGCTCGTACCCACGAACGATAAGGGACTCTACTTCTCCACATCATGCCTTACTGTCACTTTCTGGCAGTTACCTTATCTGCATTCCTGCTTCCGTGCATATTCTACCATGTCATCATATCTCTTGCTTTGTCCTTCCATTGTAGCTTACAAAACTGGCGCAGCTTTCTCATCCTGCACCTTCTCTTTTCCTTTCTCCTTTTATTCCTTCTTCTGTTGTAGCATCCTTCCCTTATTCCTTGATGATGTTTACTATGTTGCATCTCCTTATTCTTCCTTGTACTCTTTTCCCTTACTTAGGCAGAATTCTATATTAATTCTTCCCTTTTGTCCTAGGCCCAACAACATGTCATGTAGTTGGAGCTAGATGCTGCCCCCCATTTTGCATATGTGTCTACTTGTAATTTTCATCACAATTGTTAGTGGGGGTGACATGTTGATGATGATTTGGATGCTATCCCATGGATGATTCTTAAGATTCAATGCCTTTGGTTATTGTTGGTTGATGAGGGTTTTGATGGTATATTGTTGATAGTTTTTATGGTGGTGTTGGGATTTTGGAAATTTCATGGTTATTTTAGGGAGAACTGAGCATAATAAGACCCTCCTTTCAAACCCTTGGTTCTCCAATTCCTTAGCTTAGATGAGGGAATATGATTATGGTTGGAAATCCCTTTCCAATCCCCTTCATTGGATACAAAATAATTATCCAAAATCCAAGTAGTTTGGGAGCATTAGAGTCATTTTTATTTGTTTTGGGGTCATTTTTTAGTAGGTTGGTACCCTGTATTTAGGAGGGTTGATCCCACTCATCCTAGCTTTGTTTCGGAAGTGAATTATATGGTTGGAATGATATTTATGAGACCCTAAATCTGTAGATTGATCAACAATATTCCTAGGGGTTTGAAAGTATTGGGGTCATCTTCCAGGTTTTTTTTCACAATTTTAGATTTATTAGCACTTAGTTTGACCTTATTAGCATATGCTTGGACCATTGGATCGAGTTAAGAAGAGGTGATTACACATTGGACCTTTCCTTGTCATTATTACATTATTAATAGGACATATCACACGTGTGGCTTGTTTTAGGAGCTTGTTACATGTTTGATGGAGTGCACTAGGGTTTTTTACTAATGTTGGACCCTAGGAGCACATGGACGATGGTATTGGTGGATCATTTTTTGTTTGTTTTAGAGTGGTTTTCTTATATCCCACTTTTGAGGAGGGAATTGAGTTGTTTGAGGGGTATAAGGGGTCAAACCCTATATATAGCTTATTTTCATCATTGTTTCATCTAGATATAGTGGTGTGTCCTCTCTATTGGGTCTTATGTTTATCTTTATCATTGCACATGTGGAATTGGCCATCGCATATCATGTCGTTCATTATATTTGTTTATATTTTAGAGGCATATTATTTTTTACCTACTTCTCCCTATGATGTATCTAGGACTTTGGTAGATATTTTATTATTTTATCACAAAGGAAGTTGAGCTCCTCAGCTATATAAGAGAGCATCTTCCTCATTTATACTTATGGCTAGATTTTGAGAGTTCCCTCTATATTGGATCCTGATAGACACATATTTCATGGAGTAAATCAAATTGTAAGGTTTCCTTTTCCATTCCACGTGTGGGTTTCCTTGTTCTCATCTTTAATCCTGCAAGTGATTTTTAGAATAACTAAACTTGTAATTAGGGCCATAGAAAAGAAAAATGGTCTCATTGGAAGGTTTGCGAGAGAAAATTTCCTCCAATGCTTTCTAATTTATGCATGATTTGTATTGTTGTGCTATGTTTTCGTATTTAAGAGTATTTTCTTTCTAATACTTCATTACATAAATCACACACTAGATACAATGTTTTAAGATGCCACCTCTATGAGTTCCCCTAGTGATTTTTATTTATCATCTTGGACCATGTTGGGGTTTATTTGTGTATTTTAAAGGCATCCGTAATTTCCCTAACCCTTCATGAACTAACCCCTTTGTTAGAATGGATTCCCTTGACTCCATTTTCCCTAAGGATTGTCACTAGTTTTCATGACCTTCCCATCAACCCTTTATCATATACTTCAACCAAAAAAATTGTTTTGTTGAAGCTACTATTACAAATCACCTATGCATGATTATCTAATATTTAGTGATCCTATCGTAGGTAATCCCCCCTTGATTTGGATAAGATACTACCTAAAGTATAGAGAAGTGGTTGTTGAGGTGATAATGGGTAACACCTCTAAGTTACTGTTGGGATAGCTCTGTTATTTTGATATTGAAGCATATATGCTAGTTCAAGCTAAAACATAATTATTGTGACAATTTGGATGATAAGAAAATGTAAAATAGAAAATCTAGTTTTGAGACCAATATATGATGAAACCAAAGATGCCTTATTGGTTTTTATTTCAACATGCTTTAACAATGCTTGCAAAGAATTCAACAGGGATGCAAATAACATATCAAAAGAGGGACTGCAAATTGATGAAGTTACAAGGATTTGGATTGAAAAGAGATAATAGTACTCTTTAAGAATAACAATTTAAAATCTAAAATTAATGAATTCCTAGTCATCGATACTTCAAATGCGGATGAAGACTAAATAATATTCTAGGTTGGGTTGTTTCACTCTAGTTATTGATCTTGCAGGCTTTTTTATGACTTCTTTTAATTTTTCTTCTGAAAATTTTCACAATGATTAAGATGACGCCTTTTCATATAAACTCTTAATTTGTTCTCATTTTAATAATAAGTATTATCATTCAAGCAATATGGAAACTCTAAAAAGGGGAAACAAACTCCATTTTTTCTATATTTGCTAGACAATAATCTTATTTTGAAAGCCTTATGCTATATGTTCTCAATATTTGAAAATTCCAATTCCCTTTTTATCTTTTTGGGACTCCTTCCAATACATATATGAGAAGATATCCTTTTGTACTTCTCTGTGAATGCTTTGAGTATTTACAAAATGTAATTTTCTATCACCTTGAGTGGAAAAAAAATTAAAAATTAAAAATAAAATGTGTGTGTGTGTGTTGATGCTTATCTTCTTTTGGGTAGGTGGTTTGTGTTGTTGAAGCAATTTGTGTTGGATGGAACAAAAAACAACAAAAATTGCTTCAATAACACAAACCCACCTACCCAAAACAAGATAAGTCTCAATACACACCTCAACAAAACACACACTCAACTTGCAACATTCCAATCCAAGTGAATCATCTTGTGCGACTTAAAGATACTTTTTCTACTTAAAATTATTTTCCTTTGCAAACATTTCACACCAAGTAAATTCAAATAACATTTTCAACATGCATATATTATTCCATAGCAAAACCAACAGATCAAGTCATCACACACAAAACAAATTTATCTTTTCCTAAATGCAACATGTACACCAAACGCCAAACTTTGCCCAACCTAAAAAAAGGCAAAAACCTCATCCAACCTAGAAATCAAAACACCAAATTTTGCCAAATATTAAAATATGAATTACATCCAACTATAACATCCAAACATAAGCTTTTTCCAATCATTAAAACATTGTGTGGGGATAAAATAACCATCAAGAGACTCTAGGAGTCATATAGATAGATCTATACAATTTATCGTATATCTACTCATAGAAATAGACATGCAAAACACAAATCAAAACATGCAATCAATGGGGCAAGTACATCATGGAAAGAAAATGACCCAATATCAACATTTAAAGTAAAGTGGAACTTATCTCAAGATGTAAAGTTTGGAGTTGTAACTGTAATGGAATATGTACCATTCCACTTGATCACTAGAACCAAATAACTTAGTTTCACATACACACCCTAGCTTCATTGCATGATCCAATGAATAGAAATACTTAAGATCATTTAGGTAATATGACCCATTCCTAGTCACCCAGGTTCATTTCTCAAATGGTGGGGAATGACTTCCCAAATGGAATACATGACATTATATCTTGTCCCACCTTCCACAAATATAGACACCCAATTGCATAAAGATTGTTTACTCTCGGCTCTCACCATATTATCCCTATGGTGTACAAATTGTTTTGCCCTATCCCTCATTGGAATTTATATGTGGAATATAAATAATTATCTCATATACCTTATCAACTTAGCCAAGTATAAATGAGTTCCCAACCCTCAAGTAGTGTGGGAAATCCAATGTAAACCACATTAGATAAAACTATAAAAAAAACATCAAAGTGTTTGGATTTAACTAGGTCATCAAAACCACATGTAAATTTGCCCATTAAGATCACAACTTGACTCATCAATAATCACTACAACAAAATAGGAAATTAGTGCCTAATTTAGCATCCTTTCTTAGTGTAATTATTTTTCCAACTGAGTTGGAATATCCAAAGCTAAACCCGGCTTGAAATGGAATTGTTTAAAAATACTAGGTTTACCACCCCTAATAACGCCAAATTTAGAACCCCTTTTATTTCCTTATGTAGCACCTAAGTTATCTCCCTCTTTAGTGCCTAAATTAGCATCATGTTTAGTGCCTAAAATTGTGTTAGCATTAACTCACTCTTTTGCACCACTAGTATCACTTGGTTTGGAACCATAAATAGTGCCTACAAGAGGACATTTTCTCTTTTAACACCTAAGTTAGCACCAGATGTGGCATCCAATTTGGCATCCATGTTTGCTTCCACATTAACACCATGTTTGGATTCCACTTTAGCGCTAAGTTGGGAGTCCATGTTAGCACCCAATTTTGCATCCATGTTTGAATCCCACTTTAGGTCTAGGTTTGGTGTCCATATTTGTGTCGAGGTTTGGCATCCATGTTTTTTCCTAGGTTTGCATGCATGTTTGCGCCCACGTTAGCACTGTGTTTGGCTTCCACTTTAGCGTCAAGTTTGGCGTCCACTTTAGCACCTAGTTTGGAATCCATGTTTGCTTCCACAATATTGCCATTTTTGGATTCCCATTCAACACCTATGTTTGCTCCGTGTTTTGCTTTCACATTAGCGCCACATTTAACTTCCCATTTAGTGCTTCGTTTTGCTTCCTTGTTGGCTTCTACTTTTTCTTCGTAATAACACCACATTTGGCTTCCCCTTTAGAGCCAAGTTTTGCTTCCATTGTTGCTTCTGCATTTGATCCAAATTTGGCTTCCAGTTGTGCTTCCTCTTTTGCTTTGTCATTAGCACCGCATTATGCTTCATATTTAAAGCCTACATTTACATCCAATTATGGGTCGATATTTTCTTCCACATTAATAGTGCCCCATTTTGATTCCATATTAATGCCACATGTTGCTTCAAGATTTTAGTGTCAAGTTTTGCTTCCTTACTATGACCACATTTGTTATATTTATATCATTATTTCAATTAAATAATTATATATATCATATTTCTCAAATAACATAATGAAATAACCTCAAGAAGATATCAAAATTCAAATTTATAACATAACATTTATGAAGAAATTAAATGGAAATGAACAACATTTCCAATGTAGTAATATCATCATACTTATTAATTCTCTGTCAAAAAATCATAAAAAACTTCCAATATATATATATATTAACAAGATAATACTGATAACATCATCATTTTCTTTCATTAAAAGAAGTGAAATTCAAATATATCATTAGATCAATAACTTGTCAGGAGACTGTTATGGTAAAGTAAAAAACTTGTCAGGAGATTGTTATAGTAAAGTAAAAAGAACAGGTCAGGTTAATATAAGATGAAAATACCAATATCACAAGAAATAAGTTTTGTGATATCCATATATACTAAAGTTAATATGATAAAGGGTGATGAAGTTTATATGTTAACAACAATCCATGATACAAGTCAATTTGATCCTATGAATTTGGATCATCATAAAAGCTAGAATACATATCTAGTAGCATGGATATGGTAATAACCATCGACATTCTCATGAACAACACCACTAGTTACTACTACCACCACCACCACCACTATCATCATTTTGATCAACATCAGTACCATAGCCATCATCATATTCATCTAATCCATCATCATCACCATCATCATTAATTCTGCTCTCTAGTCCATTGTTAGCATAGTTTGGATCATCATCCACGTGATCATCTTTAACAGTGTTTTGAAAAAAAAAAACAATCAATATTAAACACATATCCATGTTATACTACTAATAATGTTATATTCCATTTCTCATGACTTTTCCAACCATGAATATAGATAGCATCTCATCATTATATCAAACAACATTAATATGTCCACGTCTCTATATTTAAATGGTCCACTTCTTGCTTAGCTATCTCGGTACCCGCATTATTTTGGCTTCGTCATATGTTTCTGTTACTTGATAAAGGTAGTTTTATAGCACTGACTTCGAGAGCCTAAATGCATAAGCACCCACCACTTCATCTACGTGGTTTTTAATTTATGGCACATGTGTGTTAGATTAACCATAGTGCAAATTCACGAGCCTAACGACTACTAGCCATTGATCTCATGATCGATCATGCTTTCCACCAATACTAGTCCCTTTCACTTATCCTTTGGTCACAGCCCTTAGAAACATTTAAATGATTTCACCATAAGCATAAGCCCATGGGCGCTTACTTGTTGGGACTGCAACATGTGTTCCAATTTTTTCTTTGTACGAACACTATAATATAAATTTCCTTTGAGATAATCTTCATTGATATAATCCCTGTGAACTATAAAAATGAAACAATCCACCGGCCTGGTCTAAATCGTCATGATTTCTAACAACAATTTGGGGAGAAGATGAAGAGCATTAAAACCATGCAAGAATAAACAAATTTCCATGCATAGGAACATCCATAATATAAATCAAGAAATTCATGCACAATAGAGTCAATCGATTTAGACTTACAAATATTTTCAACAATCTTTGTATATTCTCCCTTCACCACAAAATACTTACAATCTAGTTTAGATTGGTTTGTATCTACCCTTTTGTAAACTAAATGAAATCCCCCTAAAATTTCAAACTACTAGTTATTTAAAACAACATATTGATTCCTACATTGAATGAGGGATGTTGCACCAATCAAATTCCTCCTCTCGCCTAAAACCTTCTAGAAAATTCAAACAACTAGAATCCTACTACAAAGTTTAATTTTTTTAATGTATATGGTGCTCTTGCATCATCTACCCTCTTTATGAGTGTTCTCCAATAGTTCCCAAAAGTGAGTGGCATGCATTAGTAGAGAAATGAAGCCAAGAGTGGGGTAGTTGGAAATATAATTATGATATAACATACATTGAAATTATAATTTTCATTTGACTTTACTAACTAAATAACATCAATTGATCGATTCTGGTTAATTGAGTCTTCATTGTTAGCTTTTTTATATGCTTTTGGTGAAGTCTTTATGCTGATATATAGGGTCTTTGGGAGGAATTCTAGTTTGGTTATTATGGTGTTGAACATTTGATTTGTTAACATTTTTGTATGGAGATTGTGTCGGAAATATGTTGATGCATAGGAATGATGGATGTAGTTTTGTTTTGATATCTCACCGAACTTTTAAGAATATTATAATGTACACAAGACACAACTTTCCTTAATATAAAGTTGTTTTTTCCTTATGAAAAAAAATCTCAACATGTGCTTCAAGCTTTTGATAAACTTAAAGCCACATCAAAGGTCATGGAATCTATATTAGATAAGTTTGGGAAGCACAAACTTAGTCTTGGAGGCTATGTTAAAGTAAAAAGGAGATATGTAAGTATTATATTTAAAATACTTCTACACTAAATTTTTGTAAGATTATTTAAATCTAAGTCAAAATTAATTGAATTATGTTATAATATGTAGTTATTCAAGGCTAAGAGGTTGCCCACCATAGATGATCTAAAATTCATCTTGAAAGAGGGGTTTAAAGCCTTGGTTGAATTAAAGAGAGGCAAAGCACAAAATACTCCTACTATGAACATGGATGTAAATAAGTGAAGTATATTTTGAAGTTTGAATTATAAATGGGTTTAGGGTTTATGTATTAAATAGTTATAAATATTATTGCAGGGGCATGGAGACACTATTATGGATAATGTGCCCATTATCAACTTGTTGATGATGATCAACCATAGGTTGACAATACCACCATGTTACTACACCAGGTACTAATCACGCTGAATTATATGTAAATGAATTGTATCAAATTAGATGCTTGATAATTAATAAATTATATTTTTTATGCTCATATAATATGAATAAGGTGACTTATAATTTTTATTTTATTTTATTCTAGTATGGGTGATCCTATTCAGCCATATGATTAAAGGCATCTTTTTTATTCTCAACATGAATATCTAGCAAGAGAAGAAGAGCATTAAGAAAAAAATGACAACATAGAATTATAGACACGATGAAACAAAATAAAACTAGGAGGAAATAATGTGGTAGACATAAATGTATTGTATGAACAAAACACATCGACATATAATTGGTACAATTAATGATCTTTACATTACATTTAATTGGTATATTTGATGTTCTTATTTTAATTCCACCTCTTTGCCACTATGATGTGTATGTGCATTGTTTTATATTTAAATTGGATATGGAGAAATGAGACTAATGTGAAGGGGAGGAGGGACCATATGAGTGTTGACCTTCTCGTTAGTAGATAATAAAACATTCTCAAATCCAAGAGAAGTTCTAGAGAGTAACAGAACAACCACATAATGAGCCCACATAATGAGCCAAGTAATAATAGGAACCCTTACATAACTTATAATTAGTATTTTTTTATCGAGTTCTTATAGTTTCTTCTCTTTCTTCATATGCATATTAAACCATATGGTAATCAATATTTGTGGTTTCCATTGTACGTGAATTTTAATGCAATGATGGACTATGAGATGGGTCAAAACTAGTATAGAGTGGTGTCACATAATACGTTCAACAAGATCGAGATGAAGACTGGCTCGACATTGGTTGTCAACTTTGAAAGTGTGAGTAATATGGTTTTTGTGTGGGTTTTATAACATTTTTGTTTATGGGTAGTGGATTCAAATTCCATAAGATATAGAACCATTTTGTTTTTCAGCTTAAAAAAATATTGATTTAAAAAAATATTGATTTTAGTAATATATAAAAATTGTTATCGTAGAAAAAGAAAGGAATGAAATAATGGAAATAAAGTTACATAGATCCTTATGTAGATATTTTGTTACTATATGAAGTTAGTACCTAATGTAAAATATGTGCTCATTGAATAAATAAACTTAGATTCATTTCTGTTAGACCCATTTGGGTTCCTGACAGTTCTATTTGAAGATGTACCAGGTTACCTTTGATCAATAGAATATCAAGGAATTGTTTTTTTCGTCTGATAAAAAAAAAGAAAAGAAAAAAAAGAAAAGAAAGAAAGATTCGTTTCTTGTTTACTTAAAATATTATATGCGGCTAAAATCCCTTAATGAATGAGGCCATACATGCTAATTATTGTCAAAGTATTGCTTGCTCTAAATCTTTTTTAATATTGTTTGTTATATTTTTTAAAGTGGTGTTTATAATGTTTGCTATAATATGCCGTTTTTTGGGAAGTGTTTTCATCATGTTAAGGATCATTACTTTTAGTGGCAATAGAACCTTATTTTCCAAAACTACATTTTCAATGGTTAAAGATCTTGTTTTCAATGCCCGGTGGAACATTGTATCAATGAAGGTACAATCATTTCTATTTTTATATAAACAAAAGATTATAAATTAAAAGAATTTGGAAAAGTGAACAAACTAGAAAATAATAAAGCTTGTTTAAAAATTTGTGAGGATAAGTAAAGCATTATTTATCATTAGATATTTATGTTTTCTCGAGTAATAATTGTAAGTTTTTGACTAGAAACTGTATAACATTTAAATTATGATTTTTTTGTATAGAGAGTAGTGAGGTGCTTTACAACCTAGTATGAGGTAGATGTTTTCACGTAACGTAACGTTATGTTGCCAACAAAAAAAATAATTAAAAAAATTCCAAACTAAAAATTTATCAAAAAATCCATGTTGGCTCATAAAAAATAAAATAAAAACTAGCATAAATCCATCTTAAACCCGGACTTATCAAGAACCAAGAGGGATCAAATTTCTTCATGTGCAATTTTTTTATGGACATGTAAAAGATTTAAGGTTAAAAAGAACTTACACCTCAAGAAATTGGATCCCTCTTGGTGCTTGATAGATCCGTGTTTACGATGGATCTATGTTGGTGTTAAGATTTAGAAGTACTACATAGTCTAAATGTGTGCTCATTGATTGAATGTACTTAGATCCTTCCTTATTTACTTTAAATTTTATTGCACTCCAACAAAACTAGAAATTAGCACCTACTTTAACGCCCTTTTTAGGTGTAAGTTTTTGCCTAGTTGAGTGGGAAAATCCGGTGCTAAACTTGGTGTGAACTTACATTTTTTTAAGGCTCCAAGATTTGCACCAACTTTCGCACCCTCTTTAGTGCCTCCTTTAGTGCCCTCTTTAGCGACATAATTAGCACAAAAAATAACCCTATAAATTGTGTTAGGTTTAGTGCCATGGGTCATGCCAGGGTTAGCGCTAATAATAGTTCCTGAAAGAGGCCATTTACTCCACCTTGAATGGTTAATTTAATTCCAATTTAGCAGCCGATTCGGCATCCATGTTTGCTTCCACATTAGTGCCAAGTTCGGTGTAACATTAGTGTCCATTGTTGCATCCATGTTTGCTTCCACAATAGCACTATGTTTTTCTTCCAATTTAGTGTTGAGCATGGAATCAACATTAGCACCCACTTTGGCATCCATGTTTGCTTCCACATCAGTGCCATGTTTGGACAATTCCCCTTTAGCTCCAAGTTTGGTATCCACTTTAATGCCAAGTTTGGCATCCCTATTTGTTCCATAATAGCACCATGTTTGGCTTCCCATTAAGTGCCAAGTTTTGCGTACACTTTAATGCCCAAATTTGCATCCATGTTTACTTCCACATTAGAACCATGTTTGTCTTTCATGTTAGTGCTAGGTTTGGAAACCACTTTAGCACCTAGTATGGAATCCATGTTTTCTTCCATAATAGTGCCACAATTCACTTCATGTTTAGCACTTATTGTTGATTTCCATTTAGCACCTATGTTTTCTTATGCATCAATGTGACTTTTCGCTTCCCATTTAGTGCCTAGTTTTGCTTCCTTGTTGGATTCTAGTTTTGATTCCATTTTGGATTTTAGTTTTTTATGCACACCACATTCAGATTCCCATTTAGCATCATGTTTTTACATCTAATATTGCTTTTGCATTTGTGCCATATTTGACTTCCTTTTTAGCTCCAAGTTGTGCTTCCTCATTAGCACCGCTTTAGGCTTCCTATTTAGCACCTATGTTTGCATCCAAGTTTGCGCCAATGTTTACTTCCACATTAGTGCCACATTTTGCTTCCACATTAGCGACACATTTTTCTTCATGTTTATAATGTCAAATTTTGCTTCCTTGTTATGATTCCCTTTACTATAAGTATTTCATTAATATCAATAGTTCTCATATTTCATTTATTTCATAGTTCTCAAATAACATAATGAAATATACAAAAGCAAATATCATGGTTCAAATTTATACCATATCATTAATGAAGAAATTTAAAGCAAATGGACAATCATCCAAAGTAGTAATATCATCATACTTATTAATTCTCCATAAAATAATCATTAACAACTTTCAATATATATAAATTAACAAGATAATACCTATAACATCATCATTATATTTTATCAAAAGAAGTGAAAGTCAAATATATCATCAGATCAATAACTTATCATGGAGATCATTATAGTAAACTAAAAAGAACAAGTCACACACACATACACACACATACTCGATGAAAATATCAATATTACAAGAAATAAGTTTTATGCTATCCATATATAGAAAAGTAAAACTGATAAAGGGTGATCAAGTTTATATGTCAATAATAATCCATGGTATGTCAAGTCAATATGACCCAAAATGTAATATGAATTTGGATCATCATAAAAGCTACAATACATGTCCAATAACATGGAGAAAGTAATAAACATTAACATCCTCTTGATAAATTTCATTGGCTACCACAATCAACATCACCATCATAACCATGACCATCGTCCTCATGATCTTTATCAACCTAAATACCATATTCATCATCATCTTTGTCTAATCCATCATCATCGTCAGCAACTCCTCTCTCTAGTCCACTTTTAACATAGTTTGGATCATCATCCATGTGATCTTCTTCACCAATGTTCTGAAAATAAAAATAAAAAAATTAATCAATATTAAATGTTAGTATTATTTTCATGCCATAATGTATATATGTGTTATATTTATAATAGTGTTATGTTTCATTCATTCTCATGAGTTTTCCAACCATGAATATATGTAGCATTTCATACTTAGATAATAATCACACATATCTCGTGTATGCACATAAGTAAGTGCGCACACACACACACACACACATCATCAATTTCCAAGTCGTAATAAAATAGGACATCAAGTGAACCAAAAATAAACAACCCCATCATATAAAGCCAAGAAAAATAGGACATCACATATACTCCCCTCTTCGAACAAAAATTTGTCCCGAAGTTGTTCTGTAAACATAAGAAACTCTTATATATAGATCAATAAGGTTTCAAACTTATAAGGATTATGTTAAATAACATAAGAATTTCAATAGTTGGTCCAATGCGAAATCAATAATTCATAGTTCAAACTTAAGCATCATTACATAATAACACCCATTGTGCCACTCCTGTGTAATAGTACATCAAGTCATTAAGAATGCATTAAGTCATATATGTGCTACACCTTTACAATGTCGAAATGTGTAATTTTTATAATTACATGTGTAATGATGTCTAGTTGATGTTGTAAGATGTGATAACTGGCATTGGAAGACAAAATCAAACAAAATAACACTTACCATTGTATTATTGAGCTATCCCACATTTATAATGGAGAATAATACTCACTTACCTTTCATTATATAAAGAGGTGGAAAATTATATATCACACATGTAAAAAAAGGATTCTATTATTTTATGTACCTCTTGGTATATAATAGAGGCAAGTGGGATCCATTAAGAAATCATGTTGAAAAGCATTGTATCATTGTGATCATCTTTGTAATACTTTGGTATAGTATATGTGGAGTGGAGCTCAAGTTGTAATGTTGGAGATATTTCGAGGAATACGAATATTTTTCCCTTCCCATGGGTGTTTACCCATTTGGGTTTTTTCCACGTATATCTGTTGTTATCTTGTCTATTCTCTTATCTCCATTTTTATTAACGTGCCTTGTTTCTTGATTAGATAGAAGAATAGAATGACTCATAGTATGAATGTTTTGTATTGTTGTATGATTTTACTCATATCCTCAATATTCTAACATGGTATCAGAGCAGGTTGCTATACTCTACCTCCTTTAGTAAAATCTTGGATTTTTTGTTTTCAAGCAACATCATCTCATGTTTTTGCTTGATCACTTCATGTTTTGTAGTTTTGTGTCCTAATATACAATACCCAAGTGGTAGGTTTTCATATCCGAGCTTTATTCTACATATTTGAAATTATTTTTTCAAACCCTAACTTTCACCATTAATTTTTAGAATTTTCAAGTTTTTCTTGATTTATTTTTGTAGTTTTGAATTGAAATCTATTGAATACTAATATGGCATCATGGATCTATCTTTTGGCTTGGAGATCTGGGTGTTTGGTTGTTTATGTTCTAGGTTATTGGAAGTTTCCATCCAGACGATTTTGGTGGTAGTTTCGACAATTTTTTTGTAGGTTTTCCCAATGTTGACAGTCATACACACACCTATACACTGCCAAAGTGCATATACGTGCCCTACCTTAATCCAACCCACCCAACCCACATATGCACTATTTTCGGTGATTTTTTTGCTTTCGGGAATTTTTGTTCGTTGTTTTGTGCAGAGAAGTTGTAGATCTTTTGGTTAGTTACATAAAGATTTCAACATTGGTGAGGAAATTCTAATTTTAAATGACTTTTATTCTTTTCGGGACAATTCAATTTTTTGCATTTTGATCAGTTTATGATCTATCTCCATGAATTCAGAAGTTGTTTATATTCCTTCATTAGTTGGATCTAACTATTTCTCATGGAAGAGAAATATGATTGACATGCTTAGGAGTAAGAACTTATGGAGTTTAACTAAAGTTGATCTAACCGAACCAACCGATGGAAAAGAATTGGCAATATGGGAAGATAGATGTGATCAAGCAAGAGGATTCATTATACAAACTTTGTCAGATAACTCATAGGTACACATTGAGGTTGAGGATAGTCCTATTTAGGTATGGAAGACCTTAGACTCTTTATTTGATAAAAGTGATGATGTTTTCTTACAATCTTGAAAAGAAAATCCATGAGTTAAAACCATGAGATTTTGATAGAATAGAGTCATTTCTTGCTTAAATTAAAATTTATGATGAAAAATTAAATAATTGTGGTAAAGGTTACAAGAATGACAATGCTCTAACTATTCTTGTTGAGCAAAAATTACTTCATTCTTTGATATGTTCATCCAAACTAGGAATAGGGCCATTGAAATGTCAAATGGTACTCACAAACCCTCTTTTAAACATTTCTATAAAGGTTTGATAAATTAGAAAGATAGATTAATTTCTAGTAGTCAATTATCTAATAATAAATCTCTAATGGAACATAGTAAAAATAATCCTACTAAGACTTTTAATAAAAATTCTAAACCACATAAACAAGCATCAAGTTGTATTGATGATGCTTTTAATGTTTCTAACATGGTGTCTCACCAAAAAAAGTGTTTAATGTGTGTAAGTATTGTGGCAAAACCAACCGCCCTAAAAATATTTTCTTTAAATGGAGACATGAACTTGTGAAAGCAAAGAAAAAGTCCTTTGAAGAATAGTCAGTGTCCCCGTGTGCTTATTCTGTTCTTCCAAGTAATTCTTCTTCTAATGTGGAATGGATAATGAATTTTGGTGCTTCTAATCACATGATTGGTTTAGCTTCTTTGTTTAATTCTTATGACACTAAAAATTACACACAACATAAAGTATCTGTTAGTGATGGTAATCGTATTTTAGGATCATGTGATGTTAATGTTCCTAATGGTACTCTGGAAGATGTACCAAACCCATGATAGAGGCAAAATTTGCGTATCTTCATAGTTTGTTGGGAATGCAGGAAACTATCATCAAGGGGGATAGTTGATGTAATTACATCTTCCTCCTTCTATGTGTTTTTCTCCCAGTCATCATTAAGGGGGAGTGTTGGAATGTGTAATTTTAATAATTACATGAGTAATGATGTCTAGTTGATGTCATAACTAGCATCATGAGGAAAAACCAAACAAAATAACTCTTAATATTATAATATTAGTTATCCCACATTTATAATGGAGAAAATACTTGTTTTACCATTCAATTATATAAAAAGGTGGAAAATCATTTATCCCACATGTATAAGAGGGATGCTATTTTTATGTCTTGGTATATAATAGAGGTGAGGGGAATCCTTTGGTTAATCATGTTGAAAAACATAACATCATTGTGGTAATATTTGTAATACTTTGGGATAACATATGTGGATCAGAGCTCAAGTTGTAATGTTGGAGATATTTTGAGGAATAAGAAGATTTTTCCCTTCCTATGGATGTTTCCACATTTGGGGTTTTACCATGTATATCTGGTGTTCTCTTGTTTATTCTCTTATCTCCATTTGTATTAATGTTCCTTGTTGCTTGGTTAGATAGAAGACTAGAATAGCTCATGATATGCATGTTTTGCATTGTTGTTTGATTTTCCCATATTCTTAGTATTCTAACATACAACAAGTACTTTGGATTCCATTAGATACCATGATTAAACACATAGACAATAATTCCATGTTATACCATACCAATTTTGAGTAGCACTTGGATTGCTTCAACCTAAAATAATCAAACTCACCTCATATATACATGACAACAAAACAAGCTTAAATATTGAAGCGGTTTTTTTGTTTGGCAATATGGTAGTTTG
>LPNX010575166.1:1066827-1217099 GCA_001517045.1 Pseudotsuga menziesii | reverse complement strand
GTTGGTCCTAGGGTATGTAAGGTATAATTTACTTAGAATTCTGCCTAAGTATGGAGAAGAGATAAAGAAAAAGAAGGAGTTGTGACAAAAAGTCAAGAAGAGAAAGGAAGTTGTGACAGGGGCAGTAAAAGGAAGGAAGAAGAAGAGGAAGAGGCGCGACAGAAGAGGAAGCTATACCAGAAGAGGAAGCTGCACCAAAAGGAAGGAGTGCGACAAGGGAAGGTGTGACATAATAACAGTATCAGAAGGCGTGCAAGTAGCATAACAACTGGAAAATGATAGTAAGGCGTAATGCTTAGAAAGTGATAGGCCTTAATGATCATGGGTACAAGTTCAGCTAGAGCTAGTGGAAACCACACGTGTGAAGGCATCTATGTAAGTCAGGCCATTAGTGCCTCCCATTAGGTGTTACTAGAATAGGAAAGATAACATGTTGGTTGGATATAGGAAGTCGGTTGAGAAAGCGATAGAAAATGAGTATGTATTGAGTTTGTATCGAGATTGTAATGAGACTGTATCGAGTTTGTAATGAGGATATAAAGGAAGGAACCGAAGCTGTATGCGGGTTAGACTCTCGGGTTGGACTTCTATTAGACAAGGGTAGAATCTCACTGGATTTTGATTGTTATATTTTGGTTGATGGCTCTGTATTTTGTCTATTAGTATTGCTGAGTGCATCAGAGTTGAAGAATCTGCAGTTGAGTGCGCAGAAGAGTAGGAAAGTTGAGTCGATCCACGATGTGTGCGGATTATTAGTGGAACAAATTAAGAAGAGAGCATAGAGAGGATCAAAGAGCATGAGAGGGAGGAAGAGTCTATAAAGATAGAGAAGAAGATATTGAACATAGTCTACAACTTAGTGCGTAGACGAAAGGTGCATATATTTCCTCATGCCAGATGAAGAGCACCTTGTGGTTTTTTCCCGGATGGGTTTCCACGTTATATTCTGTGTATATGTGTGAGTGTTGAATGTGTTTGAATTACTTGTGTAATTGTTGCATTGAATGAATGATTATAGATTTTCTTACAGATGAATAAATGTATATAAGTCACATTGTATCAGTTGAATATGATTATGCTGCACAACCACTATTGATATAATAATTTGAATAAGAGAGGTTGGGTCACGTCCCAACTGTTGAATCACAACGAACATAAATAATCCACCCACATAATTTGTTGATAACCTTGGTAAAAGGCCAAGGTCCCAGAAATCCCCTACCCAACTGTGGAAACGTGGTTCTGGTAGCTACCCATTCAAGAGAGATATCTCGGGTGAGATTGCATCTGCATCGCAGGTACTACAAAC
This sequence comes from Pseudotsuga menziesii, assembly GCA_001517045.1. Classification (NCBI taxonomy): domain Eukaryota; kingdom Viridiplantae; phylum Streptophyta; class Pinopsida; order Pinales; family Pinaceae; genus Pseudotsuga; species Pseudotsuga menziesii. Next base: position 1,215,790 of record LPNX010575166.1, on the reverse strand, counting down.
TGAGCTCTGGTCTTTTGGGTTGATATTTTGGGCTTTGTTGCATTGAGCAGAAGGGGATGAAGCTGGGTCAGGATCCTTGGAGGAGGGAGAAAATAAAATATATACATATATTGCTAAGGAAAAAATCATAGTTTATTCTATGAGAATAAAATTGCATATTGAAGAAAATATGCCGCATCATATATTTTATCCAAAAGAGGGTTGTACAACTGTCCATTTAGGTATTTGTGTAAAAATGCATAAAATATTCATCCATATCGGGGTTTGAAAAAAAAAATTCATACAAGTCTTGTTGTAGGTACTTTATGACATAAACAAAAAACAGGCATTCCCGATATATCGATTTAGCGAGAAAAAAACATGTGAGTCCATCATTGATGCCCCTATGGAGCCACTACTTCTTCGATAAAATTACTATGGTAATATTCATAATGTTACTCATTGAGGTGTTATGAGATTGACCATTAACCTTCATCCATTTGCATACTTTCTTTAGATAGGGAATAAATAGTCATATTTCCTCCCAGATATACATGATGACAAGTGATTGAGTTAAAATTTGATTTAATAAGCTTTACCTCTCCTAGTAAAGCATCCAGAACCACATTGTGACACTACTGGACCTCCTTCACCCAGTTTAGGACAAGTGTGGAATCACCGAATATTTGAATATATTTTCATCCTTTTCCCAATGCAAATAGAAGTAGGAGCTTTAAGGATAAGAGTTTCATGAAATTATTTGTGTCATGGTCCAATTTAGTTCTAGTTTTGAAAAAATGAGTGTCATAGAGGTACCGAACCGATCGAATCCCACAAACTAAAGTTTCCCCTTGAGATTCACCATCAAAGTACTCCCAAGGGATTTGCTTGTTGATTTTTTCTTCAGAAATTATCATGGTGGCTCGTTCCCCTTTTTCTTGGGGAAAAATGAAAGAATACTTAAGCATTTTGAGGCTATAATTTCAAGGGTTTTAAAATCATCTCTAAAATGGAGCTATTTTAGGACAACTATAATCCCCAACAGAGGATGAGAGGAAGAGCCTTAAAGGGATAGAAGCATGTGTTTTGTACCCAGTGTTTTAAAGCATCTTCTAAGTTGATCATCCGTCATCTTAAATCCTATGATTAAAGTATTGAGGACTCGACCCAAACCCCCTTAGAGAAGGGGAACGAGATAACTATGTGAAGGACAATTGGTAAGTTTTTTTTACACAGAGGTCACCAACTTGGCCTAGTGATTTTCCTTTTTTGTAAATTATCCGTGGTTGGGGATTTATTCTCCAAAATGCACCACATGAACAATTTTTCTTTGGAGGGGAATTTAAATTTCCAAATCCCCTTTGACCACCATGTATTCTCTACTAGAATGATATTTTTGATGAGTTGGATATAACCTTATTTTCACATGTATGATCCTGAAGTGTCCAATTTCCATATTATTTTGTTCTCCCGAGCCACAATCTTGATGTAAATTCTATCGAAGGAAATAATAATGGTCCAAGCCTCAACATCGTCACCTTCCAAATTTAATTAAGTTACATCCTTCCAACCTTTAGTCCATAAAGTCATGGATGGCTGGTCTACAACCTCAGAGAGATAGAAGTATCCTTGGTCTTGGAGCAAAACAATTACTTCTTGGGGAAGAATGTAGGATATTTAATAGCATGGAAATGGGTCATATTTTAGCATTAGCATTTTCCCTTTTCCAATCTTCCAGACCAATCTATCTACAATTAGATTGAAAGCTTGAAGGACTGCTTTCCATATGTCTGAGATGTTTTTCTATCTTTTGTTGGAATTTAGAATACAATCCTCTAGTGAATCAGGAGCAATGTATTTATGTGTGATCACCTTAGTCCAAAGTATTTGAGATGAGATTAGTCTCCAGGATCTTTTTGTTGCTAAAGATTTTGAGAATAGAAAAGGGTTTTTAAACCCCCAACCCCTTGCACTTTTTGGAAAGGAAATTCGTTCCCAATAGACCCACATGAAAGAACTATGATCCCAACTACCCCTCCATAGAAAAGAAAAACATTTCCTTTGAATTTTCTCCAATATCCCTTTTAGAATTCAAGCAATGGAAATCTAATAAACATAGATTGGCTCTAGAATGGGTTTAATCAACATCAACCTCCTAGCTCTAGAAATCCATTTATGACACTAGAGTTGTATCCTTTTGTCAATCTTTGCTATCATCCATATCCAATCCTTTTTAGTATACATGTTTGGATTTAATATAAACCCTAGATACTTATATCCTCCATCGAAATCATTTTTTTGGAAGGGAATCATAGATTGAAGATATTTTTGTCTTCCTCCTCCAAATTTAGGCATGAGAGGGTAAATTTCCATTCATTAATCATCATGCCCATGGACCTGCTAAAAAGGTCCAGAATGATAACAATATTATCCATGTCCCTCTTGGATCCATCACAAAATATTATAATTCCATATACAAAGAGAAGATGGGAGATCTTAAGAAGGTGGGGAATCTAGATTCCATGGAAGTTTCCAGTTCTCTTCGCTTCCTTCAAAGCTCTACTGAGACCTTCAACAATAAACAAGAAAGGAGTGGGGACAAGGGGATTCCTTGCTGGAGTCCCCTTTACGATTAAAAAAATAAGAGGCTTCCCCATTAATTATCGTTGTAAAAGAGATTTATTATAGACAACACATAACCCAATTGATAAAATCCACCTTGAAAGCTAGATGGGTTAGTAGGAGATAGAGATAGATACAATTCACTCGGTCATATGATTTAGACAAATCAATATTTATTATTGCCCCTTTGAGATTCCTAGTTTTACTTCTTTGGAGACCCTCTTGTGTAATTCCTTTGACCTCATGGATCTTCTCCTAGAATGGAATCCAAATTGTTCACCCGAGATAGATTCTAAAGGACTTTCCTATATTATGTGAGCGATGACTTTTGAAATTATCTTGTATACACTATTGGAAAGAGAAATTATCCTGAAGTCTTCAAAGGATTGAGGATGATCGAATTTCGGAATCAAGGATATAAAGTTTGAATTAAAAGGGGAAAAAATCCTTTCAAAATTTATGGAATCCTCAACCACTCTTAGCATATCCTAATCTAAGTTATCATAGAAGCCCATAAATAATTCTAATAGGCCATCCATATAGACCTACGATCTTATCTTTTTGAAATCTATAAATAACTTTCTAGAGAACCTATTCAACTTCTTCATCCGTTAGATCATGATTATCCTCTTCGTTTACAAAGCTTGGGAAGAGTTGAGATATTTTGACTATCTCTCCAATAGAGGTTCCTTCATGGGATTTGAACAAGTTACTAAAATGATACTTTTCCATCTTATACAATCCCTCAAAGGAGGATATTTTTTCCCTATATTGATTTTGTAGTCTCTATATTGTATTAGAGAGTTTCCTCCCCCAAGTGTGGGATTGAAAGAAATTTGTATTTTCATCACCCTCTTTGAGCCGTAAATCCTTGATATTAAGTATCCATTTTGCCTCCTTGACTGTAAGAAGAGATCTACATTGACATTCAAATTGCACCATAAGCTCCTTTAATTACACCGATTGAAAACCCCCATCTTCCAAATCATGAAAATCACTCAAGGTTTCTTCTATCCCTCTTAGTTACCTTTCATGATTTTCTTTCTTACGAGTAGCCCATGCTGTTGTCAAATTTTGATATTTTTAAAATTTGCTTCAAAGTGCCCTACTATATGTGTTGGAATCCCTATATCATAAAGGATCCATTTTTTACGACAATTTCCTTGAAAGAATCCTCTTTAACCCATTCCATATTGAACTTGGAAGGGCTTCTTGGTTTGGTGCCATTACCTTTCAGTTATAGGAAGATTGGCATGTGATATGATTCTCCCTTAGATCCAACCCATTTCCTTAGAGGAAATGATATGTCCATCATCCCTTCAGATATTAGGAACATATCCAATCTTTTTGTGATTCTATTTTTCCCCGTTCTTCGATTTTTCCAAGTTGGTTTTAGCTTCATAGGATCAATATCCAATATCTTGTTCCTTTCAAAGTTCTGAATAAATAAATTTTCCAAAGGATTTAGGATGGCGTTTTTCCCCCAAATGTCTTCCTCTCCAAGGAATAATTTGAAATCCCCTCCTATAATAAGATAATTTGAATATATAAAGGTTTATTCAATACGACATTCCAAAAAACCTCCCTTTTAATATAGTGCCCATACAGATTCAAAATTACCATATCCATGTTTAAGTCAGCTAATAATACATCCACCTCGATTCCAAAGGGTATAATCCAAAATTTCTTAGCTTTGATAACCTTAGAGTTATAGCCTATTGCTAGACCTTTAGAGTGTCCACTTGTGTATATTGCAATGAAAGACAAGTGTATGGAAATAGATTCTAGTGAGGTATTCATGAGATCACAATCCCCTAGATTTTATTGACGTAAGAGAATGTTTGGCCTAGTGGTCTCCACGAACTGCTTGAGAGACAATTTTTTAGATAGAATCGAAAATACCCTATAAATAAAAGAAAACGGTAGCATTAGGGGAGCCTAGAGAGGGATTTTGATAATCTAAGTACCTGATCGATATAATTTTTTTTCCAACAACCATATCCGCCATAGCCTAATCTTGGAATTTCGATAAAATATATTTCCTTCCTTACCCCTTTCCAGGATGACAACATATTAGATTCCCCCCAAGCCTCCCCTCGACTATGGGGTTTGGTTGGTCAGGTTTTACTGAGTTCTCAAATTATGAACAATAGCCGAGCCCTTGGAGTTTTTTCGGAGACGATGGGAACAAGGAAGTTTTGGGGGAGGGAAAACAATCAAAACCCAAATTGGGAGGGCACACAATAGTGTAGGTTGGGAGGGAAAGGGGATAGCTAAGCAGAGGAGGAGAGGGGGAGAGGGAGGTCACATCAGTGCTATAAACATTAGAGATATTAAAAATTTGAAAGGATTTAAAAAGAGATGAAACTGGAGACATACCCTTATTTGGAATAACCATGGATGCTAAAGGTTGCAATGGAGAGATTGAGGAGGGATTCGAGGAAACCAGATTCACATGGAGGACTGATGGATCAGTTTGCTACAATCCTGTGGATGTGGAAAGGATCTGATTGGGAGGATTCTTTGTCAAAATTTTCTCCCTTTCATATTCCTTTCCCATCTTTGGATAAGGTGATGCTTCCCCTTTTCCAATTGCCGAGGCATTGTGTTTTTTGCATTAATTCCCATGGTAGACATGAAAATGAGAATACCTGATTCGTCTATATGTTAAAATTTATGTCATGTTCGACATTAGAAAGGGATCCCTTCATGGTCCATGCCTTGTGTATATCAGTTCTATCCCACCACAAATTTTATATCTTGCAACAAACCATTCTTTGTGTTTAGACAAACCAGTATGGGAGCCATTGACATCTCTTCTAAGGATTCAAAGGTAATCCCTACTTCCAAAAACTCACCAAGTGCATTGACGATATGTTTCAGAGCATCTATAGACTAGAATTCTAGAGGAAGGCTAAGGAGTTTGACCCATACAGGAAAAATACTTAGTTTTTTCACACTTCGGGTCAAATAAGGGTGTCCACTTACACAAAGATAGAGGGATTGCATTGATGCTCCAGTTCCTCTGCAAAACCTAAAGATAATCTTTAGGAGAGTTCAACTGAAATGAAAACCATACTTGAGCGATGCATTTAGAATAGGGGTTTAATTGATATTCCCCCCCAAGCCTCCTTATCCTAGTTTTGCAGAAACTTGACCCCAAACCTATAACCTTGGGCCCTTCCTACCACTTTTTTGTATGCATAATCCATGATATTACCCATCTTGATGTCTCTCCCAAAGACCATATCCACCTCCTTTCCCTTTGGGATCCCAAACTTGGTTTTCTTATTCTTTCCCTTTCCTCGAGAGTTCCTCTCTACCTCTTATGAATCAACTTCAGGCTTCTTCCTAAGGTTTTGAGAAACCAAGTGGGGAGAACATATTTTAGAGACCAGCAAGCTTGAGATCCTAACACTCACATGTTCCACAAAGTTCCTGGGATTTTCATCACTTGTCCATACCTGATCCCTATTTGGAATCAATAAGTGGACATCCTTGGCTAGATAATTAAAGTCCGGAAGGCTAAAACTAGAAACCCTAAGGAAAACCCCATAAGAAATATGTGTTTGTGGCACTAAAGGGTTCACATATCCATCGAATAGAGAGAAGGATTCATGGTAAAATGTTTTCGAAGAGGGATGGTGGAGGAAATCCTATCCCCAAGTTAGCAGAGGGAGAGACCAAATGTCATCCACCAAGGAAACCACCTAGAAAAGAGTAAGAATCGGGGGGGGGGGGGACTCACATGGAAAATCAACAACCTAAATAAAAATAAAAACATTGCTTGTTAAAATTGGCCAAGAACCGAAAACCTCCATTTTTCCATTCACTGAAACCCTAGAGAGACTCTGGTCTTGGAGCTTGATATAAAAAATGGAGTCAAGCTACTTACTATCTAGCTGACATCCAAGAGTTATGGCCATAATGTATTTCCATTCATATGGATTGTTGAAATAACTAAAAAGGATAATGTCTCCATCCATGAGTTTGACATCAAAACCAAATTAGTGGTAACAGGTCAAAAAAAAGGTGCGCCACTTTGTTGAGAGAGGCCCCATGTGACCAGCCTAGAAAAAGGTAGGCTATTGCAGAAAATAGAAAAAAAAGAGTGGGTTGTAGTTGTGGCCCCAACCTTTGCACCTGATCCTAAGAGCCTGTCATTTTGTCACATGGCTAACCGTGAGCCAAAATTATCCTCCCAAATGTAATATTGGTTTATTCCTAATCATTACATAAGTTGTTATTATATTAAATATTAAATGTTTTAATCCATGTATAGTAAATAGTCATTTAATGTGTGTGTGTGTGTGTGTGTGTTTTCTTATTAGAAAAATGTAAAAGTAATAAGAACATTATTAATTATATCCCTACATTATTATACATTAATAAGAATGTAACAAGATATAATAGTAATGTGTGACAATTATGATGCATTAATAATTTAATATGCCATATCAATAAAACACATCTTTAATACATTATTATTTGTATATGGCTTCTTAGGAGCTTGAGAGCATGGAGATCATGATACTAATGTGCTTATATTGAAACCATGTGCTAGAGCTTGATCACCTTGAGTTGGTGGATTTCCTTGAATAAGTCAGTGGAGCATCTTGGCTATGGATTTCTTATGAGCTGCATAACCTTAACAAGGCCTTACCAAATTTGTAGCTCAATAGGCTCAGAACAAATTCCTATGATGGGGAAAGGATATATTCAATCCAACTCATTTATATAATTGGTAAGTAACATTTTCATACCAATGTTGTGACTAGATTTTGAAGGGTTTCTTGTGTAGTATACTGGTTTGGAAATGGAATGGTCGAGCTAGTGTGAGTGATCAATGTGGGAAGTTGAGCTATGATATTCATACCATCTGTGACCTCGCTATTCATGCTAGAGGATTTCTAGAGGATGACATATAGAGTTTCATTCAATAGTAAAAGGAAATCATTATTTGGAAATTGGGTATTTTTCTCTTTATTTGACACATTGACTACATTTGCCAATGTTGGAGCTCCACCTTGGGGAATTACACAACATGGGTATATCATGAAATCCTCCATTGCATTACATCATAGGGTTTTTCTTTCTAAAATAAAAAATTGGATAAGCACCCAATTCTCGTGACATTCCATGGCCTCATCTTGATGGTAGCAGTCCCACCATAATCACTATGTATAGTAGGAAAATCATTCCCCGACAACTATTCCATATGGTTTAGCCATAAATTAACACATATAATTAAAACTTTTTGTGTTTTTATATTGTTGTGAATGATGTATTTATGATGGTACATGGGGGTTAGAGCAATTGGTAATTAGTAATTAAGATGAGAACTTGTATATGGAATGTCACAAGTTCAAATCCCCTGTGGGTACTAGCTTACAAAAAAATGATGTATTTGTGATGGTTTATTTTTATCATCGCATAGTCATTTGGTTACAATAATTGTGGTATGGTTTATAATTTTTTTTTTCTGTCTATGGTTAAATCTCAAAATATTGTGGTCCATAACCAATAAACTAGTTTTCAATAAAGGCATAAGTGTTTCACTTTCTCAAATTTCATAGAGGGGGCAAGTATGCTAGAATTTTGAATCACAAGCAATTATGTTAGACTTTCATTCATTTAACATAACATGTCATAATAATTGCATGCATAAGGATCATTCAACGAAAGACATTCATCAGTAGACATAAAGGCACATATATTTATCCCGGGAAAACCCTCTCATGGGTAAAACCTAGTAGAACTTCTCAGTATATATTCGTTAACCAAGTACAATGTCACAGAGTTAACAACAAGCTTACAATCCTCTTACAAAAAGATATAGGAACTCTAGACAAACCCTAGATAAAGATATAGATGTCTTCCAAGTCTTCTACAACCCAAAACAATCTTCTTCTTTGTTGGAGCTAACCTCTTCCTTGAACTTGCTTATTTTGGGTGTGTGTTCCAAATGAGGAGGGTGATCCCTCTATTAGTACTTTTTTTTGGGTGACTTTTTCTTATGGAGACGACTTAAATTTTGTGAGGATAAAATATAATATCATTTTATTTCTTGAGCTGAAATTACAAATACAATATAACATTAATATTTTTAGGGTTTTACATTACAAATGCAATAAGAATATCTTCTAAAGCTACATCTAAATTCAACACTCCCTCTGAGCAAGGAAGGTATTATTCTGACACAATATTCAACAATAATTTTGTTATATTGTACTTGAACATTTACTTGTTGATATTTTCATGAATCTATCCATCACTAGAAGTTCTGTACGAGCAATCCCTTTTCATCACACCATGCATCCAGTATATTATCATAACATCTCACTAGTGGGAAGAAACCTCATCATCCTTTCAGACTGTTTGGATATCGACATCCTTTCAGAACTTATGTCATCATGAAACTTCCATATAATCCATCTGCAAGCTTTGCAATATGCTATGACAACTGTTGGGCTCCAATCCACTAATGCAGATCAGACCTTGTGTTTATGTCAATCCCGAGTTGGTAGACTTAGAGGCATATCCAAATATAAGGACTCAAAGCTAGGATTCACTTGGAAATCTAGTTTATCTATGAAATAAACCTATTAACAAATTAAGTTACTGTGATTTGAAAACACAAAAATTCCCTTACAGGAACAGCTTCATTTGATATTTCACTTACACAGCAATTTATATGTGAAAGATTCTAAGATAATAAAAACGAATTAAGCCTAACCCTAAACTATGAACTACGAGATTCTGTCTATTATCCCAGCACTGAATAAACAATCAATCGTCAATTTCCCTTACAGGAAAGCATTCATAATGTATAATTGTTCTTAATACTTCATCATCGAATAAGCAAGCGATGTACAGCATAATGAGATAGTAGTCTGAACCATTCCTTTAATATAACTAATAAAATGACAGAGCTTATAAAACTTGATTGAAAGCAGTCTAACTCGTTCTGCAATAAGAAAATCGAATCCTACAGGAACTAAAACATACCATTGACACAATCCAAATCGTTTGCAACAATCCAAATCGTTCACTGGCAATTGAAAGGTGTACAGACTCGATAGAGGGGGACCTCCAATGCCTCGTTCACACACGCAAATGAAGAATCACAGAGCTTTAAAATTTAATTATATTCACCATCAAATCGATCAAACACAATAATAGAACAACGCAGTCCAGAACAGTATGCATTTTCTCCCAAATCGTGATGCCTTTCTCCTCTGTTTTATGAAGTACTTATACAAATTCTTGAAAACTAGAAATGCTATTAATCTGGAAACTAATTAATGAAACATAGTCCTCGAGATCCTCTATCAGATCCACAAAATCGGAACTGCCCTTCTTTTGTGCTGAGTGGTAGCACAGGTGGTCGTCTTTGACTGACTTTGACTTGACACCTATGAGAGCCACATCATCTATTCGTTGGAAGTTTATCCATCCTTGGACATTGAGGATCTTCTCTCCATCTTTCAGTTCAAGCCTAGTTGGCCTGCAAGTGTTCAACCTTGGAGACATTACGGGAAGTTAGCACATCCTGTAATCCTGAATAAAAACCTTAGTTTAAATGCTTTAAAAATCTCAAAATTCAATCTGTTAAAAAGCAATGACATTTATACCTTTTAACCAAAGTTTGTGGGTGAATTTAAGGCTTTATAAATCAGTATGAAGGTTTTATGGAGGAAAATGGAAGATATTTAGGTGACAAAAAGAGGTCAAAATGGTGCCCAACATCTCCCCCAAGAGGAATCTGTTGCATGTCCTCATGCCCAAAAATATTTGACCTTGTTTATATCAAAAACCAAAATTTTGCTGCTGACCCTCTTGCTTTTAATCTCCTGTCTGAGATGATGCATTTGTTGAAGCCCGAGATGCATAAAGGACTTTCAGTCTCTCATATTTAGTTTTATAAATCTTCTTTTGCTTATACCATCTGTATGCATGTTTGGAAATGCGTGTCCTTTGAACCTTAAGCTTCCAGTTGATTTCTTTTAACTTCTCATTCCTTTGCTCTAATTCCTTTATCTCAAGTTTCAACCTCCTAATCCTTTCACTGTTTTTGGAAGTCTTCTTCTTCTTCATTTTCATTAGGAGCTGCATAGAATTGGTGTCCATCCTCAATTCTTCATTCTTTTGTACCAAATCTTCTTTCTTTTCTTCTTCCATAGTTTGCTGCTCTGAGAAAAGAGAAGCTGAGTCTTTTAGTATTTCCTGTCTTGATTGCTTTTCCTTTTCCTTCTCTTGCTGATCCAAGAAGAGATTGATTCTTTTTGTCTGTTTAATCACTTCATCAGTTTCTTGGATATCCTGCCCTATTTCATCTGCTAGGTTTTCTTCTTGACTCGCCAAGGTTTGTATGTGTTCCTCATCTTCTAATGCTGACTGGCTTCGAACTTGCTGATACTTCCTTGGATTCCTCTTATAAGTAGTGAAAATCTGGTCTTGCTTTTGGAACTGTTTTTCTTCTCTCATCACACTCCTGGTTCGTATCCTTCTCTGAGGCTGTTTGGAACTTGCTGCCTCAGAGTTGTCTTCATCATCTGTAACCAGCAACAACTCTTTCTTTTTCTTTTTCCCCTTTGGCGTTTTTGAGCTTGTTTCCTTAGGGTATGTTATCATCAACAATTCATCTTCTTTTAAACCTTCTTCAAGCAATTCTTCCTGCTCTTCAAACTGATTGTGAATTAAAAATTTTGACCATGTCACATTTTGCTTCTGCAACTCATGCTTGATGATGATTTTGATGAGTCCACAGTGAAAAAGGCTTGTCATTTTATCTTTTGCACGCCTTTGGACAGCCTTAGCCATCTTAGATAGACTCTGTAATTGGAAATAGGGCATATTAATCTCACATTCACCTTTTAAATGCTGCAACATCTTGATATGGTAAAGATAAACAATACTAAATCGGCCTTCACAAGTAATGAATTTTTGGATAATATAGACTACTTCATCCCAAGGATGAATTAGCCAACTCCTTGGTATTCCTTTCTTCCATTTTACTGACCCTGCTCTTGATCTGCACAAAAAGGGTATCCATGCCTTCTCCTTAAATTGCTTAGTTTTGAAAAATCTTTCTCCTTGCTGTGGCAGGCCAATAATTTATGCTAAGATATCTCCAGACAGTCTGAAGTTCAAGTTTCCCACTATAACCCTTTCTCCATCAAATGTTTCACCAAAATATAGACTAACACGATCATTATTCCCATCGAACTTTTCAAAAAAAGTTACCCACTGTTTCTTTGCAAAAATCTCCATGCAATTCTCATGAATATCAGTGGGATTAAATTTTGCTGGTTCTAGTCTAGATGACATTTTGAACTTTAATAGGAAAGAGATATACAACAGGAAAATTCAACCTTTCAATTTTTAACTCTGCATTTGTTTTCTTATCCCAAAATGACACTCTGAAAATGTAGAATTGCTGCTGGTCTTAGCAAAGTCTTTGGCAAAGAAAAGGTTTAAGCTTTACCTCCTTTCTGGTGAAGCTGCCTTCAATTCTTCTTGCGCGATACTTCCACAGCAAATTAGTGCCTGCGCCCTTCCTGTAATCCACGGCTTCTTCTTACTGAAAACTATTACCCATAGCAATCGGTTTTTGCAGAGAAAAAGAGTTGGATTTGGTCCAAAGAAGAATGACCAAATCGTAGTCCCCAATTTCACCAATTCACAATACAAGTTTCAAGCACATTTGTATACTGTCGTGGGGCATATAGCCACGTTTCTTGTCATCATTATATGAACGTGCCACTTTTCATTCATTTATTCATTCAGGAAAGAAATCAAAGGTAAGGTTTTAATTCATCTGCATATAACACGCTTTAATTTCTTGGTATGCCCCAATGTTTGATTACAAATTGAAATGAAGGGATTTTTTTTTTTAACTGAAGTGGATTCTTTTCAATTTTAAAAAAAAAATACACACGACCATCTATATTCTATATGTATGTTTGCTTAATGCATGATGCACCAATATATATATACATATAAAACATTGGAAATTCCATGTTTTATTTTTCTTAAAACATTTCACTTTCTGCTGAGAAGGAGACCCTGTTTGTCTTTCTGCTAAGAAGGAGACCCTGCCTGTAGAATGCAGTATATGTTCTGGCCATTAAAATTTTGCTTATGGGTTTGATTTTGACCACCATTTTGACCCTTAGGGTAGGATGATGAAAGGTAAATGGGATGCTGGCAGAGATTATGAGGATAGTGAAGTAGGCAGTCAAGCTTACGAGGGTTGGTAAATATGTCATCACTTAGAAACAAAGAATCATGCAACTTTTAAAACACAAAAACTAAAATTCTTACAGACTTTGCTTGATATCCCTGTATGATGAGCTTGCTTCTTGATGTAGCTAGTTTGCAGTTTATTGCTGATTCAAATATGTCCTTCTGATGTTCATTTTCAAAGATGTCTGCCATCTCAGATCCCTTCTGCTTTGCTGGAAGTCAGGTCCTTCTGCTTTACTGGAAGTCAGGTCCCTCTGTATTGCTAGAAATCAGTGTATTGCTGGAAATCAGGTCGCTCTGCATATGAAAAATACTTGGAGGGTTCCTAGAAAGCATAAAAATGCTTATCCCCCTCACAGGCCTATTTATTGACTTGTCCTCAAGTCAAACAAAAACTTGATTTATTGAAAACAAAGCTATGTAAAAGGCATGAAATTTGAAAAGAATATTTTTATGAATTTTCAATGGCCAAGCGAACCTGGTTTTCCATGGAAAATTCAAGTTTATGTTATGCCAGTGACCTGGTTTTCACAACTAAACTCCCTTTTCTTTTGTTTATATATATATATATATTTTTATATTTTGTTTTTTTTTTTCTATTTTTGTTTTCTTTTTCTGTTTTTTATTTATTTACTATATCAGATCAGCTAAGAAGCAGGTGAAGGAGAAACACCAATGTGTCTATCCAGCACTTCCATTTCCCTTTGCTGTGAAATCTGCTGTATGAAATCTTCCTTGTTGATAGGCTTGGTATACAGTTTGAGCCGATGGCCATTGAACACAAATGTACGTGCTTCATCATCGATTGTTTGAAGTTTGATTGAGCCATTATCATATACCTCTGCAATCTCATATGGACCAAGCCAATGAGTTGTAAATTTGGCTTTGAAGTCTTTGAACTTTGAGTCAAACAATAGTGCCCAGTCACCGATATGAAATTGTCTCTTTTTGATAAACTTGTCATGCCATTGAGCTCTTTGTTGTTGGATTAAAATATTGTGTTCTATGGCAGCCTGTCTCATCTCATCTAGTTGATTCAATTGAAGTATTCTTTCTTGCTGAGCCTCAGAAAGATCCATACCCAAATCTGCTGCTAACTTGAAGGTATGAATTTGAAACTCTATAGGGAGGAGGACTTGCTTACCGTAAACAAGCTAATAAGGAGAAAAACCAGTACTGTTTTTCCAAGTGATCCGGTATGTCCATAAAGCTTCAGTAAGCTTAGCTAACCAATCCTTCCTATGCATTTGGACAGTTTTGGTGATGATGCCTTCTAAAGTCTTGTTTGTAGATTCCACTTGGCCATTTTCTTGTGGATGGTAAGGGGTAGACTTTTTGTGTTTAATCTTGTACCTTTCTGCTATCTCCTGCACTAATTTGGAAGTAAAATGCGCACCTTGATCAATTACAATCTCTTTAGGCACCCCAAATCTGACAAATATCTCCTCAAAAACAAAGTTTACCACGGTCTGTTCTGTGGCTCTTGGTAATGGTTTGGCTTCTACCCACTTGGTGACGTAGTCTGTACATACCAAAATGTACTTCTTCCCTTGTGATGGTGGATGAATTGGACCAATGAATTCAAGGGCCCATTTTTCAAACGGTTCAATGAGGATTTGTGGTTGGAGTGGCATTTCATCAGACCAGATTGGCCGTCCCATCCGTTGACAAGTATCACAACTTCTAACATACCTCTTAGGATCTTTGAAAATAGAAGGCCAGTAATACCCCAAATTGAGTATCTTGTATGCTGTTCTTTTATCAGTATTGTGTAAGCGAGACAGGAAATCTGCCACTTGATTTTCCCGTCCAGGTCGATCTAGAACAATGATATTGAATTCCTGCATTAATAACAACCATATAGTAATCCGACCATTAGTGATAGATTTATTCATTAAATATCGTAAGGCTGAATGATCTGTATGGACAAAAATTTCGTAGCCAGTTATGTAATGACGAAATTTGTTTACAGCATGAACCACCGCTAACATCTCCTTTTTAGTGACTGTATAGTTCAACTCTGCAGGTGTCAGATTTTTACTAATAAAATAGATAGCATAAGTCATGGTATGCTCTTTCTGTCCCAACGAGGCCCCTATTGCAGTAGCAGAGGCATCGGTAGAAATATGGAAAGACAATGTCCAATTTGGTCCCCTTAAAATGGGAGTAGTTGAGAGCTTCTCTTTAAGTATCTGAAATGCAGATTGACAGTCAGTATCCCAATTAAAATTCACATCATTTGAAAGCAATTTAAACAATGGTAGAGCTATCTTACTAAAATTTGCAATAAATCTATGATAATAGCCTGCATATCCTAAAAATCTTCTTACATCTGTTTGAGTTGTTGGTTTAGATAAATTTTCAATGATTTGAATTTTAGCAGGATCTACTTTTATTCCAGATGAAGAAATGTGATGTCCTAAAACTATCCCTTCAGTCATCATCATAAAACACTTTTCGTTACTAAGGGAAAGATTTGAGTCAACACACCTTTTTAAAATTTTCTCCAGGTTTGCTAAGGAATCCTCAAAGGTACTTCCATACACAGAAAAATTGTCCATGTAGATTTCAACACATTCATGAATTAGATCTGCAAAAATGGCCAAGACTGCCCTCTGAAAGGTAGCTGGGGAATTACATAAGCCAAAAGGTAAAACTTTGTAGGCATATGTGCCCTAGGGACATGTAAAGGTGGTTTTGTCCTGGTCTTCTTTTGCAATACTGATTTGATTATACCCACTGAAACCATCTAGAAATGAAAAATATTCTTTTCCAGCTAAGGTATCCAACACTTGATCAATAAAAGGAAATGGAAAATAGTCTTTTAATGTTGCCTTATTTAACTCCCTGTAATCTACACATATGCACCATTTACCATTATTTTTAGGAACAACAACCAAGGGAGAAACCCATTGGCTGTCGGAGATAGGGTAAATAAATCCCACTTTTAACAACTTCTGCAACTCTTCTTTGACTATCTCTTTTAGTATGGGGTTCATTCTACGTTGCGGTTGTATAAGAGGTCTGATTTTATCATCTGTGTAAATATGGTGAGTGCATGTCTCATGATGAATACCTAGCATATCAGTGTACTCCCAAGCAAATGCATGGGAATGCTTATTCAGCAAAGTAATCAACTGTTCTTCCTGTGATGTAGTAAGATGTGCACTTATATTCAAATGTTTTCCTGGACTGATTTCAACTGTTTTACTTTGAATATCGGTGATTGAATGAACATTAAAAATATCATGAAGTGCCAATGCTAGAGAATGTACTGTACAATTTTCCTGAAAATTATAACCCAAAACTTGATTTGCTACAGCATATTGCATGTCTCTTAATTCTTCAGAAATATCAGGTTCAACAATGAAATAATCTAACAAATCTTCGTTGTTTTCTTCCTGAAAATCAAAGAACTGATTTATACTTAGGATAGGCTGAATCACTTATTCTTCTTGTTCTTTGGTCTCATTAATCCATGACAGCTGATCTAATGTAGAAGGTCTTTGGGCAGAAGGGTAAAGTGCAATTTGTTTCCTCTCTGTCCCATGTGAAATGAGCATACTTCCTGACCTACATCCTATGAAGGCATCCGCTGTTGCCAACCAGGGTCTGCCAAGAATCAATGGGTGACTTCCTAGATTAGACTTTGGTTGTAGCACTATAAAATCGACAGGATACTCCTAGGAGTCTAAAGAAACAATGATATCTTCTAAGATCCCTTCAGGTGTAATTTTAGACCTATCAGCTAATTCTAAAACTGTTGTGGTTGGTCTGAGATTTGTCAAGTGAAGGTATTCCATTGTCTCTGGTGTCATGACATTAATGGCAGCACCTAGATCAATCAGAGTTTTTGGAATTGAAAAATTATTAATAGTAATTGTAACCATTGGGATTCCAGGATCTACGTACTTTTCAATGAAAACAGTATTAGACATTAATCCTGCTAGATTGCCTACCACATGAATTTTTGATGGATCCTTCCTTCTTTTATTAAGACATAATTCCTTAACTGCTTTAGTATAAATTGGAATATCTTTTAGAGCCTGTAGTAGAGGAATTTTGACATATACATTGGTTAACTCATTCAAAACATCAAAATCAGGTAGGGAGATTGAAGGTTTTTCTTTGACCAACCTTTCTGGAAAAGGAGGTGTAGAAGATACTAATGTTTTGCCTTTTAGACTGTGATTTTCTGACTGAGATTTTTCTGTATTTAATTTTTTTGGAGTTTTCTCATTTTCTGTTTGTTCTTCTAAGATAACAGGAGATTCTTTTTGTAAATTTTTCCCAGATCGTAAGTTGATATTTTGTAGTGGAAGAATTGAGTAGGGGAGTGTTATTCCATCATCAACATTATACATGGGTCTGTCTATTTTATTATTTGGATTTGGAATTGGCTGAGCTGGCAATTGTGTAGGCCGAGGTGGAGGCTGATTGGATGGAAATTGAAGCTGTTGAGGTGGTGGACCCAATTGAGGAGCCATGTTGTTGGGTTGTTGAAAAGATGGAACTTGGAAAGATGGGGCTTGGACTTGATTTTGCTGGTATTGGGGATAGGAAGAAGGTTGTTGATAGTGCTGTAAATAGGCCTGCTGATATGTCTAGTTACCATGGGCATATCCTCTCCAATTTGGAGCAGATTGGGCTAATGGAGGAGACCAAGTTTGCCAGGGCATGGGTGCACTCCATGAATTCTGAATAGGAGTTTGATAATTTGTATGAAATTGCTGCATAGGATCTTGAGACATACCTGAAAATCGTGGCTGCCAAGGTCTTTGTTGTCTCATAAAGTAGAGAGACTCCATGCTTTGATTCTCCTCCATTCGAGCTGCCTGCAATTCTTTCAATCTGGGGCAGTCATCAGTTTTGTGATTAGAAGTACATAAGCCACAAATTTCAACAGTATTTAAAGGACATTCTTTTAGTGGGTGTTTCTTTCTACATTTAGGACAAAAAATAGACAAAGCTTGATCTTGTTGGTCCTGTTGTTCTTGCCTTTTCTTGGTTTTTTATACTTCGACCTGTGTGCCCAAGGTACTCAATAAATCAGTCTTGAAATCTTCTAGCAGATTTCCAAGCTCAGCTCTAGAGATACCATTGTTTGCAGATTTAGTTACTTTGGTAGTGATATCCCTTTTTCTAGTTCTAGCCTTTCTTCTTGAATATTTCTGACATAAATCTTGTATCTCATCAAAGGGAAGGTAAGAGATGTCACCTTTTCCCATAACATTCAAAATATCCAAATACTCTTCTCTTATTCCTTTTAGAAATATTGTTATAATCATCTCAGGTGTCAAAGAATTGTATTTAGATTTCTGCAGGTTGTATGAGAATCTTTCCAAATACTCCTCCAAGCTCTCATCTTCCTATTGAGTCATTCCAAAAATGTCATCTTTTAGATCCTTTGATCTGCAATATGCCTGATATTTTTGAAGAAAGATCTTCCTCATCTCATCCCAACTAGTAATAGAATGCTCTCCTAAGCCCATGAAGCATTTCAAGGCAGCTGCTTTAAGGGTAGCAGGGAAAAGACGAAGCTTATGGGTGTCATCAGTGTATCCATAAGTTCGACACAAGATATCAAACTCGAATAGGAAAGAGTCTGGATCCTCAGAAGTCATGCCATAGAAGTTTGGTAAGACAGATGGTGGAATATTCTTCATTTTTACCTCTTCTCCTAGGATAATGCTAGTGTCCAAAATGGGAAATTTAAAGGTGGCTTCCTGATCTTCGTCTATTCTTTCATCCCTGTCATGTCTCCTTTCTTCTTCCCTTTCATGTCTTCTCTCTTCTTCCCTTTCATGTCTCCTTTCTTCTTCCCTTCTCTCTTGTCTTTGTTTGTTTTCTATTTCTAACATTCTCTCATATTCCCTTCTCTGTTCTGCAGTTGGCCCTTTTGATGTTTCTTCCTCATCCATTTTAAAAGTACCCACTGTTGTGATGTATCCTTTTGGAAAACAAGGTCCTGTTACTTCTGTTTTTGGGGTTTTTTTGATAAATCTTCCTTTCTCGTCTCTTTGTCTTGACATAAAACTAAAATCTATTATGTGTTTTTGTTTGAAAATTTGTTTTTATCATAGAACTAAAGTTCCTAAGCCTGCTTCTACAATGCCTCCCCAACAACGACACCAAATGTTGGGCTCCAATCCACTAATGCAGATCAGACCTTGTGTTTATGTCAATCCGGAGTTGGTAACTTAGAGGCATATCCAAGTATAAGGACTCAAAGCTAGACTTGACTTGGAAATCTAGTTTATCTATGAAATAAACCTATTAACAAATTAAGTTACTGTGATTTGAAAACACAAAAATTCCCTTACAGGAACAGCTTCATTTGATATTTCACTTACACAGCAATTTATATGCGGAAGCAATTTATATGTGAAAGATTCTGAGATAATAAAAATGAATTAAGCCTAACCCTAAACTATGAACTATGATATTCTATCTATTATCCCAGCACTGAATAAACAATCAATCATCAATTTCCCTTACAGGAAAGCATTCATAATGTATAATTGTTCTTAATACTTCATCATCGAATAAGCAAGCAATGTACAACATAATGAGATAGTAGTCTGAACCATTCCTTTAATATAACTAATAAAATGACAGAGCTTATAAAACTTGATTGAAAGCAGTCTAACTCGTTCTGCAATAAGAAAATCAAATCCTACAGGAACTAAAACATACCATTGACACAATCCAAATCGTTTGCAATAATCCAAATCGTTCACTGGCAATTGAAAGGTGTGCAGACTCGACAGAGGGGCCCTCCAATGCCTCGTTCACACACGCAAATGAAGAATCACAGAGCTTTAAACTTTAATTATATTCACCATCAAATCGATCAAACACAATAATAGAACAACGCAGTCCAGAACAGTATGCGTTTTCTCCCAAATCGTGATGCCTTTCTCCTCTGTTTTATGAAGTACTTATATGAATTATTGAAAACTAGACATGCTATTAATCTAGAAACTAATTAATGAAACATAGTCCTCGAGATCCTCTATCAGATCCACAAAATCGGAACTGCCCTGCTTTTGTGCTGAGTGGTAGCACAGGTGGTCGTCTTTGACCGACTTTGACTTGACACCTATGAGAGCCACATCATCTATTCGTTGGAAGTTTATCCATCCTTGGAGACTGAGGATCTTCTCTCCATCTTTTAGTTCACGCCTAGATGGCCTGCAAGTGTTCAACCTTGGAGACATTACGGGAAGTTAGCACATCCTGTAATCCTGAATAAAAACCTTAGTTTAAATGCTTTAAAAATCTCAAAATTCAATCTGTTAAAAAGCAATGACATTTATACCTTTTAACCAAAGTTTGTGGGTGAATTTAAGGCTTTATAAATCAGTATGAAGGTTTTATGGAGGAAAATGGAAGATATTTAGGTGACAAACAGAGGTCAAAATGGTGCCCAACAACAACTCTACAAGTTGTGCATTTTGCAGCACTATAATATGTGCATGGAAAATATAGTTGCACATCTTCTAGCTTTGCAAGCTGGACATGTCAACTTTATAAGTTGGGCATCTTCTATTTTGAAGACTACACATGCCAACTCTAGTTTCACATCTGCAAAATCTATAAGTTGCGCATGCCAAATCTATAATTTGTGCATCTACTAGTCCAAAGATTGTGCATGCCAACTCTAGTTGCACTTCTTCTAGTCACTAAGACTGTGAATCATGCTCATGAATGACTACCTGCTCCTATCACACTAGTGTGCTACCGCCTCCTGAAATCGTATATGTAACTCATCACTCCCTCTCACAAGGGAAGTCCATCTGGACCACTCGAAGCTTGTCCTTGAAGTACTCAAACTTTACCCTTGACAAAGGCTTGGTCAACAAATCAGATATATGCTCATCTGTTCCAACATATTGGAGCTTCACAACTCCCTTCTGTATCATATCACAAATTTAATGGTACTTGATCTCGACGTGCTTGGACTTGTCATGAAACACATGGTTTTTTACAACTTATGCAACTATGGTTGTCCCAATAGATACAAGTCACCTCTAACTCAAGATCAAATAGCATTGGAAGCAAATTTCAAAGCCACACAACTTCTCCATTGGATCTACATGCTGCTATATAATCTTCCTCGACTGTACTGAGAGCCACACTAGTATGCTTCATGTTGAGCTACAAATTTATAGCTGACCGCAGACTGAAGCAATATCCTGAAGTGCTATTTCTGTTGACGAAACTACCAATCCAATATGAATCAACATAGCCATGCAATCTTATCTCACAATATGAGATATATATGATTCCATAATCAATTTCACCCTTTAGGTACCTCATCACATGCTTTGCAGCAATCAAGTGAACACGTCTCGAGTCAACCATATATTGATTCAATGTATTCACAACAACGCATATATCTAGTCTTGTTTTTGTTAGGTACATCAATGAACCAATCATCTGTCTATACATGGTGGAATCCACTGTTTGTGATGAAGTATCACTCAATAAATTAAGGGTTTCCACCATCGGTGTAGGCATGGACTTACAATTCATCATCCCAAATCTATTCAGGATCTCTATAGCATATTTTCCTTGATTCTAGAAAATCTCGTCTAGTCTTTGTCGTACATCTAGACCCAGGAAATAGTGCATCCTAGGTCTTTCATCTCAAAATCTGTAGCAATATTTTCCTTACATTCATAGATGATATCATCGACTTTTCTTAGAAACAAGTCATTCACATATAACAAAATATCACTCGTCCACCGTCCACAACCTTGTAGTGAAGGTTGGGATCCACTTTACTCTTTGTAAATACCAAGCTCATCAAGAAACTATCAATTTTTCCATACTATGCTCTGGGTGTTTGCTTCAACCCATAAAATGCCTTCTTTAATCTACACACATGTCTATCTGTCATGTGTCTCAAATCCTTATGGTTGTTCCATGTATACTTCTTCTTCCATTACACCATTTAGGAAAGTTGTCTTCATGTCCATCTGGTGTACCTTACATTTCATATTTGTAGCTACCACAAGTATAGCTCTAATCGAAGTGTATCTAGACATAGTAGCAAATGTCTCCTCATATTCTATACCTTCTTTCTAGGAGAAACCATGATCCACAAACCTTTCCTTATATTAATCAACTCTGCAATCTTCTACATGCTTCATCTTGTAGAGCCATTTGGAAGTCATGAATGACTTCCCTTTCCATCTTGGGACCACATCCAAAACATCATTCTTCATAATAGATTGATATTCCTCAATCATGGCATCCTTCCATACTTACTTATCGGTTGCTTCCTCATAAATGGAAGGCTCTACATCAATGACGTCCCATAACAATGCTACATAATTGGAATATGGTTGAGGTCTCTTGCTTTCTCTGGAATATCCATCTAGAGTACCATACTTTTCTACACCCTGAATAATTTTTCAAACCTAAGCTGGATTTGGATTAGTGTAATCATTTCTCGAGGTGGATATATAGGTTTTCATATCATGGTCCTCTAGAACATGCTCTTTTGGAGCATTATTATCTATGCATGTCTCTGCAACTCTGGGAGCTATAGTCTCTTCATCATGGGACTCATTTGAATGAGTCTTCCTAGATATACTAAATGATACATCTTCATAAAAGGTAACATCTCTGCCGATCTCAATGTTTGTAACTAGGGATATAGACCCTATATGCCTTTGACGTCTCACTATATCCAACAAATATCCCCTTCTCTCTTCAAGGGTCCAACTTCAATCTTTTCTCTTTTGAAACATGCACATATATAGGACAACCAAATATATTTTGGTGACTAACCTTTGGATTTTCTCCTGTAAACATATCTTCTGGTGTCTTGTTCCTAAATGCAATGTGAGAAAATCTATTTTTTACACATACATCAGTCTTGGTTTCTTTTGCCGATAGGTGCATTGGTAAGTCTTGATCATGTGTCATGGAATTTACTGCTTCCATTATTGTTCAGTTCTTTCTTTCTGCTACACCATTTTGTTTCAAATTATAGGGAGTAGTGAGATCCCTCTTAATCCCAACTTCTCTATAGAAGGATTTGAAATATTCTGATGTAAACTCTCCTCCATAATCTATTCTGCAACATATGATAGAAACGTGTGACAACGGTTAAATATCATTAATTTAAATAGTTTTGTTATTAATCAATGAAACAATAATTCAAATCAAGCAAATGAAAATAATAATATACTTATATTTGATTATTAGGTTGACTCCCTCTTGATCTCTACCTTCTTGTAGAAATCACTGGAGTCTATGGAAGCGTACTCTACTCCATCATCTAATTTTCAAGACTTGTTTCCATCTTACTCATGATCTACAATGACTTGTAATTCAAATGAGAAAGTCTTCTATTCCATATCTCTCTCGGATTCACAACTGTGTACTAGTGCTAAATATGAGTGTCCCTTCAATTTGTATAGCCCCCATTCTTCAACACCAATCACAATTATATCATCAATGGTATTTCCTTTTATCCACATGAGAGATTTTCCATAAATGAAGGAAACTCTGAATCCCTTCTTATCTAATGTTGAAATTGATAGGAGGTTCTTCTTCAAACTAGGTACATATAACATGTTCTTCATCTTCATGGGATTTCCGGAATCCAACAAGTAGGATGATTCTCCTAACCCTTCTTTAATAGGATACTGATAATCATATCTAAGCTTTACTTTGTGAGGTGAATCTTTCTAAATCAAACTTGAGAGAGAATCCTTGTAACCAATCATGTGCTTAGAAGCACCATTATCCTTAAGCCACGTGTCACTTCCATAAGTAACAGTCCCTGTCAGAGTGGATATTAACACATATTCTTCTTCACTTGAATAATTTTCTCTTGATTTATTTTGAATAGGTTCATCATCTTCTACAGCATGAGCATGATTCCTTTTATTTCTTCCTTTTCTGATTTGATTTTTTATTTGAGGATAATATCTTGCAATATGTCCCATTTTCTTGCAGTTGTAGCATCTATTGTTTGAGTAATCCCTTTAAGTCATTTGATACTTCTGAACCTTTGGAGACTTATTTTAAGTATTAACTTATTTTCTGCCCCTTTTTTTCTTTGTATGCGTTTCTAGTGCTTGATCTTCATCATTTCCCAACGTTTCTTCTCTTGTTACCAATCTAGATTCTTCTTGAGTGCATTATTCCCATAACCTTATAAACTTTGTTAGTTTCCTTCTGAAACATATTCCATAGATAAATAATTCCCAATACCTTGGGATACTGTTTAATGTAGTCATCACTATTTCATATTCTTCAACTGTATCTCCAATGGCTTTAAGTTGTTATTTGATTTGAGATACCCTTGTGAAGTAGGACTGGATCATTTCTGAGTTTTGCATCTTTAGAATCTTCAGATGAGTTATTAATATCATATTCTGAATGATATTCTTTCCTTCAGAAAACTTGTTCAATTCATCAAACATTTCCTTTGGTGTCTTAGAATATGAGACGCGAGGGATAAAATGATCCTTGATAGAATATGCAATGATTATGTTTTCCCTAACTATGTTCTTCTTGTGCTTTTCCTTAGATTCATCTCCCTCTAGTTATGCAACCTCTTCCTCAACATATTTTTCTAAATCATTTTCTTATAGGATGAGGAGCATCTTGTACTTCCATGCTATAAAGTTATCAACCCCTTCAAGCTTCTCACCAGCCTTAATGTTTCTTGTCATCTTGTCAAATCTGGTTCTCGAAACCCTTGTAGGAGGAGGGTTGAAAATGAAAAATTTTCAATGGAGAATTTGATCCACTAGAAAGATGTTCCTCCTAAGGAAAGTTGATTGCATCTTCTTTTCACTCAAATATATGGACTAAACAAGCAAAAACTAGAAGCCCTAGTTTTCTCGATCCTATAATAATTAGGTCAAAAATGAAAAATCTCGGATCTGAATTCTTTCTCCACAGAAAATCCCCCCTATGGAAAGTTCAATATTTCTAAGGTCGATCTCTATATATGGATGGAAAGGCTATAATCATGCTGCCCTAATATTCAACAACTGCATCTATTACGACTATTGTAATGAATTTTTTCAGCGTGACTATGATACCAGGTTATAATTTTTACTTACAAGCAGTTATGTTATACTTTCATTTATTTAACATGTCACACCATAATAATTGTATGCATAAGGATCAATGAAAGAAATAAGTTCAACAATAGACATAAATACACAAAGGTTTATCTTGGGAAAACCCTCCCACGGGAAAAACCCACATAACTTCTCAGTATAGATTCTTTAACCAAGTACAATGTCAAAACGTTAACAAGAAACTTCAAGTTCTCTTACAAAAAGATAGAGGAACTTTAAAGAAATCCTATATCAAGAGATGGATTTCTTCCAAGTCTTCTACAACCCAAAACAATATTCTTCTTAGCTAGAGAACACTTATTCCTTGAACTTGCTTATTGTGTGTGTGTTCCAAATGAGGAGGGGGACCCCTCTATTTATACTTGTTTTCTGGGTGACTTTTCCGTATGGTGCTAACTTGACTTTTGTGAGGATAAAATACAATATCATTTTACAGCGCTTTTCCTTGGGAAAAAAAAATACAATATCATTTTATTTCTTGATCCGAAATTACAATTACAATATAACATTGTTCTGTGTAGGGTTTTACATGATAAATAAAATAAGATTGTCTTCCAAAGTTGCATCTTAATTCAACAAAGTATACTACACCCACCTCCAACACTTGGTGATCTCTAAAATTGAAATCCTCATTTATTTTATTTATAAAGGAGTACAGTAAAAAAAATTAAAATTCAATAACTAAATTTTGGAGGTGGCCTGCCTCCATACAACTAGAAACTTGCGCTAATTTGTGGATCCACCAACAACAAAGCTAGTTTGGAGACTAGGTTTTTCACCAAATCAACCTTAAAAAGACATTTTCTTCACGAATATGCTATAAACATGAACCATTCCTCCTTGAAACTATGGAAAATGTTAATAGGGAACTATATTTTAAAAATTATATTTATTATGGTTTATAGTCAGTTATTGATATCATTCTATAATGAAGAGGACCCATATGGATGTCACATGAATATATTTTGATGAGTTCATTTTAATAAAGGTTTGAGAAAGAACACACATAAATTAGGGATATAGGGTGAAGAATGGCTAGTTTTTTATTCAATCATGTAAATGTTTCCCTTATAGGGACCCTTCTTCAGGATGGCTTCAAGTATGGAGGCTTCTATACCCTTGCGAAATAAAATTGCTTATGAGTAAAACCAAAATGTTCATAGAAGGAAGATGAAAAGCTTTCAAGGTCATCCTTTATATATGTAATGAATGGTAAATGACAAGTGTCTCTCATCTTGTAGATTAATTGATTCATAGAATCTTTGTTTCAAAAATTTTGGGATATGTTTCATCTTGTAGATTGTTTTATGGATGGTGACTTACCCTAAGAATTCATAGTAAAAAAATTCTGAGAACTATTGGAATGTTTTAGTTAAAAACATTTGGTGGCAAAAATGGGTTAATATGAATAAGTTAATTTTTAGGGAGAAAGATGAAAACCCTAACAAGGCAGACTCTAAAGTCAAACTTTGGTGATTGTGATGATTTATACCTCATATCAATGTCTAGGTTGATAGGTTCATGAAAAGAGTGAAAAAAGTTGGCTAATGTAGTGGTCTCAAGAGTCCCAATGTAAATGAAAACTAGCCACACCAACAAATTCAAATTGTGACCATGGTAAACATGGTTCAGTATTTGATGAAGCTTCCAAGTGTAATCTACAAGATGCAAGAGGTGGAGGGGTGTGAACTTCTAGCAATGCTTGATGGTCGTATAATTAGGGTTGAACATAAATTGTTTTTTTTAATTGGTGATATAGAAGAGAAATTGTTTTGGGAGACTCAAAATTAAAATTGTCTTGTAAGAACAATCTACAAGATCCTCTTCTAAAATATAAGGTAATAGAAGCAACGACGGTGTTGAAATGAGAAGGGAAAATATAGGAGACTCTTGAGGAATATTATGACAGTCAATACAAGATAAAAATGTGTAGTAGAGTTTCGATAATATTTTCCATATTAGATTAGATTTAAAGAAAATAATTGAATCTCCTTCTTAGTCATAATCATTGTAAAGAAAAATGAAATCGATATATGAAGGTGGTGTATTGTTAGAAATCCAACATTTTATATGATTACTAAACCATAATATGGAACAATTATTGTGGACTTGAACTATTGTTGGATGATTAAACATAATGGCTAATGAAAATTTCACAAGAGGTAAGGGTTTTAAAGACAACTAAGAGGATGCGATGATGAAATGGGATACCTGTAAGAGGTTCTCCCTCATAATCCAATATGAATTCTAAAGGGTTTATGTAGAACCTATAAGAGGGTTATAAATATTACAATATTCTCTATAATATCAGGGTTAGTGCAGATAACATTATTCAGAATACAATCCAAGCCTATAGAAAGTTTTATCTAGCCAAATTCGAAACCCATCTAAGTCGGATGGAGGGTAACCCTACCATATTAGTTCAAAGGATAAATAATATAAACTTCAACTAAGGACTTAACTTGTACTATTATAAGTCAATGACCAATTAGAATCAACATTGGATGGATAGACACAAAGGGGAAGCTGAAACTAATCAAAGCCTCCAAATGACATTTGACCAATGTTTTACTATACATTGTAATCTATTTTCTAAATAAAATTTTTGTTTTCACGTCTCTACACCATCTTAGTAAAAGAAGTAAAACATGGTGGAATAGACTGAAAAAATAAGATGTAATAGACTTTAGATCATGAACATAGGTGGCCCAACATGAATCAATGAAACCAAACAAAAAAGGACCCCCCCATGAATTGTAATGAATCTCAAACTGAAATGTGCCCTGGCTATACCATAATATCCTTTTTCCAGCTTTCCACTGGCTTTCTTGAGGCATTTTCATATAGTGGGAAACATGACCAAAGACAAAGGAATGATCAGGAAATGTATGAGTCAAGTATAAGAGAATAACAACAAGTTAATGATACAAGGTAGATATACTTCAGGTGAAGTGCAAGTGGCAGAAAGTTTGACTTCAAAATGGAAGGGAGATGGGGCTGGTTTACAATCTTCCATGACTTGAGCAAACTTTGGCTTTAGTTATTTGGTCACTTAAAATATCACTCATTGCAACAACTATGTAATAAAATATGGTGATAGGTATTCAAATGGTATCTTGCATGTTTGGTTGGTTTTGTACTTGAAAAACATCTTCGGGATAGTTTCGACAAATGTGCCTCTTGGAACACCTCAAATTCCTCGCAGCTTGTGCATAGTGACTTGTGTGGTCCTCTTCCATCTGCTTCCTTTTTTAGTTTCAAATATTTCTTAACGTTAATTAATGATTACTCCAAATGCACTTTGGTTTATTTCCTAAAACTTAAGAGCATAGTATTTGACATGTTCTTGGCATACAAGGCCCTTGTTGAGAAGTAATATGGTCATCAAGGCTTAAGTTAAGATCTGATAATGGTAGAGAATATGTTAACAAAAAGTTCACTACTTTCTGCATTGCATAGGGCATCCAAGAACAGGTCATTCTTCCATACACACCACAACAAAATGGTGTATTTGAGTGCAAGAATCACACTATAAAAGAAATGGCTAATTGTATGCTCCAAGCTAAAGGACTAAGTCTTCAATTTTGGGAACCATTGATCTACATGAGAATGAGAGAAATTGAGAAGAGAAATATGCAGTGGAATTATCAAAGACAATGTACACTGAACAACACAAATTTGAGACAAATCTGATAAGAATTGATCAGTTAATTACAACATTAATCTCCATTAATCCAGCAGTAACACAATGGTGTTACAGTAAGGAGAATTTGAATCATATGGATAGGATTCGAATCTATCAACTAAACATGACTGAATAGCTAACTCAGTGTGTCTAAATCACTGCATGGGAGCCACTAGTCTAACGCCCGATGTCTAAATCAGTCCGACAACCAGTTAAACTAGTTAAACCAGTTAAACTGATGAGGTAGGTAGAAAAATGCGTCACTTCCCCATGCAACCATGCAAAACTGGCACTAGAATAGCTGAGAGTGATATAAGTGAATGTAACTGAAGGTTGACACAACATAACTACCTACCTACCACAACCAACTGATGGAGGCTACTGGTGGCAATCAGAGTGGCTCCTAGAAAGTAGGGATTGACACCAGTGGCACCAGTGGCACCAATATAATGGTGGCACCAATGACACCAGTGGCACTAATATAATGGTGGCACTAAACTCACCCAAATGACTCCTAAGTTAGGCAAGATGATCAAATAGACTTTTGATCCTAGAATTGTTATCATTTTTGGCAATTAAATTACTCATTTAAATGTATGTTTTATTATCTTTTTTGTATATTTTATGTCAAGCAGATCACTATTCAGCTCATGTATGTATGAATTTAAGGTTTTTGTGAAATCCATTTCTTATTATCATTTTATGATTTTATTAATTAAAATTGACATTATTAAAGCACATTTGATGTATTAATTAATTTATATATTTGTTTGCAGATTATATTATCTTTTTGGGACAAATTAATAACAAGAACACATTTAGCTTGCCTTACGCACAACACGTCCAGCTTTTCATCTAGCTCACTACGTAAAACTCATTGGTAGTTTGCCAGATGTTGAAACATGTTGCTGTAGACTGAAGTCCTGAAGCACGCCAGCAAACAGACACTTTGTTTGTCCTAGATTTGTGCCCAACGTATCCAGCTCATGGTCCATCTTGCTGTTCAACTTTTCGTCCAGATCGCTAACCAGAATACACGCCGTTGAGAATTGATTTCAGACATTAAAACATGAAACAGTCTGCAAACGACCTGCTATCCATGCGTTTGGTTAATGGAGCTCATGTTTTAGATAATTTGCCAGCTTGCAGCCTCCTTTGTTGACACCTCACCTGCTGACCACGTGCTGGGTTGCTGTGTTAGCCCACATTCTAGAAAACTTGCCATGAGTTCTCCTATATTCGCCACGAGTTCACTGCTGCACTAAGGAAGGAGCCGTGTGCCACATATAAAGACCTGTTGTGCTAAAGAAGGAGCATGTTCATACCCTATCCAATGAAGAAGACCAGACTCGCGCTGAAGATGGGAAGATCCTATGCGTTGGCCTGTGATTTGTTATACACCTTAATAGTCGACTAAAATTAGAGAGCAGTCAACCACTAAAGGGTTGACTTGCTCATCTCTCTAAACAATTATATATATCAGCCTCTGTGTGAGAGATCAGTTAGCTATAGAGAGCTAGAGAGCTAGAGAATCAGAGAGTTAGGAGAGAATTCACAATTTATCAGTTTGTTCTTGAGTACATTGTATTTTTGTTCCATCGTCTAAATAAAGAGCTGTATGCTTTGCTGTTGAAGATTGCATTTGAGTAGAAGTTAGCCAGGCACCACTCCTGATTGTTGAGAGGGCCCCTCATCAACCAGAGGTTTATTTCTTTTCTTGTTTATTTCTTTTTTCGGTTGTAGTTAGTTTTGTTTCCAGTAAGTTGTATTATCTTATTTGTTTTCTGTAATGCATTTTATTTCCAGATTTAAGTAACTAGATTGCGCGCATAGTTTTCTTTTGAATCTATTTCCAGTCCTTTCATTTCTAGTTTCCTGTTCAGTTTATTTACAAGTAAATAGATAGATTGCTTTTAAATTTAGTTCTGTCTATTTTCTGTTATAAGTTATCAGTTTATGAATTTGTTTAAGTTCATGTCACTGTTAAATTTACTTAATAAGTAGGTTTACTTATTGTCTTTATGTATTAGATATGCATCTGTACGAATTCAACTGAAGATTAGATCATTTAGGTTAATTTTTATTATTCAAACTGTATAGATTGTCATTCGAACAACCTGTTTAAACTACCATCCAACCACCCCTTCTAGACCTACAGTTCAGTTTGTCATTCAGCCCTTAGTTTCGTTTTTAGTGTTTTTTTATGTATTTTGAGATTGTTTTCAATTTTGTTTTGTTAATGTTTGAATTATGCTTTGACTGAGATAGTTAGATAACAATTTTATTTAACATTGAAGTTAAAGTTAGAATGTTTTAGTTTATGTATTAAAGTTTTATCATTCTCTTTACTTCTTTTTACCTTGAATATGTGTTAAGCTGTGTTATGTTTTGTTTCTTGAATTTGTTTCTGATTTGTTTGTACTAGTGTATTGTTTTGTGTTTATGCCTTTGGATTGATTTATCCTTTGCATGTAAATTCAATGTTATATGTGTTATCCTTAGTATGTTTTTAGGTTGTATCTTTTTCATTATGTGATTACTGAAAGAGACTTGTAGGATAGAATTCAAAGACATTCCTATTAAGTTTTCTACTTGTTTCTTTCTATTTAATTTTCTTTATTAAGTTTTCTACTTGCTTGTTTTATTAAGTCTTCTACTTCCTTATTAATTAGGTTTTCCTTGCCTCTTAGTTTCTAATTTAAAGATTAGTTGTTAATATGATCATTTTCAGTTTAATAAATTATTAATTATTTAATTTAATATTTTGTCCCAGTTTAATTAATTTAATAGTTGAATTCTTAGGAGTTTGATTCGGTTTTTCATTTTGAAAGATATTTCGATCTTTTTTTTGTTAAAGTATTTCCATGACACCATAAGAACCTCTCTACCTTCGCATATATTTTGTGTCAACTCTAAGCCTACCAACCCTGGTCGATAATTAAAGATTATGTGAATTAATTTAGATATTATAACATCCAACACTTTTGGCTCCGCTGCCAGGGAGTTGTTCTGTAAGGTAGAGTAGAATTTTTTATGAATTTTAGCAATAGGTTGGTAGCGGGGGAGCGGTAAGACAAGAGGTAAGAACCCGCGCATATGTTATAACAGGTGCCCCCCAAATCCAACAACAATAGCAACATAGGTTTTCTTTAGCTTAAATTTTTTCATGAGCAGACTTAGAGATCCTCAGGGTAGATTTGTTAAGACCAAAAAACTTATTGAAGTCCCTACTAACTACCGTAGGGGATGTAATTCCCCAATTACTAACTTACCAGAAAGGTATCGAAAGACGCCAATAGGAAGTAGTTCTACCATGAAACCTAAGGAGTCTCTCTTAGAATATCTTACTGGGGAAGCCATAGGAGGAGAAGGAACCTTGGAAGAAGGTCCTAAGGACCCCATTCCTGAGGAAATTCAAGAGGATCAGCCATTAGAAATATCCAGCCCTCCACTAGTTTCGAATCCAATTAACACAACTTTTTCACTAGTAGGAGATCTGTACTTCGTTGACTTTGTTGATCCTACCCAAATAAAATCTCTCTTTGGAACCTTAGTAGATCCATTCATCTCACAAATTGAAACTTCTACAGTAGAACCTACTATCCCTCTAGGATTCAATAAAAACATGGTTGATCAGAGGAAGATCTCTCCTGAAAAAGAACATTGGGATGCCCCATTGTCACCTTGAAGGGAGCCTCCCAAGTATATTTACGTTGAGAATCCAGCTTATATGGAGACATAGGGAGAAAACGAAGATCATGATGAAGTTAGAAATGAATAAGGACAAGGGGAAAATCGAGCTGAGGCTACCTTCGGGTTCCTTATTTTAGACACAATGCAGGATGTAACTATGAAAAACATCCCTCCTTCCTCCTTACCTACTTTCTATGGAAAAATTAATGAGGACCTGGACACATTCCTGTTCAAGTTTGATATCCTTTGTAGGAGCTATAATTATCTACAAGATGCACACAAATTAAAACTCTTTCCCGCTACACTAAAAGATTTCGCCTTGAGATGGTTCATGGGATTAGGAGAATTCACTATCAGGACTTGGGACGATATGAAAAATTCATTCTTGCAAAAATATCAAGAGTATTGCAAACCCAAGGACTCCCGACATGATATATTCAAGATACAACAACTTGAAGACGAGAGCCTGGAAGATTATCTCGAAAGGTTCATTTATAAATTACATAAATCTAGATATAATGACCTCCGAGAAGATGCAGTACGTACACTTTTCGTTAAAGGGATCTCCGAGGAATTGTTAGAAAGTCTTAATCTCATGGAAGCTGGTGATATTTCTCATAATTTTTTTTCACAAATCGGTGAGATGTGTAAAAATTATTCCAGTAGTAGGGGGAAAGTTGCAAAAAAATTTCGAAATCCTTTTAGTAGAAATGTAAGAGGAAATGTTTCTAGTTCAGGTGGAGTTACAAGAGTAGAGTTAGGAAACTTGTTGGAGAATTTCAAAACCGATATCTTAGGAGCAATGGGTTCTCAACTAGATGCTCTACAAGATAAGAAGAGGAAGGATGAAGAACGAGCAATAATGAGTATCTTTTGTCCAAGATGTAGAACTAAACATCCCCAAAGGAAATGTCCATTAAACAACATCTTCGTATGTCACATTTGTACATAAGAGCATCCAACATATAACTGCCCATCCTTGCCTGGGTTGCAAGACATCTATAAGAGTGGGGATGTAGCTGAAACATCTAGGAGGCCTCATTGGCAACCTAAATACCAACCAACATATCAGAACTTTCCACTGCAACCTCCACTCTATTATCCTCTGTATCAAGCACCTCAACAATGGAACAATTCAAGTTGGTAGAATTGGCCACCTCAGTACCCTCCTCCTCAATTTCCACAACAGAAATATTGATCACAAGGATGGAGAGGACAACCATATCCTCAATCACAACTTGTCCTTGCACCTAATCATCCTTATCCTCAGAATCAAACAAATTTCCAACAAATGTCGCCTGGAATTGTACCTCCAGTTCCTTTTATCACACAACAACCTCATCACTTTCATAATGCAAATCCTTCTCGACCAACATTATTACCTGCACAACTGATACCTAACCTTAATAATAAACCAACTCAAGCTCTTAACAGCATTGAGTTTCAAACTCTTCCATCGTACCTTATTTTGATCATACCTGTACATGGAATTCAATTACGATCATGAAGAGTTGTGAATAATAAACCCAAGTCATCAGTCATCATTCAGGAACCAAATGAAGAAGAAGAAGATTCAAATGAACCCATGAATTATTCTATTTTGGAGGATGTGAACATTCCAAAGGTTCCAGTACACACCCATCCTCCACAAGAAACTATTCAGGAGCAAAGAGTCCCTCCATTTCCAGGAAGACTAGTAATAGAAAAACCTATAGTTAATCCGGAGTATAACATTTTGAATGAATTAAAGAATATATGTATTAAAATACCTCTATTAAAAGCTTTCAAAGACATACCAATCTATAATAAGGTAATAAAGGAGCTATGTATTAAACGCCCAGGAAAGAAGCAAAAGGACCCTCTCACAATTCATGTTATAGGAGAGATGTCTGAATGTATGACATGTCAGTCCCAAATTACAAAATATACAAATCTAGGAGCCCTAGTAGTGACTGTAATTATAAACACCATTGCCATAGAGAATACATTAATCAATTTAGGATCCGCGATTAACATGATGACGACCACAATTTTAGAAGTTTTATAGTTAGGACAATTTCTCTGACCTACTCCTTCCATCCTAGAACTAGCAGACCATACTACGGTAAAACCTGCTGGAGTCCTGGATGATATCGTTGTATCAGTAGCCTCATGGGAATACCCTGTCGAATTTATGGTCATAGAATCAAAGGATCCTTCTAAAGGACATCCTATTATTTTGGGAAGACCATGGTTAGCTACCGCAAATGCTTTTATAGGATGTAGGGATGGAGAGATGACTATTTCCAATGGGTTGTCCACACAAAGGCTTATTTTATACCCCCCAACACAACCAATAACTGAGAATTCATGGTCGTTAAATTGTTCTTTTGGGGATGAAGACTTTGATGATCTCTCCCTTCCTAGAGATTTCTCTTGGGCACTTGAGGAGTAGACCATTGAGAACGTATTAAACCAGTTTGTTTCTTCAACAACCTGTATAGATTTCCCTCAGTCTTTTGCTCAACTCGATCAGATTTTTGGAGATAAGTTTCAAGAGAATATGGCTCTTTCCATGTCTACAGAAACACCTTGTGTCTTCACGATTGAAGAGCATATAGGACCATATACCATGCCTTGTGAGGTTGGCCCTCAAAAATTTCTACATATAAATGCCGGATTAAGTGAAAACCAACAAGCACACCTGCTTAAAGTTCTTAAGAAACAAGCTAGAGAATTTGCATGGGAATACACCGATATGAAGGGTATACACCCTGATACATGTATTCACCATATTTATATGGATCCAAGCATGTCACCTGTAAGGAAGCTACAGAGGAGGATGAATCCTGCTCTAAAAGGTATGGTAAAACAAGAATTACAAAAACTCCTCACTACTGGTTTCATCTATCCTATCTCCGACAGTAAATGGGTATCTCCTTTACTCGTAGACCCAAAGAAAGTTACAGGGAAATGGTGTATTTGTGTTGATTTTAGAGAGCTAAACAAAGCTACACTTAAAGACTCCTTTCCTTTACCTTTTATTGATCAAGTATTGGATACTTTGTCAGGTAAACAATATTTTTCCTTTCTTGACGGGTACAATGGTTACAACTAGATTTTAATAGCACATGAATATCAAGACAAGACCACTTTTACATGCCCTTAGGGAACATATGCTTATTGAGTTTTGTCATTTGGCTTATGTAATGCACCTGCCACTTTCCAGCGAGCAGTCTTAGGAATCTTTTCCGATCTTATACATGACTGTGTGGAGGTATACATGGATGACTTTACGACCTATGGTAATACTTTTCAAGAAGCCCTTAACAACCTCGAGAAGGTCTTGATCCGATGTCAAGAAACAAATTTATCCCTTAGTCACGAAAAATGTAAAATGTTACTGACAGAACGTATAGTTTTGGGACACCATGTTTCCTCCCAAGAAATTAAGGTAGACCCTGCGAAGATCGAAGTAATTGTTGGCCTTCTTTCTCCCAAAACTTAGAAAGAGGTAAGAAGCTTTCTTGGTCATGCAGGCTATTACCGTCGTTTTATTGAAAATTTCACTAAAATAGTTGCACCAATGTTTAAGTTGCTTACACAGGGTGCATAATTCCAGTGGACAGAATCTTGTCAAAATGCTTTTGAAATCCTAAAAGCTAAACTATCGGTGGCACCAATACTTAGAGGTCCCGATTTGTCCCTTCCTTTTCACATATCTATCGATGCCTCTAATACGACCATAGGAGGAGTCCTCGGCCAAAAAGAAGGACAAGCACCTTATGCCATTTATTTTATTAGTAAGAATTTGACTCCTGCCGAGCTTAATTATTCTATTACCGAAAAATAATTTTTGGCAGTAGTTTATTCTATTAATAAGTTTCGTCATTACATTATAGGTTATGAAATTTTTGTGCATATCGATCACTTTGCCATTAGATTAATGAATAAACCAATCACCAATGGTAGAGTGGCCCGATGGCTTCTTTTATTGCAAGAATTTAACATTATCGTCATTGATTGACCTGGTAAGGAAAATCTAGTAGCAGATTTCCTTTCCTGTATTCAACATGAAGACGGTACTAAACTAGTTGATGACACTTTTCTTGACGAACATCTATTTGCTGTATCTGTCCAGACCCCTTGGTTCGCAGATATTGCCAATTATTTAGCAACTTGGAAAACACCAAACCATTTGTCCCCACATGAAAAGCGTCGTATTATAGTTCAGAGTTCTAATTATTCTTCGGTTGATAACGATCTCTTCCTCATTGGTCCAGATCTTATTATTCGACGATGCATGTGGGAGGATGAAATGACAGACATCCTCCATGCATGCCATGATGGACCATGTGGAGGACATTTTTTTGATAAGAGGACAGCCTATAAAGTCTTACATTATGGTTATTATTTGCCAAGAATTTTTAAATATGCTGCCAAATATGTCAAAGGATGCGATAGTTTCCGAAGAATAGGTAGACCTACGTCATCTGATCAAATTCCGTTACAACCCCAAGTCATGATTGAACCCTTTGAGAAATGGGCTCTTGAATTTGTAGGACCAATTTCTCCCATGTCTCATAAAAATAAATATATCTTAGTTTGCACGGACTATGTCACCAAGTGGGTAGAAGCTAAAGCTTTGTTTAGAGCTACAAAGAAATTAGTGGTAGAATTCATATATGAAGAAATATTCACCCGGTTTGGTGTACCTAGAGAAATTTTCACAGATCAAGGTACTCAATTTACTTCTAAATTAATGAAAGAACTTACTACAAAATATGGCATCCGACATTGCAAATATTCACCTGATCACCCTCAGGTTAATGGTCAAGTAGAATCAACTAATAAAGTATTAGAAGGCATTTTAACTAAAACCATTCACTTACATAATAAGGACTAGGAAGATAGACTCCCAAAGGCTTTATGGGCCTATAGGATAACATGGAGAAACACTATCGGACATACCCCCTATGAGTTAGTGTATGGAAAACAAGTCCTTTTACCCATTGAATTTCAAGTTAAAACCTTTCATATGGTAGCACAATTAGGCATGGATTTGGATGAAGCACATAAACCATGAATATTGCAGATTAATGAGTTAGTCAAGATTAGACAAGATGCGCTCCAAAGAACCATGCTAATACAGAATCAATGAAAGACATGACATGATAAATTTATTAAGCAAAAGTAGTTTAATACTGGAGATTGGGCACTACTATTCGACTCACGGTTTAAAAATTGTAAAGGAAAATTAACTACCCTTTGGATGGGCCCATACGAAGTAGTTACAGCTTTTGACAATGGGTGAGTAAAAATTAAAACAATTGATGGCTCAGAAGTTTCCTTTGTAGTAACTGGACATAGAATTAGACTTTATTATCAACCGACATCTAAACATGATTTTATACAGAATGTTTTGCAACAAAATTGAATGGAATTAGTTGAAGGGGAAGCTATTCCTCCTCTTCTTGATCCTTGAAAAGTATTTTGGGTTATTATCACTTGTATATATGTGAATATGTGCTTGTTTCTTTGAATAAATAAGAGTCATTTCTAATAGATTGTTTACAAGAGACTCTTTTTCTTTTGTATTATGTCTTTATGAATAAATTGGATCATCTAACAAGTGGTTTTGCAATTTGATTACAAGTATTCTATCTCTATAAGCAACTTATGGAGTATTACTTGGAAAAGGGAAGTATGTTAAAATACTCATCAGGTATCTTAACCTTTCTCGGGGTACTTTTGAAATTGTCAGCTTATAGTGAAAATTAAATTTACAACCCTTTGTATATCATACTTAACCAGGTCTTCTATGATTCATATGGTTTTTTGTATTTTGATTCAGACATGTATATTTCTACTTTAATCTGTTTAATAGTTGTTTGATAGACCTACTTTCATTATCATATTTTTCACATTCTTATCTTACACCTATGTATTACTAGTTCATCTTAGGCTTGTTATCAAAACTTGTCTCTCAAGTATTTTGGTGATAATTTGAGAATAAGTAGAATTTTTGTCTGTGGGGAACATTACTTTTCTTTTATGAAGAAGAAGGACTGTAAGGTTAAAGAACAACTTTAAGTTATTCTTTTTTGACATGATCTATGGTTATGGCCATTATGAAATTACTTATAAGTTTATTTTGAAAAAAATGAAACCCACCGGAGTACTGAACAGGCTTGCTAGCAGCAGGTCTATGCTAAGTAAAAACTCAAAACACGGAAGCTTGATAAATGCAAGTAAACCCATTGGGGTACTGAACAGGCTCGCTGACAGTGGGACTATGCTTGCATGGTACCAAGGTAAACCTGTCGGGGTACTGAATAGGCCTGTTGGCAACGGGGCAATACCTGGTAAACAAGATCTGGTTAATGCACTACTATGCACATAGTTTGTAAAACAATGATAATATAAATAATTTTTTTAGAATTTATGAATAAACATGTTACGGCCAATTGTTTAACATGTCGTTTGAGAATCGCTGTAAGTTGGGCTTGACCCTGGCCATCTAATTCAGCATATACCTAGGATGTCATTATCCTAGAAATGGGACCCATAGCTGTAAATCTCACATACTCTGGGGTAAACTTAAATATTTTGTGATGACATGATATCTTTTAAATGAGGCAAAGATGGCTAGTTTTTCTTGTGGCATTCTTTTGGTTCAATTCTTATCATTCAACCGGTCTTTCTAAGCACTGTTATATTTTTCATGAATATACGTCTATGAATCATTTCCATTTACTAGTTAGTTCATTTTTCTTCTTTTCTTTACAAAATTATAAACAACATGATAGAACTCTTTCATTTTTCTGGAACAATCAATTCTTCTCTCTTCTATGGCTTGAGGACACGCCATATCTTTGGTTGGCTGAAGATGTGTTTGGAAAAATTAGATTGTTTTTACTTTTCATTATTTATGATAGATCTACTTATCTCTGACAGATGATAAGTGTTTTTCAGGATAATATAAGCAGTGGAACTTGATTATAGCATGAAGCATATTTTCACAGCAAAATCAATATGAAGAATTGAATGAAGGTCCAAATGAAATACCAAATGACGATCTGAATAAAACATTGTAATATTTTAGTATTTTTTTTTTTGGCAAATAATTTTTACCTTCATGTGGATGCTTAGAAATTCTTCTTATCATTTCATTATTGATAATCCTATCCTTTTACTTAATCATGCAAAATACTAATTCTCTTGATTATAAATGTGATTTATACTTTTCATGTCATATGATTCAACCTGCCCAAAGTTTTACTTTGGACATGGTTGAATTAATTTTAAAAACCTTATGAATTTACTTACTTATGTATATGCCAGTTGCTAGTTCACGTCTCAAAATTCGCTATGACAGTTTGATTTGTTATCTTTCTTTTTGCCCAATGGGACCTGGCATTTCTTCGGTTTTGGGGAATGTTGATCCTAGAATTGTTATCATTTTTGGCAATTAAATTACTCATTTAAATGTATGTTTTATTATCTTTTTTTATATTTTATGTCACATAGATCACTATTTAGCTCAGGTATGTATGAATTTAAGGTTTTTATGAAATCCATTTATTATTATCATTTTATGACTTTATTAATTAAAATTGACATTATTAAAGCACATTTGATGTATTAATTAATTTATATATTTGTTTGCAGATTATATTATCTTTTTGGGACAAATTAATAACAAGAACGCATTCAACCTACCTTTCGCACATCACGTCTAGCTCGAAGTCTAGCTTGTCATCCATCTCAGTGCGTGAAACTCGTTGGTAGTTTGCCAGATGTTGAAACGTGTTGTTGTAGACTGTTTTCCTGAAGCACGCCAGCAAACAGACACTTCATTCGCCATAGATCTGCGCCCAACATATCAGCTCATGGTCCAGCTTGCTGTTCAACTTTCCATCCAGATCTCTAACCAAACTGCGCGGTGTTGAGAATTGATTTCAGGCATTAAAACATTAAACAACCTGCAAACGACTAGTTATCCACGCGTTTGGGTAATGGAGCTCGTGTTCTAGATAATCTGCCATCTTGCAGCCTCCTTTGTTGACACCTCTCCTGTTGACCACGTGCTAGGTTGCTATGTTAGCCCACGTTTTAGAAAACTTGTCATGCATTCTCCTCTGTTCACCACCAGTTCAATGCTGCGTTAAGGAAGGAGGCATGCACCACATCTGAAGACCTGCTGTGCTGAAGAAGGAGCCTGTGCGTACCTTGTCCAATGAAGAAGACCAGACTCACATTGAAGAAGGGAAGATCCTGTGTGTTGGCCTGCGATCTGTTATACACTTTAATAGTCGACTAAATTTAGAGAGAAGTCAACCACTAAAGGGTCGACTTGCTCATCTCTGTAAACAATTATATATCAGCCTCTGTGTGAGAGCTCAGTTAGCTAGAGAGAGCTAGAGAGCTAGAGAATCAGAGAGTTAGGAGAGAATTCACAGTTTATTAGTTTGTTCTTGTTTACATTGTATTTTTGTTCCATCGTCTGAATAAAGAGCTGTATGCTTTGCTATTGAAGATTGTATTTGAGTAGAAGTTAGCCACACACCACCCCTGATTGCTGAGAGGGCCCCTTATCAACCAGAGGTTTCTTTCTTTTCTTGTTTATTTCTTTTTTATGTTGTAGTTAGTTTTGTTTCCAGCTAGTTGTATTATCTTATTTGTTTTTTGTAATGCATTTTATTTCCAGATTTAAGCAACTAGATTGTGCGCATAGTTTGCTTTTGAATCTATTTTCAATCCTTTCATTTCTAGTTTCATGTTCAGTTTATTTACAAGTAAATATATATATTTCTTTTAAATTCAATTCTGTCTATTTTCTGTTACAAGTTATCGATTTATGCAATTTAAATTTTAGTTTTTTATTAACATGCAATGGTTTCTTTATGTTTATGTTTATGAATTTGTTTAAGTTCATGTCACTGTTAAATTTACTTAATAAGTAGGTTTACTTATTGTCTTTATGTATTAGATATGCATCTGCACGAATTTGGCTGAAGATTAGATCATTTAGGTTAATTTTTATTATTTTAACTGTACAGACTGTCATTCGGACAGCCTGTTTAAACTGCCATCCAACCACCCCTTTTAGACCTACAGTTCAGTCTGTCATTCAACCCTTAGTTTCGTTTTTAGTGTTTTTATGTATTTTGAGATTGTTTTCAGTCCTGTTTTGTTAATGTTTGAATTATGCTTTGACTGAGATAGTTATATAATAATTTTATTTAACATTGAAGTTAAAGTTAGAATGTTTTAGGTTATGTATTAAAGTTTTATCATTCTCTTTACTTTTTTTACCTTGAATATGTGTTAAGTTGTGTTATGTTTTGTTTCTTGAATTTGTTTTTGATTTCTTTTTAGTAGTGTATTGTTTTGTGTTTATGCCTTTGGATTGATTTATCCTTTGCATGTAAATTCAATGTTATATGTGTTATCCTAGTGTGTTTTTAGGTTATATCTTTTTCATCGTGTGATTACTGAAAGAGACTTGTAGGACAGAATTCAAAGACATTCCTATTAAGTTTTCTACTTGTTTCTTTCTATTTAATTTTCTTTATTAAATTTTCTACTTGTTTCTTTCTATTTAATTTTCTTTATTAAGTTTTCTACTTGCTTGTTTTATTAATTTTTCTACTTGCTTATTAATTAGGTTTTTCTTGCCTCTTAGTTTCTAAATTAAAGATTAGTTGTTAATAGTATCATTTTCAGTTTAATAAATTATTAATTATTTAATTTAATATTTTGTCCCAGTTTAATTAATTTAATAGTTGAATTCTTAGGAGTTTGACTCAGTTTTTCATTTTGAAAGATCTTTCGATCTTTTGTTTGTTAAAGTATTTCCACGACACCATAAGAACCCCTCTACCTTCGCATATATTTTGTGTCAACTCTAAGCCTACCAACCCCGGTCGATAATTAAAGATTATGTGAATTAATTTAGACATTGTAACACCCAACATAGACTATACATGGACAAGGGATGATTATATAATCCTAACACCCCCCCTCAATCCTGACTTCGACAACTTTGGGCCCTGGAAACTAGGCCAAAAGTCACCCATACAATCTAATGAAAAATAAAAGTTGTTTAATAAACTAAGGGAAATGAGGAAAACCTCATGGGAAAAAAAACCCTCAAAATAAGCAGTAAATCGGGAAAACAAGCTATAATTAAGAGGAAATTTTCCTCTTTGAGTAAAAACTTGGTAAAATTTTGTTGCAATTTGCAGCTCTGTGGAGCAACCATGCAAAATCATGGTTCTTATGTGCATCAACAACTTAGGTCTGTGCATGTGAACCTTTCCATTTTCTTTCGATCTACTGAATGTTTCTTTTGTCTCTTCTTTCTGGAGGAGGAATGGAATGATCCATTTTGTTCTTTAGTGGGCCAAATTGTGGATAATTCGCTATCATCAAGTAGCATATTCTTGGAAGTTTGTTGTACCACTATGTAGGTAGAAAAGCTATGTGAAAGGGTGCAACATATTCATTCTGATACTAGAAACTCATTTTCTTCTATCATCTAGATCCCCATCATCATTCCCAGCTGCTTCAATGAGATTTTCATCCCATTTATGCTTCTGATTCAGAATAGGAGCTGGATCTGGATCATCTTGAGGTACAATCTCAATAACAAGATCCTGCTAATCTTGTTCCTCATTTTCTGAAACCGAAATCTTAGACAACATATCATTATCTACAAATGGAGATGAAAGAGAGTTTATACCTTCCCTTTCGAATGGCTGCTGAGATTGTGCTAGAGCTGAGTATGGCAGAAAGTGTGAGAATTCATATGCATTGGAGGCATGGTTTGCAACACCCTTCACTATAATATTCCCAGTTGAGATATCTGAGATCTCCACTGAGTCAGGACCAAATACAACTTACTTTGGCGATCTAGTATGTGTCATCTGATAACCAAACAACAAATTTGTTGGGAGAGAGGGCACATAGAGTACATTCTTAAACTCACCATGCTGGATTTTAATAGAACCTCTCTCAGCAGCTGGCATTTGGGAGTCATATCCCATATGAATGCTAGGTACTCTTGATAGAGTGAGAGTGGTGAAGGATTTCCTTAAGGAAACCATGTGGTTGGATGGTCTAGAATATATCAAGTAAGCCTTCGACGAAGTGAGACATGCCTTCAAGGCATGGTACCTCTCACGATCTTCTATTGGTTTTCCAACATCATAATTCTTTTCTCCTTGTGGAAGGGAAATATTTTTCTGTTTAAGGAGTGTTGGTAGTTGGTCTATGGTCTTCTTCATGCATTGTCTCTCTAGATGAAAGCCTCTCATACAATATGTGCACTTACTCTTCTTTTTCCTAGAATTCGAGGCTCCATAGAAATATTCCTGATTCTCCTTTGGCTTCGAATCAGTGTCTTTGGTATCCCTCCCTCTGTGCTTCCCTCTTTCTTGCACATTGTTTGATTCTCCTACAAAGAGTGCTTATTTCTTGGAGGTTTGAAGCACTCCCATTTGAACCAATTTATCTTGCTCTTATATCAAGGACTCAACAAAAGCATCTATAGAAGGCATCTTCCAATTAGGGATGGAAGCTCTTCTGAAATGGAATGTAAGACAAAGAATGAGTACTCAGAGCCAAGCTTGCTCAATACTGACAACACAAGTTGCTCGTCTTTCCTCTTTAATCTAGATTGTTTGCATTGCAGTACTAGTGAATTGCATTTTGTGAGTAATTACTGAATAGATTCAAAACTGTTGGGCTTTAATGCAATGAGCTCATCTCCAATATGTGCCCTCAAAGCTCATCTTATTTTCCAAACAAAGATTCAATATTCTCCCAATATTCCTTCGGATTCCTTAGTCCCTCAAGGTGGAACAAAAGATCCCGAGAGATATGAGTGCACATGAAGCCAAAGTCCTCATAAAGCCGATTAAAAAATTGTTCTTATAAACTTGCTGTTGGGGCTCAGTTTCTCTCCCCATAGTCATCCTATATAGGCCAAGCTTTCACAAGGACACCTGCATATATTCCCTCCAATAAGAGTAGTTGAAGGGTGTAAGGATTCGGGGTACGAGAGCTGAAGAATCCATCTTTCTGTATGCTGAAATAATCAATTCCTCAAGAATCTACGTAGGTACCTACAATAACAATGCAAAAACCAAATTCAATTTGCAATCATGTTAGTTTCAAGCCTTTCCACCTCAACATGTACAATTTCTCAGAGTCCGTCACACCTGGATAAAATTATCTAAACAAAATTCAGAGGGAGCAAGGATATCATTCCAGTATTTATGTGGAAACTCAACTTCTTTTGGTGTACAATGGAGATCGGAAAAGACTTGCTGCTAGCATGAACAAAGCTCTGATACCATGTTAAATTTGTGAACCGTTGATCTACATGAGAATGAGAGCAATTAAGAAGATAAATATGCAGTGGAATTATCAAAGACAATGTACACTGAACAACAAAAATTTGAGACAAATATGATAATAATTGATCAGTTAATTACAACATTAATCTCCATTAATCCAACAATAATACAATGGTGTTACAATAAGGAGAATTCAAATCATGTGGATGGGATTCGAA
The DNA here is from genome assembly GCA_001517045.1 of Pseudotsuga menziesii. Lineage (NCBI taxonomy): Eukaryota > Viridiplantae > Streptophyta > Pinopsida > Pinales > Pinaceae > Pseudotsuga > Pseudotsuga menziesii. The sequence goes on along the minus strand of LPNX010575166.1, from coordinate 1,170,885 downwards.
CCTACCAACTAAACCTGACTAACTGGCTAACTCAGTGTATCTAAATCACTGGATGGGAGCCACTAGTTTAACTCCTGATGTTTAAATCAATCCGACAATCAGTTAAACTAGTTAAATAGGTTAAAATGATGAGGTAGGTGGAAAAAAGTGCCACTTCCCCATGTAGCCATGCAAAATTGGCACTAGACTAACTGAGATTGATCTAACTGAATAAAATTGAAGGTTGAATCAACATAATTTCCTACCTACCACAACCAATTGATGGAGGCTACTGGTGGCACTCAGAGTGGCTCCTATAATGTAGGGATTGGCACCGGTGGGACCAAACTCACCCAAATGACTCCTAAGTAAGGAAAGATGATAAAATAGACTATATATGGACAAGGGAGGATTATATAATCGTAACTTTGTGCAAATTACATAGTTAATTTCAACCCTATTAAATCCTGAAAAGTTATCACACTGAAAGTATAATAGAGGACAATTAAGCCTGATGTCAACTACTTCCTTGTGTTTGGTAGTGAAGCATGGACTCATATTCTAGTTCCAAGCATTGCAAACTAAGAGTGAAAAGTGAATATTTGTTGGATATTTTGACTATGTAAAAGGTTATAGTCTTCTTTTTCCACATTAACATGATATAATTATTAGAATAGACGCTAAATTTGATGAGAATATCTCAGCCTACAAGCTTAATTTAGTGTTTGTTCCATTTGTGGTCTGTGATCCATATTTGACACTTGTGCCATATTTTACTCCTAAATTCCTTGATATCATTCCTACTCTAGCTTCTGATGATGATAGTAAGGATGAAAATCCACCTTCGCCTACTCATTTTACTCTAGTTGTACCAACAAAATCGCTTCCCCTATGGGTCTGTTCAACATTCAAAGCGACTGGTTAACTTGTCGGTGATCCTGGAGATCAATGCCGATCACGTTTTTAGTTCTAGGGAGCCACTTGTTGTTTGGCTCAGGTTTCAAAGAATAATGATCCATAAACATTTACAGAATCTTTAGGGAATCCATATTGGGACACATCTATGGATGAAGAATATCATTCCTTAATGGTGAACAATATTTGGGATCTTGTACCTCTTTTGAAAGGAAGAAAACCTATAATATGAAAATGGGTCTACAGAACTAAGAATGCATCAGATGAAAGTGTTGAAAGGATTAAGGCAAGGTTAGTTTCCATAGGATTTTCCCAAGTTGAAGGAATTGAATACAATGAAACCTTTTCTCCTGTCGCCAAAATGAAATCCATTTGCCTAGTTCTTTCCTTTTCAGCCTTAAATAAATGGGGGTCCATGAAATGGATGTCAATTCCACCTTCTTGCATGGGGATTTGCAGTAATAAATTTACATGGAACAACCTACTGACTATGTTCAAGACGAATCTAGCCTTATCTATGTCTTCAAAAAATCCCTACATGGTCTTAAGCAAGATCCACGATCTTGGTATGCCAAAATGGATAGCTTTCTCCTTGACACTGGTTTTTCTATATGCCATTCTAACCCCAATGTCTATACCAAGAAATTAGGAAACCATCTCATCATCCTTGTTCTTTATTTTGATGAACTTATTCTTACTACTAATGACCATACACTTTTAATTTGTGTGAGATCCATCCTTAAGAAGATATTTGAAATGAATCCTACAAACCAAAGAAGGAATATTTATTTCTCAGTCAAAGTATGCATGTGAACTTCTTCATCACTTTCACATGGAATATTGTAAACAATCCCCATATCCCATCCCGTTTGGAGTCAAACTTTGTGCCACTTGCACTTCACCCAAAGTAGATGTCACCTTGTTGGTAGTATGTTATACTTGACTCATACCTATCTCGATCGTTCCTTTGCCATTGGTCATGTTTCCTGCTGTATTCAATATATTTATCCAAATAGTGAACTTATTGTGCACGTAGTAGATGAAATATGAAGTTTCATAGACAAGTCATGATAATGTCTGTGTCTGAGAGGTGAATATAAAAGTACTCCCATAGTGCACAAATGTGAAATACTTTAACCTTGCATGTTAGTACTTTCATGAGATGGTTTTTGTGGAGGTCAGCATTAAGAAGGAATGTATATATAGATCTTTAGTTATGTTATGTGCAGTGTTTTGTTAGTATTGCACCATGCATTGAGCCATGGATGTGTCATATTATTTGAAAAGTGTGTGTAGGTTAAAAAACGCGAATGTACTAATTGATATCATGGATATCACTATTAGCTCTATGGGTGTATCACCAACAAGATCGAGACTTTTGTATTGACATTCATATAAAACAATGAAGCCAAGCCATTGTTCCTTGATGGCATTGTGGTTGTATAACTACCTATCGCAACAAACACCATGAGGTTCATTGGTCTTGGCCATCTTGGTTCATTTTGGGTTATGTACGGGTGACTATGAAGGGTAGGTGATAAGAATGTTTCACAAGCTTTCTTTCTTGGATTTTGAACTATGGTGCAAAGATGTAGTGTTTTGGTTGTTAAAAGACATCTTGGAATTTATTGATGTGGAGAAAATCTTGAGCTTCTTGTATGAGAAACCTCTTATTATCACTATTTTATAAGCATAAAGATATGGTATTGATGGACATGGTCGACACTATTGGAAAATATTCCATGTGCGTAATGCGTTGTGTGATTGGAACTCTCTCCACATCGAGGTTTAATTGTATAGACACATACATGGGGTGATCGGTTGTGTGTTCTGCATGCTTGGTGACTGGAGTCTCTTGGAGTTTGTCTGTACACAACGAGGGGAGTTTGTCCATACATTGGGTGATTGTTTACGTGAAGTAGTGGTTTGTGCCTAAAGTTATTCTAATAGGCACACTTCCACATAGTGTTTTGGTAGTTTATTGTATTAAGAACATGTTGGGTAAACAATTAATTGTTGGAATACTATTTGCACAAGTTGAAGGAAAATGTATGTGGAGTTTTGTTCATATTCATTATTGAAAGATTGGTTGTACAATAGACAATTGGAACCATAAGGGATGTGCATGATTCATGGAAGTATGCAATCATACAAGAAACATGTATGGAGTTTTGATGGTGTGATAGTAAAGTAATGAACACCTATGAAGTTTGCAGTAAATGTGGCGTGGAGGAATCACAATCTTAGAAAAATGAATGGAAAAGGTGATGGCCCAAAATTGTTAAATTTGTACAACCTGAAAATATCATCAATAATTATAGTAGCTAGGACATGCTTAGTATCTTTGAAATCCTTGATTATAAGTTGTCAAGGTCAAAACATTACAGTATTTCCTTCAACATAATTACAGGAAATTATTGGAACACATAGTACATCATTGAACTAACCATCACCTACCTAAACTGCTCTATATCCTACAACACTAAGGGACTTGTCATCACAAACAAATATTTGTTTGGTGTTACATTAATTCATAGTATAAAATGCAATGAAACAAAAAAAAGCACAAAGTGCAAGCCCATGAATTTTAGAGTCAGAAGACAAATCAAAGTTGATGTTGTTCTTCTTCATTACTACTTCCAAGGCTGACATCTTCTTAAAACATTTAGATTCCACATGACCATATTTCCCGCATTAGTTGCAATGATGCTCAATTTTGTTTTATTTCAAGTTGGTACCCTTTTCACCCTTAGAAGGATGAGATAGTTGATATAGTTTGGGACCCTTGTTTTGCTTATTATTGAAATATTTTTTCTTCTTGGATTATTGGTTTTATTATTCTAGTGTGCCACTAAGGCTATGCTAGATGTATCTGCATTGCTAATTACTCCAATATGTATGAGCTTTATCTTGATCTCTAATAAATTAATTACAAAAAGATTCAAGACTGGGTTTTGTATAGTGACCCCCCATATATTCTTTAATGGATTAAAATGTAGATATAAAACAAAATAGGTAGGTCCAAGCTTGGAAAGAATGTCAAAATTACATTGCTCATCTTCCCCTTTTATGTTGCATTCTTCAACTAAGAGTATAAGGGTTTTGTACTTAGATAGATAGTATTGTATGCAAGAGAAGTCACTTGGATTTAAGGTAATCAACTTATTTTCAAGTTGGTGAACTCAAGTCTTATTGTGTTTACTTAGCATAGCGTTGGCCATTTTCATCCAACAAGAATAAACAACACTAAATCTTCATTCATAAACAAGAATCAAGAAGGGCCATGCACAATGAATTATAACATCATCTAGATACTTTATTCCTCTTTAAACCAAATTGTACATAGTCATCCTTGCCAAGAAGTAAGGAGGAAAAGCTCCTAAAACCTTAAAGTTTATAACAGAGTGCATATGAAATCCCAACCAAATAACCCTAACCCAACTCTCAATCTCAAGCACTCAATACAATATGAATTATGCTTCCCACATATGCATGAGAAAACAATATAAAGAATGTCAAAATAGTTACAACCTTAACCTCGAACATACCCTAATTAATCCATCCTTTAAGTTATTATTAAATTAATTACCTTAAGTATTGCAAATTTGCCTAATTATCCCAAATAGGGTGCCAATAGGCCCTTAACACAACTCTTTGTCTAGTCATCGAGACAAGTAAACATAGAATAAATGTGGACCACCTCTTTAAACCTACTACAACTCCTCAATATATAGAGAAAACTCTCTTACCTACATGCTGACCAATAAATCCTCTAGATCCTATGCTACTGGATTCTCCCTTCTAGTTCCTCTCTCGATGCACCCTCTTTACACCGCTCTTCTACATCCTCATCCCCACCTCTTTGTGTTGCGCTCTTAATGTAGGGGAATCCATCCAAAGATCGACTGATAAAGGTAGGTGATGAGAATCCGTTTGGGAGGAGGTTGATGGCCTTCCAGACGAAGGGAATGGGTGCCGTATGAATCCCATACGGTCGGTTCAAGCATAATGATCAACGTAGATGGTCGATAAGAATTGGTTGGGTTGTAGACCAACAAGTAAGTCGAAGGACTAAGTGGTCCATTGAGAACTGGTCCAGTGGTATACCAGGAGTAGTGTTGAGAGGTTTTGGTCAAGAACTCCCACTTGAGGAAGGATTGGTCAGGGAACTAAGTAGTTGATGAAGGTGTTCGATGAGGGAACTAAGTAGTTGACATAGGTGGTAAATGAGGGAAACTGGTCGATTCAAGACAAGGCAAGATAAGGATGAACGACTGCAGTCGTAGGGGAAGAGTTGAAGAACTTCTATGTGAAGGAAAGGACAGGGAACCCAGATGGTAGTGAACAAACTAGGAGCCAACTTGAAGGGAATTCCAAGTCACAACCAAATGAAAAAATCTAGTCAAAGGGCTAGGATAGTCATTGGTGAAACCAAAGGGGAATGATGTCGACCATGTCACGATTGGAGAATATGAATCACTAATGAGTGTGACAATAGGAAGGTGATGAGGCAGAGGTCGAATATGGAGGTCGACAATATGGGCCAAGGTAAAGAGTTGACAAGAGGAAAGGTTAACATAGATAGCCAACTGAATATAGTATTGTCCGATCAAGGGGAAACAACAAATAACGATAGAATGAAGATGAGTCAGAATGGTTTGCGAGGATTATGACTAGGAGTGGTTGATGATAGGAAACAAGATGATAGAGAAGGAAAAAAATGGTCTATGGGGATACTGACTAGACCAAAAGGGAGGCAAGTTGAGAGAAGAATGGATTGTGAAGTAGAGGAGTTAGATTAATACCAACATATGAGGAAGCAAAAAAAAGTATGAAGATGGTCAAAGGAAATTCCGACAGGTAGAGAGATAAGGGCATAGAGGAGCATCACAGCAAGTGAATGATGAGAGTCAACTGTGTATTGGATGAGAACCAACAAGTACCGGTCGAGAACTGACTAACAGAAAGCCAAAAACACCACAAAGGTAGGTGGAGTAGTTGGAGCAGTAATGGCGGTAGGTGAAGCTACCAGATGGCACTGAGTGCCATAGATAATTTTGGAGGAAGTTAGAGACTTCTAGAATCTTTCGAAAAGAGAAATCATGGAGATGGAAAAAGTGTATAAATATAGGTAGAGATAGTGAGAATGAGCCTCTAGATCTCAAAACGAATAAAAGACCATTGTAACAACATTTCAGTTGATATTTTTTAAGTGGTTGTGTTCCTGAGAACATGGACTTCACCTCAGTTGTAAATGTTTATGCAATTTGATTTATGTTAATAAATATAAGCCATAATTCCCGACAAACTTGCTTGCTAGTGTGTGTGTGCTTTTGTTGTGTGCACCCTGATCTGCAAGCCAACCACTCAGCTGGCCCGAGTTTGCATCGGTTGGTATCAGAACAAGAGCATCATGCATGAAGAATTCGGTTTCTATTGGAAGGAGAAGGAAACTCTAGCCGCAGTTGGGGAGAGTTGTCGAGTGAAGTGGAAGTTCCAGTTGTGATTGGACAAGAGAATACTTCCAACTACGGTTGGAAGAGGAACCCAATTATGATTGAGTAGAGAAAAAACTCTAGTTGCGGTTGGGTAGAACTGTAAGAGAGGGATAGATGCCACAAGAGGTGGGGTAGAGTTTTCCATAGCCAGGATTGCAGAGGAGAGCATCTCGAGAGAGTCGATGAGAGTTGTAGCTCCACAACTGTGGTTGTGGGTAGAGTTGCAGAAGGTTGAAGTGAAGATTGGGTGATTCTGACAAGTACATCAAGTAGAGTCAACTGACGATTGAGCTTGAGATTGTGATCTTTGGGTAGCTCCAGTCATGGACCGTTTAGTGGTGTACCCATTGGAGAGGAGAAAAAGACATTTGAAGTCGGGAAAGATGGATGCAGTTCTAGTAGAGAAGTTGGGGAGAACTATTGAAGAAAGGAAAGCGAGACTTAGTCAAGGAGTCCAGAAGAAGACTGCACATCATAAAGGTGAACAAGAGCCAAGGTCAAGAGAGGAGATGACCTTGAAGAGAATATGCGATGCATTGACGGAGACAATGCTAAAGCTAGAAATTTTGGAGATGGCCCAATCGATGGAGAGGACAAGGGGTCAAGGTAGGAAGATGAAGACCCTGATGTCAGGGAAGAAAATCCTCACAATCAAGGATACTGATGAGATCCCTGAATGAATTGAGAAAAACCTTGAGATGATAGGGAGAGCACAAGCCTTCGGGTGTGAAGGAGATGCTGCACAGTAAGAGGAAGGGGAAGTGAATGGATGCTTCCCAGAAGAATGAATGATGTTGGAAGATGTCCCTTAGAGAACCCATGAATAAGAGAAGACATGATTCAAAGAAGTGGTTGAGTTGCTCTACGAGAGGCAGAAGGGGAGTTAGTTTGAAACTCAGAGAAGCTGCTGGTTGAAAGGGTTTCCAGTATAATAGAAGGACAGTCTACTAAGGTTAGGGATGACATAGATGCTTAGCAGACAGACAAGTATAGAGTTGATGAGGTGGAATAGTCGAGCAAAAGGACTGCCAACAGAAGGATGAAGTCAAAAGAGGGAAATGTGAACAAAGTAGGAGAGAAAGCATTGAATGTGGAGGTTGACGATAATGTGGCTGAGCAATCCTATGAGGAGATTATTGGTAAAGGTAGGAGAAAGGGTTGGACAAGCACAAAGTTGACGAGACGATGAGATCAGCTGAGGTAATGACCGATGAATTGAAGGAAAGCGACGAACTTCATGAAAGGGAACTTGAAATGGAAGGAGAAACTGTCGATGAAGTTGTCAACAGGAATACCAACAATACTTAGGTAGAGACGTGTGAATTATACCGCTGGAGAGCTGAAAACAATGAAGAATGTAGAGAAGAAGAGAGTCTACATGAATTCCTGGTGGATGCAAAAATTTCGATTGATGAGTCGAAGTAGCACTTGCAAAGGAGTGTAGAGGAATATGGCAAGGAATCCATAAGGATTGCTAAGACAACTGATGATGCGAACCAAAATCAAAGCCCGAGGTCAAAGAAGGGAGAGGAGAGACAAGTTGAGGATCGACTTGTGGAAGAATGAAGGCCCACGTTGGAAACAACAAATATAATAAAGGTTGAGGAGAAACTTACATTTTGTATGCAAGCCGTCGAAGTGAGATCGATGAAAGAAATGCGTAGGGAAACCCAAGAGTAAGTGAATACATTCAAAAGAATACCAAGAGAGCTGTTGAGGGAAGGTAATGTGGAGTAGATTGACATGATGTTGAGTTCAGTTCTGATGAGGGATCTGTCATGGAAGGTGAAGTCGACATAATAGGTTGAGAGGGACCGACGAGTTCTATGGAGGTTGTGAGAGAATCCGACGAGAGGAGAGTACTGAGGGATGACCAACAAAAGGAAAGCCATCAGAAGGATCAGAACTAGGTTCCTAGAGTAGAATACAATCGATGGGAATGATTGTGGAGGTGGAGATATTTGATTCATAAGGATCAAAATGAGAAGTGGATACCACTTAGTCAGGAAAAGAGTTGGCGAAGGAAGAGAAACTGTGCATGTTTCTAGGAAGTTCAAAGAGGATGGACTACATAAGGACGTTGGGGTCCTTGTTTATGTATTTGAATGCAAGCATGTAGGCGTACTTGAGGTCATGGATAAGGCCGTAGAGAAGAAGGAGAAAGACTAAGACAAGGATGGGAGACTGGGTGGAATTTGGTATCGAGTATGGCATTGATGGAAAAGGAAAGGATATAAGCATAGAGATCTCACAGTAAAAGTCCTTGGCATGAGGTCATGATTTTTTATTTAACCTAGGGAGTATGATGTAGGGGCATCCATCCCAAGACCGAACGACAAAGGTAGGTGATGAGAAGATGACTTGGAGGATGATAATGGCCTTCTAGATGAAGGAAACGGGTATCATACGAAGCCCATACGGTCAAGTCGAGTAAAGCGATTGATGTAGATGGTTAACAAGGGCTAGTTAGGTTGTAGACCGACAAGTTAATCGAAAATATTGAGTGGGATGTCAAGAACTAGTCGAGTAATAGTATGAGAGTGGTGCTGAGCGGTTTCATTTGAGAAATCACAATCGAGGAAGGATCGGTCAAGGATCCAAGTAGTCAATAGAGATGGTCGATGAGGAAACCTAGTAGTCGACAGGGGTGGTTGATAAGGGAAAATGGTCGAGTCAAGACCAGGCATGATAAGGATGAATGACTGTGGTCATAGGGGAAGAGTTGAAGAACTCATATGAGAAGGTAAGGGTAGTGGACCCATATGGTTGTGGATATACTATGAGCTGACTTGAAGGGAATACCAAGTCACAGAAAAATGAAAGAGGCTAGTCGAAGGGCTAGGAGAGTTGGTAGTGAAACTGATGGGGAATGATGCCAACTATGTCATGATTGGAGAAGATGAGTCACTGATGAGTGCGATAATATGAAGGCAACAAGGCATAGATCACAAATGGAGGTCGACAAGATGGGCCAAGGTGAAGAGTTGACAAGAGGAAAGGTTGACGTAAACAACCAAAAGACCATAGCATATTCTAGTTGAGGGGAAATATTGAGTAACGATAGAATGAAGATGAGTCAGAATGCCATCACAAGAATTTTGACCAGGAGTGGTCGATGATAGGTGACAAGGTGACGGAGAAGGCAGAAATGGTCAATGAGGATTCAAACCAGAGAAAAAGGTAGGCAAGTCAAGATCAGGCTGAATTGAGAAGCATAGGAGTTAGATTAACACCGACGGACGAAGAATGCTAGGGAATGCTAATGGGTAGAGAGATAAGGGCACAAAGTAGCATTGCAGCATGAGACTAATGGGAGCTGATGAGTACCAGCTGAGAATAGACAAGCATCATTCGAGAACCAACCAACTAAAAGCAAAAACACCATAGAGGTAGGTGGAGTAGTTGGAGAAGTAATGGTGGTGGGTGAAGCTGCCATATGGAACTCCAAAATTATGGAGGAAGCTAGAGGCTTCTATAAGATTTCATAGTGGGAAAGGATGGCAGTGGAAAAAAAGTATAAATAGAGGTAGAGAAAGTGAAAACGGGCCTCTAGATCCCGAAAAGAAAAATATACCACTCTAACAACCTTTGAGATGATATTTATTTAGAGGATGTGTTCCTGAGAGCATGGACTTCACCTTGGTTGTAAATGTGTATGCAATCTAATTTCCGTTAATGAATATAAGCCATAAGGGAGTCGGTCTGAAACTTTGATAGATTGTTCATTGAAAGGATTTCTAGTATAATGGAAGAAAAATTGACTAAGGTTAGGGCCAAAAGAGCTACAAAGCAGTTAGATGAGTATAGAGTTGACGAGGTGAAAGAGTAATCGAGTAGAAGGACTTCCAAAGAAAGGATGAAGTCTGTCAAGGAAAAGGAATACATAGTAGGAGAGAAAGCATCGAATGTGGAGGATGTGAATAATGTGGCTGAGAAGTCATCTAAGGAGATTGTCGGTAAAGGGTAGGAGAAACAGTCAGCCAAGCACAAATCCAACGAGATGATGAGATCAGTCGAGGTGATGACTGACGAAGTGAAGGAAAGAGATGACCTTCACGAAAGGGAAACTAAATTGGAAGGAGAAACTGCTGATGAAGTTGTCGATGGGAATACCAAAAACAATAAGCCAGATACATGTGAATAATACCGATGAGGAGATGAAAATGATGAAGAATGCAAAGTAGAAGAGAGTTTCCATAAAATCCCAGTGGAGGAAGAGAGTTCGATTGATGAGTAGAAGGAGCACTTTAAAAGGAGTGTAGAGGAAGATGAAAAGGAAGCCATAAGGACTACTGAGACAATCATTGATGCGAACCAAAATCGACGTTCGAGGTCAAAGAAGGGAGAGGAGAGACAAGTCGAGGATGGACTTGTGGAAGAATGATGGTCCGTGTTGACAACCATAAATCTGTTGAAGGTTGAGGAAAAAATTGCATTAAGTATGCAATATTCCTAGGTGAGGTCAATGGAAGAAAAGTGTAGGGAAACCCATGAGAAGGTGAATACATTCGAAAGAACACCGATAGAGTTGTTGAGGGAAGGAAATGTGGAGAATACTGACATGATGTTGAGTTTGGGTATGACGAGGGAGCCATCATGGAAGATGAAGTCGATAGAAGAGGTCGAGAAAAACTGATGAGTTCTGTGGATGTTGTGAGAGAATCAGATAAGAAGAGAGTGGTGAGGGATGAGAAACAAAAGGAAATCCATCTAAAGGAGTGGAACTAGTATGAGGTTCCTAAAGTAGAAGACAATCGACGAGAACGGTTATGGAGGTGGAGATATGTGCTTCCTAAGGATCATCATGAGAAGTGGATACCACCAAGTCGAGAAAAGAGTTGGTGAAGGAAGGGAAACCATGCATGTTTCAAGAAAGGTCCAAGAGGATGGACTTCATAAGGACATTGGGTTCCTTGGTTATATATTTGACTACAAGCATGTAGGCAGAGTCGAGGTATGGAGAAGGCCACAAAGAAGAAGGAGAAAGGATTTAAGACAAGTATGAGAGACCAGTTGGAATCTGGTATCAAGTATGGAATTTATGGAAAAGGAAAGGATCCAAGCATAGGGATATCATAGTAAAAGTCATTTGCATGAGGTCATGCCTTTTTATTTAAACTAGGGAGTATGATGTAGGGCATCCAACCCAAGACTGACTGACGAAGGTAGGTGATGAGTAGATGATTGGGAGGAGGTTTATGGACTTCCACATGAAGGAAATGGGTACCGTATGAAGCTCATATGGTTAGGTTGAGCAGAACTGTTGATGTACTTGGTTGAAAAGATCTAGTCAGGTTGTAGACCGACAAGTTAGCCGAAGGAATGAGTGGGTCATCGAGAACTGGTCGAGTAGTAGACTAGGAGTGGTGTTGAGTGGTTGTAGTCGATAAGTCACAGTTGAGGAAGGATCAGTTAGGGAACCGAGTAGTCGGCAGAGGTGGTTGATTATGAAACCAAGTAGTCAATGGAGGGGGTGGACGAGGTATTAAATTGAGCACATAGATCTATGGATAAACACACAACTCACAAGATAGATCACACAATTTACTCAGTTATTGAAGAATGAAATAGTGCAAAAAAGGCTTGTAGCTGTGAATTATTTTCATTAATCAAAGAGTAATTAGATAATAATTACAATGAAGTACAATGGCTTAAATAGCCACATGCAATTTGAATCCACACGAGGAAATTCGAATTGATTAGACTCCACTTGACTATAGGTAACTAAGACCTTGTATAAATCACTGTCAGAGGACTCAATAGTTAACTGACCTTGTCTAAACCATAACTGGAGTTCACCGGAGTTCTAAAACACAACTCAAGTGCTACATTTAGTGTTGACTAAGGCTAACTGACTGTGGTAGGTGAGAAATACGCCCCTCCTGAGTGCAGCCATGCAAACCTAGTGCTAACTAAATGTAGAGGACTATATCTGAATGTAACTGACTCCTAACTTAGCTTGACTAGTCACCAACTGAACTGAACTGACCTTGGTTGGTTTCGGCACTCCCAGTGGCTCCTAAATTGTAGGGATTGGTCTAGGAGGCTCCTAAACTGATGTATGCAAGTGCAATCAGTGGCAGTAGGCCTCAATTATTTTTCCCCACACTTTAGGAATTGAAACATGTGCCCCAATTAGGCTAAGTGGACCCAATGGTGCTAGTGACTAAAAATAGACTGGATGGACTCCCGATTTAGACATATGATCAAATTGGACAAGGGAGGATTAATAATCCTAACACCCCCCTGAATGCTAACTTGGAAAATATATGGGCCTTAGTAACTAAGACCATAGGTCACCCATTACATCAAGTAAAGTAAAGTAACTACTAAAAAACAAGGTGTTGGGGAAAAAACCACATGGGAAAAAATCCCCCCCTCTAATTAAGCAGGTAGAATCATGATCAATATGGTTCTTTTGTGCACAGGTATCCTGGGGCCTGGAATGTGAACCTCTCCATAATTATGTCTAGAGGAATCTTCCTCTTTGGAAGAAGAATGATATGCTCAACTAAATCAGAAATATAGATAGTTGCCGGATGAAGACTGGACCCATGTAGAGAAACTGAAGTCAACTGATAAGTGAGAAAAGGTTCTTGAGGATTCAGAACATGTGAGGAACACTCAAGAAAGTGATATGTTTCATCCATGAACAGAAAACCATGAGTGTTAAGAAAAGCCCCAAGTGTTAGGAGCAAGTGTCCAGGCGGATGCAGAAAATATTCCTCTTTACCAGTTCTATGAAAAGATGAGCATGTGATCAATGGTAGAGAAGCACTGGGACTGTTGAGAGTGAAGCTTGATCTCCATAGTCTGATATAGCTTCTGAAATATCTAATTAATCACATAATAAAATATCAGCAACCTCATATGAGTAAACTAACACCAAATCCCCATCAGCAGTTTTGAAGAGAAAGTGCGGTACTTGATTTTTCACACCGGAATTGGTGAGAGAAGCTACAAGCATGATTGAAAGCTCTTGGATTTTAAAATACGAACCAAATAATATCATATCAGAAATTAAATCAGATCTAAATAGGTTCACAACAGATCCAAAACTGTGAAATGAAATCAAATCCCCAGCAACAGTTTTGTAGGAGACTTGCGGTACTTGTTTCTTCACATCGTTGATGAGAACAGCTACAAGCAGTACTGAAAGATTATGAATTTGATATATTAAAACAAGAAATATCAGATCATATCTAAATAAGATCATATCAGATCCAATAAGGTTAATATCAGATTCAAATAAATGGTTAACCGAGACGGTGGATGCAAAGCTTTCTTCTTCTTCAAAATTCTGAATTTTGGTGCATGCAATCCTGCAGGAATTTGCTGGAAAATATAGATCATGGGGAGTGAATGGATAACTCTGGTAATCTGATATTTCTTCCAAAATATCCAAGGTATCACATATTTTCACACCAGCAGCAACATTAGAGGGAGAAAAATCAAATTTCTGTTCACTTTCGGAAGCAATTACTGGCAAATTTTGCATAGAATTCAAAGGAAAATCACCGGTGAATGTTTGCATGGAAGTGCAGCAGTGTTTTTCTTAAATATCAGAGATTTGAATGTCTTCTTCTATTTCATAAATATGAGGATATGATATATCAGAGATATCATGAACTTCCGGAGCATCAGGACAAGGAGTCACTACAAGGAGACTGTCTTCAATTCGAATTGACTGTGTAGAATATTCTGCTTCTTCTTCATTTTGAACAACTTCATCAGAGAGAGTGGAGGCTGAGAATTTTGGATCAAGAATGCTTATGGTGCTGGATATTCTCTCCAAATGTCTATTATGATCCTCATCAATCATTCCAAAGGTTCTGTCCAATCTTGTCTAGAGTTCCTTCGGGTCTTCAATAGATCTACTAAGGTAGCGCAAGCTAGGATAAAAACCCAGTGCTATTCTTCCAAAAGCTGCATCACATTTATTCAGCTAGTCATTCTCACTAAAACAATTTTCACTGAGTCCAATAGACACCCCATAGAGACCTCGTCTCATCAGAGATGAAATCATCTTCTTCTTCCATTCTGACTAGTTTGTGGACAGGGTGAGAATAGGAACTGATGAATCCATTCGAAGTTGTACCTACAAAAACACAAAAGGGGCACTCTAAGGTCGACAGCCTGCACATTTTAGGTTTTCATCACACCCAACATAGTTGATCAAGCAAGCTTGATCAACAATTCCTTAACTTGGGGTATTAAGTGGTAAACCTTTTGCTTCTAGTGCAGAGCTGGAAGGAGCAATTTTGCTCAAAAATGATCCATTAGGAGATCTGAGGAGGGGAAGTGCCTTGTCCACTGAGGCTCTGATACCATATTAAATTGAGCACATAGATCTATGGACAAACACACAACTCACAAGATAGATCACACAATTTACTCAGTTATTAAAGAATGAAACAGTGCAAAAATGGCTTGCAGCTATGAATGCTTTTCATTAATCAAAGAGTAATTAGATAGTAATTACAATGAAGTACAATGGCTTAAATAGCCACATGCAATTCGAATCCACATGAGGAAATTTGAATTTATTAGACTCTACTTGACTGTAGGTAACTAAGACCTTGTCTAAATCACTGTCGGAGGACTCAATAGTTAACTGACCTTGTCATAACCGGAGTTCATTGGAGTTCTAAAACACAACTGAAGTGTTACATTTAGTGTTGACTAAGGCTAACTGAATGTGGTAGGTGAGAAATGAGTATCGAACGAGAACCAACCAACATAAAGTGAAAAACACCATAAAGGTAGGTGGAGAAGTTGGAGTAGTAATGGCAGTAGGTGAAGCTGTAAAATGGAACTGCATTCCATATAGAATTATGGAGGAAGCTAGAGGCTTCTATAATATTTCAGAGTGAGAAAGCGTGGCAATGGAAATAAAATATAAATAAAGGTAGAGATAGTGAAAATGGGCCTCTAGATCCCTAAAATAAAAAAAATACCATTGTAACAACCTTTGAGATGATATTTGTTTAGTGGATCTGTGCATGAGAGCAAGGACTCCACCCTGGTTGTAAATGTGTATGCAATCTCATTTCTGTTAATGAATATAAGCCATAATTCTTGGAAAACTTGCTTTCTTATGTGTGTGTGCTTTCGTTGTGTACACCCTGATATGCAAGCCAACCACCCAGGTAGCCCGTGTTTGCATCAACTCCTTGGGAAGCATGGGAGGTGTGTCCTCTTTGTCTCTATAAAATCTACCCAAAATGTCTGTATGGTCATCAATTCACCTTACCAGAATATCGAGGTACCAACCAGGGTAATCACCAAGTCTTTAGGACTTGCTGCTAAATATTGGATTCACTCCTCCTACTCTAACAATTTGCAAATCGACAACTTCAATCCTCATCATATTCCACTCTCTCCACATATTTCTGAAACAAATGTACAAGACTTAGATATCAGTCATCTCATCATCATATCTACTATAAAAATTCTTGAAAACTTTATGTTGCCAAATTCTTTAATTATAGGTTTTCTCTCTACTATAAATATGAAAGTAGTGTTGTCATTAATATAGCCACAATAAATAACTCGCACCTGATAGTCAATCTAATTAAATATTGACACCAAAATTATCTTCACTCAATAAGTATGACTCAAATATTCAATGACCTCTTAACTGCAATAATTCAAAATTTTGTCTCATAGAACATGTAAACTAAGCTTCCATCCTATTATCATCATAAAAATCCTCTAGATTCTTAGTATATATTTCTTGGGATTGAATACTATCCATACATTTCATATTCATTACTACATATTATCAACTGTCAAAACACTCAAAATAATACATAAGCATATACAACTTAAATATTGACTAGGAAATACCATTAATGGAAGCCTCCACACCACATTTACTACAAACTTCGTGAGTGTACAGTACTTTGCCAACACACCATCAAAACTCCATACATGTTTCCCGCATGCTTGTAGAATTCCAGGAATCATGCACACCCCTTATGGTTCTAGTTGTTTATGGCACAACCAATCTGTCAATATTGAATAGTAACAAAAGTCCACATACATTTCCCTTCAACTTGTGTGCACAATATTTCAACGGTGAATAATTTATCCAAATTTCTCTTAATACAATAAACTACAAATACACTCCATGGAAGTGTGCCAACTGGAATATCTTAAGGCTTAGAACACTACCTTGCGTAAACAATCACCGAGCGCGAGGACAAAATCCCCTCATTACATAGATAAAATCCAATAGACTCCAGTCACCAAGCGTGCAAAATGCACAACTGATCATCCCATGTACGTGTCTATACAACGTGACCTTGATGTGGAGAGAATTCCAATCACACAAAACATTGTGAGTAGGGACTCTTTTACAATAGTGCCAATCTTGTCCATTAGTACCATATCTTTATACTTATAAAATAGTGATAATAAGAGGTTTCTCATACAATAAGCTCCATAAGTTTTCTCCACAACAAGGAATGCGAAGATGTCCTTTAACAACCAAAACACTACATCTTCGCGCCATAGTTCAAAATCCAAGAAAGAAAGCTAGTGGAACATTCTTATCTCCTTCCCTTCATAGGCACCCACACATAACCCAGATTGAACAAATATGGCCAATACTAGTAAACCCCACAATGTCTATTTCTGTAGGTAAGTTTACAACCATAAGGCCATCAAGGAAAAACAACTTAGATTCAATGGTTTATATGAATGTCGATACAAAAGTCTATATCTTGCTGGAAATACAACTAAAGAGTTCATACTGCTCTCCATTATATTTATTATTACCTTCACGTTTTCCAACCTACTATGTTCACTATAAATTCACCAGTGGGATGGCTATATTGAATAACCTTCAATGTGCTTCGTGGTATATTCCTGAAGAAATACTTTGCATGATTCATATTCTTGAATTAATTTCTTTGCAATAATTTTATATTGGTTTGCTTGACACCACAAGATTCTTAATGTTCTTGGCAATCATTACTTCATATAAAATTTTCGAAACTCACCAGAAATATTGTGTGCCAAGAATCATACATATATTTACCATAAAACTTGATCATACCTAAGCACATGAAGATTCCCAAAATTCTATTATTGCATCTAGACATGGACCCTTGACTCCCCAATAGCCATGATATTCTTCTTTAAATTCCCAAATAAAATATTCTCATGGAG
This sequence comes from Pseudotsuga menziesii, assembly GCA_001517045.1. Classification (NCBI taxonomy): domain Eukaryota; kingdom Viridiplantae; phylum Streptophyta; class Pinopsida; order Pinales; family Pinaceae; genus Pseudotsuga; species Pseudotsuga menziesii. The sequence continues at coordinate 1,153,318 of LPNX010575166.1, read as the reverse complement.
AAAATAATTTTACCTCCTTGCTTTGCAAAAGGGGAACAATCCAATATTTTTGCAGTCCATCTTCCACCATAACCTCTGACATCTTGTTGCATACCATTTTGACAAAGATATGCAATATTTCATACCATATATTCCTCCAATTGATTTCCCTTTCTCACTACTTCTACCACCCATCCAGAGAGAGGGGAAACCATGTTGTTTCAGGCTCGTACAAATTGTTGGCCATTTTTAGTCAATGAGAATAAACAACAATAAATCTTTATTTATAAACAAGAAGCAAGAAGGACAATGCACAGTGAAATATAATGGAATCCATATACTTTATTCATCTTGAAAACAAGATGTACATAGCCCTCCTTGCCAAGAAGCAAGGAGGAAAATCTCTTAAAACCTTAACTCAATGCTTAATACGATACAAATTTTGCTTCCCATATATCCATGAGAAAATATATAAAGACTCTCAAAATAGTTACAACCATAACCTCTAACACACCTTGATTAATTCATCCTTTGAGTTATTATTACATTAGTTACATTAAGTCATGCAAATATTCCTAATTACCACAAATAGGATGCCAACACATAGTTTTCAACTTTTCCCAAACAATATCTAGTTCATCAGCGCCTAATAGAGGGAATCGTAAATCAAGAGAAATTGACATTCTGATTAATCCACAAACCTCATCACATTTATTGGCCCATTTAATTTTCTTATCCTCATCAATAGGTCCAGTTTATTTCTTAGAGATTATATGATAAAGTCCCCTACTTCGTAGGACATCCTCGATATAGGATTTCCATGAGAAGTAATTGGAACTAGTAAGCATAGTATCACATGAAGCGTCCACGTGTAATATGTATGTTATAAAAATAGAAACTGATGGTATGGATGCCAAAGTTATGCCATTTTGAAAAAAAAAGAATAAAAAATAGCCAAGGAGCTACCTAGCAGGCAAGGGATGATCCACATGGTAAAGAGTAAAAAATATAGTAAAGAATTGACCCACTTTTATAAAACAAGTCGAAGTAAGACTTGAACCCAATAGCTCTTACTTTTTAAAGTAAATTTCAACCAAGTGAGCTTAGATTTTTTTTTAGTAATATTATGGAGGAGAATGGGGTTGTTGTTGTTGTTGAAAGAGCGTGTCTACCCAAAAAAATCATGTTTTTTGGCATGTAAGACACTTTACACAACTACCCAAAAACAAAAAACAAAAATTCGAAACTAAATGTCCCAAATTTGGGTTTAGCACTTGGTTAGCCTTCCCATAAATGTAAGTTTTATTGTTGTTTATAATTTACCAAGTTCACGCAAAGTGCACGATAAAGAGCATATGCAGTAAATAAAACAATTTTCACTTGTTGAGTTCACACAAAGTGAATGGAAAAGAGAATGTGCAGATTAACAAGGTAGCAAATGAGAAATAAAACAAAAACCAGGAAATTATCTGAAAGAATATGAGATTTATTTTTAAGTGTAACTGTAAATAGTATACCTCTAGATCTACTAAAATAGTCATATATTGGGAAAAGGAAAAACGTTTTAGTGAAATGAAAAGTGTTTACAAGTGGAAACAATACTCTAAATGCAATGGAGCACCTATCATAGACCAAAGATGCACATAAATATCAAAACCATAAATCCTTTGACATCCTCGATAACATCGATTCAAGATATAAATCACCAATGGAAGCAAAACTTTATAAGAGCTATGATATCATGATCGACTACACATGATATTTCCAAGAGACTTAACACCTTGAGAAGCCGCTCACACAAACATATCATGAATCAACACATCGGTGGTTTTATGTGGTCTAAACTATCAAAGTGGGAAATACTTCATAATTCCAACCAAATAACTACAAGAGGCAATATTATTATGCAAAAGAAAAGAATGTTTCAAATGAGCTTCTCATAATCGATTAACCAGAAACTGACCCTCCATGCTCTTCAAATAGATATCATGGACCAATTTGGTGCTCATTTATGGATTAATGGTCATTCAGATCAAGAAGAAGATGAACCATCGGATCACTCTATGTCAAGAACATATTGTGACCGTTGGACAACATGTATACAAATGCATACTAAAGAAACACACTTCACATAATGGATACATTATAACAAGTTGATCTTAACTAAATCATAAGTGTCTAAATATCCTAACAATGGTTTTGTAATTTCCTTGTAAAATTTGGTAAAAATGGGGTAATTAATAAAAAAAACTACATTGTTAATGTGGTTGGAAATTCAAGGAAGTAAACAAATATGCAAACAAGAAGCCATTCAAGCCAAAATCAACTTGAAAATGAGTCCAAACTCACCTAGGAAATGTACCAGGAAAGTCATAAAATGGAATGAGCCGCTGTAAGATTTTTATTTGAAAATCTATGATGAATTCTTGAGTTTTACCATTGTAAAATTGCAGTTCTCTCTACTCCGGTCATTCTTACTATTTCTAGGTAAAATTCCACTTTTAGATGAAGGAGTTATGGTAATTTTAGCTCATGCTTTTCGTCAAACACTTGGTAGACAACTATTTGGTTAAGGGATTTTGACAAGCACTTGGCACCTAGATACCTACAACTCTTAATTTCCTAATACCCTTCCAATATTTTTAAGAAACCAAGAACAAAATCATACCCACAACTCATGCAAAGAGAAACCCCGATAGGGGGATTGGTGTTTTTTTTAAATGTGTCTAGATCACAAAATTTGGTTTTTGAAACAATTTTTTTGGGATTCAAAATGGGGGTTCAGAGTTCAAATGGTATGGATACCCCTTGAATTCAACCCAATTTGAAACAAAATTACATGTATATGTGATTCTTGGAATCATTTGCAACAAAATTTCCAAGAGGTTCAAGGGGCTTGGGTTTGGTGAGAAAGAGGGGTTTAAATTCCCTCCCTCTTACAATGTTTTTACACAACAAAACCAACAGTAAAATAAATCATCCTACCAAATAAATATGTTTGAAAACAAAACCCAATTCATTATTATATAGCACATATTCCACCTCTGGATGAAGGAGTTATGCCAATTTTGGCTCATGCATTTCGTCAAACACTTGGTAGACAACTATTTGGTTGAGGGGTTTTGACAAACGCTTGGAAGCTAGCTACCTAAATCTCTTAATATATTGATATATTTCGAACATTCTTAATAAACTAGGAACAAAATTATACCTGAAACCTAGTCAAAGAGAAACCCCCATAGGGGGATCTACATTTCTTTTTAAATGTGTCCAAATCACAAAATTTGGTTTTGGAAACATTTTTTTTGAACTCAAAATGGGGGTTCCAAGTCTAATGTATATTTATATCCATTTAATTCAACACGAATCAAAATAGAATCACATGTATATGTGATTCTTTGAATCGTCCGCGTAAAAATTTCCAAAAGGGACAAGGGGCTTTGGTCTAGTTCCCAAGAGGGGTTCAAATCCCTCCCTCTTACAATATTTTCACACAACTGAACCATCAGTAAAATAATTCATCCCAACACCTAAATAATTTGGAATCTAGCACTAAATCCTTCACTATCTAGCAAAAATTCACCCCAAAATTATGGTTCAAACAACACTAAAACCATTCCAACACCTAAAAAACTCAAACCAACCATCAACTCATTCAAATATGGTACAATTTCTATCATCTATGTCAAAACCAACACAAAATTCTTAGAACTAATACTTGAAACCATAAAATCAACATAAAATTCTTAGAATCACAACACCATAAAATCAACATAATTCACTGAACCAATATTGAAAAGTACTCAATGGTCCAAAATGTACAGTAGTTACTAATATAGCAATTTTAACCATGAATTAGTTATGGCTAGTAATGTTACCTACTCGGGGGTTATTCAATATAAAAAAACTTGGAAAAAAAAACTGATCTTTCACCCTTGACTTGACTTGGACTTTGGCTATTGATCAACCTTTGACTTGGACTTGGACTTTGACTGAATAGGCCAAGGAGGGCCTTGGTGAGATGGAATTAGAATGGGGAATATAACATGTCATCAAAAATTTCTCGATGAGACTGTCCTGAATATGTCATTAATGAATTGATCTTGTTCCATCTCTCCTCTCATTTTTTTCGAAGAACATTTTCCCCTATTATTGATTGGTTCATGGGTTCTGGAAAAGACTCAACTTTTCAAAGGTTTCCACACTATCATATGATTCCCAATTGAGAAAAATTAAGTATCATTAAAATTTTATCAATGATTACATCAATGGAATACACTAACAAAAGGGTATGAGACTATCAAATGCATTTTTTATTTCTCTAGAACTCTACTTTGCGAGATGTTAAAGCAACCCCTTCATAACAAGTACTAAATTTTGCGACAACCATAACTGAATCATCCAAATTCAAAATGAGGTGAATGGGGTGTCATAGGAAAGGGATTAGAGACAATATGACATGGAAACACTAAATTTATGGTTTAGATTCTATCAATAGTATTTTTTAAACTATGAACTATTGCCACCAAATTGTTACTTAAAAGAGGTCCTGAAAATGTGAAGGCTCATTCTCAACAATAAGGAGTCAAAACCAAGCATATGATACACTGTTTGAAAGTAATAAGACATATATATATCCACTTATCTTTATTTTTCCTTTAGAAAATATTCAAAACATAATATTATTAAGAAGTCGTGACAATGGAATTTGGCCATTTAGGAGGTGTGTACTTAGATATTTGTGTAGACTAGGAAAATGAACTTGGAATCAAGCAAACAATGGATAATTGGAAAGCTTATACAGATATGTACAAGGTTAAATTTCATTATCCCCAATTTAGGGTAAAGTATATATCCCCTTTGTATTTGGATTCCTATAATATTCATTTAGGGCCTAAGCCTTAGGTTTTTGGGCCCCAATGATATCCAAGGTCCACATACCTATACCTATTGCTTAAATCTTGTAATTATTCCAATATACCCACTTTCAATCGAAGTATATTCTCATTAATTCATATGTGGTTGATCAAGGTATAATTATTTTTAAAGTTGGATGCTTAAAATCTTCCTGTAAGGAATAAGGCTTAAATATCCCTAAGGTGTCACTTGTGGTGTTTGAAGGCATCTTCCATATCCAAAGGTGATTTATATGATAATTTATGTACTAAATCATGAGATTCCCCCCTTGATCATGTCTATGTTCATAAGACCCATAACTACTACTCAAAACCTCTTGATGGTACCATCCCTGACTCAGAGGACAAGGATACCCTTAAGAGGCCATATTTGGTTGTTTGAAGCATCCATATTATCTACGGATTCCTATAATATTTGTCTACTACCAAAGGTTTAAATTTAATCACATTACCATGTCTAGATCTCGGAGATCTATCCTTACTTCAAAAAAAAAGGTGTGGCATCATATCCCCACCCAAAGGAAAAGGATTCCCTCGAGAGGTCATGTGTAGCGGTTTGAGCCATCGTTCTTGAACTTAGAAGTATATAATCTTCATTTGGGATCTAAGGCATGTGTTTCTTCCCTTAACCATATCTAGGGCCTTGAAACACATACTTATTGTTTAAAATATTATAATCATTCCAATTTCCCCATTTGGAGGTCAAGCATACCCTAGAAATATTATTTTTGATGGTTTAACATGTTCTTCTTCACCCTATATGCCTATAAGATTTATTTAAGCACTAAATCTAGGGTATCCTTGCTATGCATGTCTAAGTCACCAAGACTCATATCTAGTGCTTTAAAACTGTTAACGGTTCCCGTATCCCCACTTGAATGCCAAAGGTCCCTTACGGAATCCACATGTGGTGGATCATGGTTCCATTCATGGAAATTGAGCCCTAGAAGCTACCTTAAAATCCCAATACCTTAATTTTATCCTCCAACCATGGCTATCATCCTTACACCCATATATAGAGCTCAAAAAATCTTAATTGTAACGGTATGCCCACTCTAAGGATAAGAAGATCCTAAGGTGATCACATGTGATGTTTTAAGGCGGCGTTCTTGACCTTAAATGACTAGAAGCTTCCTTATAGGTCCACATATTATGTTTAATCCCCAAACCATGTGCAAGTTCTCGTGATCCATTCCTAGTGCTAAAATCATTCCAATGGAATTTATCTATCCTCTCAAATTCTTGTTCCATAGAAAGAGAATTTATGGTGGTTCAAGGCCTCACTCATCACCCTTAAGCCTTAGAATACATCTTTAATGATAAGGGATAAGTTTCCTCCCTAAACCATGTTCAAGGTACTGATACCAATACATAGTAATAAAAACCTCCTAATGGTGCGTATATCCCAATTGAGAGGCAAATGATATTCTTGAGAGCTGAGGTGCATTGGTTTGAGGCAGTGTACTTGGTGTTATATTCCTATAAAGTTACTTTAGGTCATAAGGACTTATTTTCCTCTCTTGAAAATGTCCAAGACCCTGAAAGAAATTCTTGATGCTAAAAGCATTCTATTGGTTCCCATATCACCAATCAAAGGCCAAATATCTTTGATCCTGCTTAAGGCCTCAAGACCAATACTTAGTTCTAAAAAACCTAATGGTGTTAATATTCCCACTTATAGATGAAGCATCCCTTTGAGAGGTCATGTGTATTGGCTTGAGACGTTGTTTTTGGCCTTGGATGATGAAATATTTCTGTATGGCCTATGGCCTATGTTCCTCCTTTAATCATGTTTAGTTCTTTTTGATCCATACATTTTTCTTTAAATCCCATTATTCCCACTTTAAGGTCAAATATCCCCTTTGGAGGCCATGTGTTTTGGCTCGAGGCTTCATTCTTGGCCTTTGGATTCCTCTAATATCCATTTAGGGCCTATGGATTAGGTTTTTAACCATATGATATCTAAGGCCCACATACTTATACCTACTACTTAAGTCTTCTAATACTTCGGATATCTCGACTTTCAATCCAAGGATATGCTCAAGAGGTCATGTTTGGTTGATTAAGGTATGATTTTTAAATTTGGATGCTTAAAATCTTCCTTTAGGGAATAAGGCCTAAATTTCCTCCCTCAACAATTTCTAGTACAAATACATCATCATCATCATTGTTGGAACATATTTCCCATCTATACCTTGGTTAATAATATTTGTATAAGGTACCAAGTGTTTAGTGTAAGTTGTTCCATGTGAAAATGGTTCTAGTCCCTAGTCTAGTGTCTTGGACCAGGAGTTTGTCCACATTTGACCCACTTAGACTAGTGGTTATGGAATAAAAGCTTGTTTTTCCACTTACCCACACATTTCCTTATCCTATGGAGTCAATGTGCCCCTCTATGCTACATTTATGTGGTAGTTATTGCATTTCCCTATTTCAAGGAGACTAGGTGCACCTTCTTCAGGATTTGGTCAATTTGCTCATTAATGGTCCAAAACCAAGCCAGTAAACCACCTCTAATGCCCTCGTGATGGTTCTTTTCACACTTGTTGACTATCCTAACCACTTCATGGTCCATCTAAGTTCATTTCACCTCATTATGGCCACTACTTGGAGTTACACTTGGCACAATGTCATAGATTGGGGAATTAGTCAAGGTAAGCAATCATTAATGTGAGATTCCCATGGTATTTTGTTACCCATGGTATTTACCCAAGGATTTCATGTGATAATTCCTATATATTGTACTGGTTTTTGCTCAATATGTATAGTAATGGAAATATACTCTAGAGAGGTTTTCTCTAGTTTATGTCTCAAATTCTTCTCTTATTTCATGCTATCTCTAGAATAACTATAAGTAAGAATTGATAATGAATCTAGATCAATGTGGTTTGTACATGACTCAGAACCTTGTTTGTGATTTTGTGCAAGCCAACATTCACATGGTATGAGAGCTAGTTTGATTCATAGAATTATTCTTCAGTTTTCTTGAGAGTTTTGTTTGCAGGTTCCTACAACAACTTCATGGATTCGAAATCAGTTCCTCTCCTCTCTCCATTTAACTATTCTGTGTGGAAGACTAAAATTGGTGTATATCTCAAGAGAAAATGTCTCTATGATGTTTCCATTGGTGCTATGAGCGAGGCATATTCCTATGAAGAGAAGTGTGGTTGGATTAGTGACTATTATAGAGCCTATGGAACTACATGCCTAGCTATATCTCCTACAGTGCGCTATCTTGATTCCATTGAATACCCATTTGAGATTTGGAGAGATCTAGATAAGGCTATTGGCATGAAGAAATATGATATGAGCTATATGGAGAGCAAGAAAATGGGCACCTCCTTATGTGTTCTCCCTCCAAAGGTCTCAACCTCATGCATTTCTCAAGAAGTTGTTAAAAATGAAGAAGAAGAAGTAGATAGAGTTTTCATGTCTTTCTCCTCTATGTCTTCTATTATGAATAATGAAGATGAATTGCTAGTTGGTGATCGTAGTGAGCCTTCTCTAGAAGATGGGTTTTCTTCACATGAGAGTATTGGTTTGAAAGATGGTCAAGGAGAAGTTTGGAAGTGAAGTGAAGATATCTCATTGATTCACACTCTTTTGCTTCCTATGTATTCCTCCACCATGACTAGTAGAATTGCTTCAAGTTCATTTGAATATGGATAAGCCTTAGCCATCACAATGACACATTTGGGACCCTTGTTCCACCTTCTTTAAGCCGATTACAACTTTTTTCAAAGTTGATGCTTCAAGAGCCTTATGATTCGCTTGGGGTCACTTATTCTCAACCACTTCAAGTCTCTTTTGGATATGGAATCCTCGTTGGTTTGAAGTTCAAGTTTGAAGAGAAGCCTTCGATCTACTATCAATGCATTTCAGTTGTTCTACATGGTTCTAGGTTTCATCATGTTGTTGTATATGTTCCTGAGTTGGTTGAGCACATTCCACTTCTTCCTAAGAAGAATATTCCTCTAGACATACTCATTTAGTTTGGAGTGTATACAGATTTTGGTTTCTATTTCATGTCCATTTTTTAGGGAAGATTTTCCCCATGTGGTTATGCCTCTTTCCTCACTTCATATGGATTAATAATGTAAAGGGTGACTATAATCCTTGTTGCTTGGGCCCTCAATAATTTATCACAAACATTTTGGCTTAAGGGGGGGTGTTGGTGTTGGATTATCCGACAATACTGAGAGGGGTGGGGGGGTGAATTAGTATTGTCTTTTTCTTTTAAAATAATAACACAAAATGAATCAAACAGGTTAAGACATGAATTTTATCCTAGAAACTTCAAATATCAAACCAACAATTCAAACTCATTAAAAAATATGAATCTACAAAATTGATTTATTTGCTGCTACAGAAAGGATGCAACAACACCCTGAGTTTCTGTCTGCTACACCAGACAAGGATGCTCCAACACCTTGGGTTTCTTCCTGCTACAATTAACAAGGATTCTACAAAACCATGGTTTTTTGTTTGTTAGAACAGACGTGGATGCTACAACACCCTTTGTAGACTTATAGCCTGACCTAGCGTTGCCCTGCCACCCTTGACTAAATTTTATCAGTCTGCTTAAAGAACTGCATACCCTTTTGGACTATGCCACTCACAGTCATAGAGACAAGTTATTTCCTTCAATCATTTTTTAATAAATACCTTCATGTCTTCCTGCAGATGCATCTCTTCACGATTGCACCATTTCATTGATCGTACCTCTTCATGAATATTCTAGTCGTGACCTTCTGCATTCTCCATTTCTACAGCCATCCTGAGCAGTTGATTTTATATTGAGATTTTTCCTGACCGTAGATCTGAGATAAAAATTGGATAGAGGATACGTGATTTTTTCCAAATATCATTCCATGATTTTTGATTTCTGAACCAATCTTTCTGCACAATCGATCACGTTCGAGTTCTATCCTGACCGTCGATCTTCCAGATTGGGGATTTTAGGTTTGTGACTTTTTCAACATGTCATTTTGAGATTTATGCTTTTTGCACCCTCAATCGTATGCAGATGTTTTCTGGACAATCGATCTTCCAGATTGACTAGCGCTTGAGGAAGAGCGCACTTCAAACGTTCGATGAACTGGATCTCATAAGAATTCTATGTCCAACCTTTGTTGTTAATTCCCCTACTAGTTGAATCAACAGAATCGTTTAAGACCGTTAGATCTTGATTCACCTTGATCGACGGTGGACTCCAAATACTATAGAGCGGATTACAATAAAATTCTGCATCCAACCTTTGTTGTTAACCACCTTACTAGTTGAATCAACAGAATGACGAAAAACTCTTGGATCTGAATTTCCTCAGATCGATGGTGGACTTCAAACAAAGTGAAGCGGATTTGATAGAAATTCCACATCCATCTACTGTTGTTAACCACCTCACTATTTGAATCAGTGAAATTATTGTTGATTATCGGATTAAGATCAACGGTGGACTTCAAATAACATAAGGCAAATTTCATTAAAATTCTGCGCACACCAGGATTTTATTTGTACGTGCTAGTTATCCCAACGAAATCACCGACTACCATTGATTTGGTTCCATGATCAACCTTTATCATCGATCTATTAATTTTTCACAATGGTCTAGGAACTGAAAACATAGTCTTAGAAAGAATACAGACAAATATGCATAAAATTAGCAAAATGGTGCTGTAATGGAAGTAGCAGCTTTGTATAATCAAATGAATAATGAAAATACAATACAATAATCATGCCAGATGCATGAATGCCAAGAAAATTCGAATTCCCAAAGGAGGTCATTCGAATTGAATGAGTGAGTCTAGCTTAACTGAATGTAAGCCACAGTCAACACTCAAGTTAACCACTGATCAAAACCCTAATTGACTCAAATGAGCCCTAACTGAAGTCAGAGTGCAATAAATGACTGAGTCTAACTAAAAGTAGCCTAGACACATGTCACTGCAAGCCAACCAACAAGTGGTAGCACATCAATGACTCCAATGAACCCCGATGAGGTTAATTGAAGTGTATCTGACCATCATATGTCGTTGGAGGCGCCCTTGTTGACTCTAGCTCATTAAATAATCAATTTAATGAAGGGAGGCGCCTTCACTGCCCTATTTAACTGATTGTAACCATTGATTAGCAATAAAGTGCATTTATGACACTCAGATCACCCCCAGAGTGCTCTAGTTAACTGAATGTAAGCCACAGTCAACACTCAAGTTAACCACTGATCAAAACCCTAATTGACTCAACTGAGCCCTAAATAAAGTCAAAGTGTAATAAATGACTGAGTCTAACTAAAATTAGCTCAGACAGATGTCACTGCAAGCCAACCAACAAATGGTAGTGCATCAATGACTCTAATGAACCCCGATGAGGTTAACTGAAGTGTAACTAACCATCAGAAGTGGTTGGAGGTGCCCCTTTTGACTCCAGTTCATTAAATAATCAATTTAATGAAGGGAGGTTCCTTCACTACCCTATTTAACTAATTGTAACCATCAGTTAGCAATAAAGTGCATTTATGACACTCAGATCACCCCTGGAGTGCTCCAGTTAGCCTCCCCAAATGTAGGAGAAGGATAAGTTAGCCTCCTTGACTGAAGGTAGGCATGGGTGTGCTCATGATGATGTCATACAGTGCTCCTTTGATGTCAATTAAGTCAATAAAACTTAGGATAGTGGTTTAACTAGGCCAAATTGACCAAAATGAGTGTGTATGGTGGTAAATGTCTCCAACACGATCATAAAGGTGATTTTCCACGATCACTTCTAATTTCGCAAGACTAACCCTTCTTTATCTTCCTCATTTGTTAATCAACAAAAATCATTTGGGTCATTGATCTGGAGCCCCTTCAGATCTCCACCACACGATCATCAAGAATATGAATGAGGATTATCAATTTATCTCATTCACAACTCTAACTTGTGAAATTCAACCACAGTCATGGATTTGCTCTCACCACGATCTCAACCATCAATACTTGCACAGACCTAGGCCTGCTAGTTCATCATCAATCCTTACAGTGATTGATCAATGATCATTCATCCTTCTCTCTGTAGTGTCGATTGATCAAAGAATCGATCAATCGATCTCTGTCTTCTTTCCCTCTTAGAATCCCTGCGTTCTGAATTCCTTAGGTCTAAGACATCTTTGATTGGCCTCTTTTACCTCTCTAACTCCTACATGCCTTACTAAACTCCACTTGACTATATTCTTAGACACATAATCGATCAACCATGCTTCTGATTATCCCTTTTCAATTACTAAACTCCTTTGACATCAATGACAATATTAAACATCCACATCATCACTTTCTTTGACATTAATGAACTTCTTTGACATCAATGGCAACTAAACTCAACATTCTCCCCCTTTGGCATTGATGGAAACAAATCCTTAATTTCCTCCCCCATTGAAATTAATGAAAAAGGATAACTTGTTATGCTATTGAGGATTTCATGTCTTTCTTCTTTCTGACAACTCCCCGTGTCATCATATCTCCCAAGAATATTGCGCTTCCTCCTCTACAATTTTTGTAAGGGAATTACTCCCATGTTCTGTCTAAGATGCTCAAAGGCTTCCTTAGGTAGTGGCTTGGTGAAAATGTCAGCAACCTGTTCTTTTGTGTCAACATACTCTAATTTCACAACCTTTTGGGACACTTGTTCTCTTAGGAAATGATATTTTATTGGTATGTGTTTTGTCCTGGAGTGCATGATAGGGTTTTTTGACATACTTATGGAATTAGTATTATCACAATGTATTATTATTGGGTGCTCATACTTCATAAGTAATTCTTCTAGTGTCTGCTTCATCCAAATAACCTGGGTGTAACATGATGCAGCAGCAATATATTCGACCTCTGTCGTGGAGAGTGAAATGGAAGATTGTTTTTTACTTAACCATGAAACCAAAGAATTTCCTAAGAATGCTACTCCACAGGTACCCTTTCGATCATCCACACTTCCTACCCAATCTGCATCAGTAAATTCTTTTAAAATAAAGTCTTGACTTTTTGGGTACCATAACCCATACTCCATAGTACCTTTCAAATATTTGAAAATTCTTTTTACTGCAATTACATGCGTTTATTTGGGGCTTGACTGGAACCTAGCAACCAAACCTACAGCTTCCATCACATCTAGTCTTGTAGCTATCACATACAGTAGGCCACCTATCATGGATTTGTACATGGTATGATCCACTTCCAGAGACTCATCGTCCTTACTTAATTTAGAACCTGTGATCATAGGTGTACTAGCAGGTTTGGAATCTCCCATCTTAAATCTTTTAAGCATGTATTTGATGTACTTAGTTTGAGAGATGAAGATTCCTTTGTCTATTTGATAAACTTGTAATCCCAAGAAGAATGTAAGTTCACCCAACATTGACATTTCGAATTCCTTCTTCATTTCAGAAGCAAATTTTACACTTAATATTTGTAAATTGCTTCCAAATATGATGTCATCTACATAAACAACAACTATGATCATGTTTTCATCTTCTATTTTTAAGTAGAGATTACTTTCAGTGGCCCCTCTCTTAAATCCTTGTTGTTTTAAATAACTGTCTAGCCTTGAAAACCAGGCCCTTAGAGCTTGTTTGAGACCATAGAGAGTCTTTTTCAACTTGCAAACATAGTCTCTGTTTTCTGATAATAGGAAACCTTCAGGTTATTCAATATAAACCTCTTCTTCTATTTTTCAATTAAAAAATGCAGACTTGACATCCATTTGATACACTTTAAAATTTTTATGGCTTGAGAGTGCTAGAAACATTTTGATTGCTTCAAGTCTTGCCATAGGAGCATAAGTTTCTTTAAAATCAATCCCTTCTACCTGAGCATACCCTTTACATACTAATCTTTCCTTTTTCCTTATCACTTGGCCATCTTGATTGAATTTGTTCTTGAAAACCCATTTGGTCCCTATAACATTCTTATCTTTAGGTCTTGGGACAAGTTCCCATGTCTCGTTTTTCTAAATTTGATCTAATTCTTCATTCACGGCTTTGACCCATTCAGTACTTTTGTTGGCTTCTGTGAAATCCTTAGGTTGCATTATTGAGAGTAGGGCTTGTTCATTAAATGTTAGTTGTCTCCTTGTACCAACTCCAACATTTTTATCACCTAATATCTGTGTTTCCAGATGATTCTTTTGTATCCTTCTAGATGGAGTTTTTGTATCAGGTCTTGGGGAGTCTTCTTCACTTTCTTGTGTATCTTTCTTTTCTATTCCTTCTTCTTCATCATGAGTACTTTCATCTTCTTGCAAGTCTTTTTTTTTGTATTTTTAGCACTGTCATGACTTCTTGGTTTTATATCATCTATTCTTACATCTGCACTTTCTACAACCTTGTGTAACCTTTTATGGAAACATCTATATGCCTGGTTGGAGGATGAATATCCTAGAAATATTCCTTCATCAGTCCTAGAGTCAAACTTGCCAAGATCATCCACGTTCCTTTTAATGTAACACTCACTGCCAAATACTTTGAAATATTTGACTGAGGCAGGTCTTCCATACCATAGTTCATAAGGGGTCTTTTCCTTATTCACTCCGAGTTGTCCTCTATTAAGTATATAGAAAGTTATGTATACTGCTTCTTTCCAATATGCATCTGACAGCTTTGCTTCATTAAACATTTTTTTGGTAGCTTCTTGGACTGTTCTATTTTTCCTTTCAACCACACCATTCCGCTGAGGAGTCTTTGTAGCTAAAAATTGTCTCTTGATTCCATGCTTCTCACAAAACTCATCGAACTCATTTGAAGTAAACTCTCCCCCATTGGATGATATAAGACATTTGATATTCATATGTGTCTCATTTTCAACCATTTCCTTGAATATTTTGAACTTCTCAAAGGCTTATGATTTTTCTTTGAGAATGTCACCCAAGTCATCCTTGTGTAATCATCAATGAGCAACATGAAATAATATTCCCCCCTGCAAGATTTTACTTCTATTGGTCCACAGAGATCCGTGTGCACTATTTCCAGAGGATGTGAGGTCATATGTTCTTTTGTTTTAAAACTATCTCTATTTTGCTTCCCATGTTGACAATGTCGACAAATTTAGTTTAGGGGTTTTACAATTTTAGGCAAGTCTCTTACAGCTTCCTTCTTACTTATTTTGAAAATATTGTCAAAATTTAAATGTCCCATCCTCCTATTCCATAACCAAATTTCATCAACCATACTTAAGTAACATTGATTTTCATTTTCTAGGATGTATACATTGTTTGAATATCTTATAACAATGCCAACAACTCTTCCTTAGTCCTTTTTCTTGATCTCACATTTCTCCGAGTCAAAAATACAGATGTTCCCTTGATCACATGTTTGGATTGCACCGAGGAGATTAGGATTGAGTTTTTCTACTAGTAAATCATTTTTCTGCTTTGATCTTATTATTGACAACAACTGTTCCTTTTCCATTTGTCTTGGAAGACAAATTGTCTCCAAAACTGACTTTACCCTTATTAACTTTTAGTGTTATGAATTTGTTTGGGTCACCAGTCATATGTTTTGAACACCCACTATCCAAGTGCCATAGGTTTTGGTTTTGTGTTTCACATAGAGCAATCATGGAAATTTCCTTTTCTTCCTTTTCCCTCCAATACTTCTTATGTTTTGTGTCTTGAGACTTAATTGCAACAGTCTTCCTTGTAGGAGTCATCAGTTTACAATATCTTGCCATATGTCCATGGTTATTACATTTGTAACACTCCATGTCATATTTTTGAAGAAGTGTAAAAAGGTTATGATTTCCTTTTGGTTTATTACTTGATGACTTCATTTTGTATTCAGGAACCTTCCCATAAGCTCTGCAATTTAAGGCTTTACGAGCAAAGTTAATACAAGAGTAACAGTGACCTAAAATTATCTGCAAATATCTATTTGGTCTCTTAGGCACCATATTATTTATTTATTTTTATCTTGAGAGTTTAGGGAATCTTTCTTGCTCTCTTCCTTTTTAACTGGACTCTTTACTGCTTCAACATATCTTTTCTTGTTTCCTCCTTGATTAGTGAAAGAGAAACATTCTGGTTTATTTTCTTTGTTAAAACCCAAGGAAGATCTATCACTTGATTATCTTTGTCTATTCAGGATGTCATCTAGAATCCTTCAGCTATTCTCAAACTTTGATTTGATAGATACTTCATCAAGCTTACTCTTGAATTGTATGATCTCTTCTTCAAGTCTCTCAGATTCTTGTATTCTTCTTTTGAGCTGCAGGTTTAGGTCCTCCTCAATCCTTTTGGAATCTAGAAGTTGAGTTTTCAACTCACTAATGATATGACTTGATTGTTTGTCCTTTTTTCTTCATTTCTCAAGTTCTTCAAGAGCTCTACCAAGCTCAACTCTTAATTCTACTTCTCCTTCTACATCTGATTCACTATTTGAAGATTGAGTACCTAGACCTATGAATAGAATTTTAGTTTCTTCATCTTCACTATCTTCCATGGTGTAGACAATTTTCTTTTTCTCATAGGACTTCTTCTTGTTTCTTGTTTTAGCCTTTTTGAACTTTGAGGTTTCTCTTTCATCACTATCATCTTGTTTAGGGTAAGTTCATTTTGAAGAAAAATGTCCAATTCTTCCATATTTAAAGCATTTTAGGGGTAAATTTCCTTTATATTTTCTAGTACCCTACTCAGGTTTTTTATTAAAAAGAGCTTCCTCATCATCTAGGTTCTCTGATTGATTTTTGGATGAGGCTTTAAATGCTACTTCTTTTCTTGAGGATTCATTTTGTCCTGTTCTCATCTCATATGTAGTGAGGATTCCATGTAGTTCATCTATTGTCACATGGTCAAGATCATCTCGTTCTTCTAGGGTGGATACTTTTGAGTCATATTTCATTGGCAACATTCTTAGTACCTTGCTCACAACTTCTCTCTCTTTTAATTTTCCTCCAAGACTTCTAATAACATTGACAACCTCATCTAATCTTAGAAGGTATTCCCCAATATTTTATTATTCTTTCATTTGAAGGCTCTTAAACTTCCCTTTATATTTCTGAAACTTGGATTATTTGGCTTTATATACTCCTTCATAGATAATTTTTAACTTATCCCAGGCTTGTTTGGCAGTCTTGCATCGCATAAATTTTGTAAATACAAAGTTTGTGAACCCACTTAGGATTGCATTTATGGATTTGGAATTACCTTCATATTGGCCTAGTTCCTCTGGGTCTGTAGTTTCTTAGTCATCTATTTTATACTCTTTCTTAGTTACTTCCCAAACCTTCCATCCAAGGGACATCAGATGACACTTCATTCTCACACTCCAATATGCATAATTTTCTCCTATGAGTAATGGAGGTCTGTTGGTGGCTAAACCTTCTTGTTGATCCATAATGGTTTTCAAATAGGATCTACCTTCCAGTGGTTAAACTGTAGTGAAGGAATCGGCTCTGATACCAATTGTTGGATTATCCCACAGTACTAAGAGCGGGGGGAGGGGGATTGTGAATCGGTATTGTATTTTTCTTTTAAAATAAAAACACAAAATGAATCAAACAGGTTAAGACACAAATTTTATCATGGAAACTTCAGATATCAAACCACCAATTCAAACTCATTAAAAAAGATGAATCTACAAATTTTCTTTATCTGCTACTACATAAGTGATGCAACAACACCCTGAGTTTCTACCTGCTACAATAGACAAGGATGCTCCAACACCATGGGTTTCTACCCGCTATAATAGACAAGGATGCTACAACACCCTAGTTTTTTGTATTCTACAACATACAAGGATGCTACAACACCCTTTGTAGACTTACAGCCTGCCCTAGCGCCACCCTGCCACCTTGGACTGAATTTTATCAGTCTGCTCAAAGAACTGCATACCCTTCTAGACTATGTTACTCATGATCACAGAGACACGTTATTTCCTTCAATCATTCTGTCAATAAATACCTTCATGTATTCCCACAGATGCATATCTTCACCATTGCACCATTTCATTGATCGTACCTCTTCATGAATATTCCAATCGTGACCTTCCACATTCTCCATTTTCGCAGCCATCCTGAGCCGTTGATTTTATATCAGGATTTTTCCTGACCGTATCTCTGAGATAAAAATCAGATAGTGGATACATTACTTTTTCCAAATATCATTCCAAAATTTCCACTTTCTGAACCAATCTTTCTACACTATCGATCTTATTCGAGTTCTATCCTGATCGTCGATCTTACGGATTACAGATTTCGGGTTTGTGACTTTTTCAACATGTCATTTTGAGATTTCTGCTTTCTGCCATTTTCCTTTTGCACCCTCGATCTTATGCAGATGTTTTTCAGACTGTTGATCTTCCAGATTGACTAGCGCTTAACGAAGAGCGGACTTCAAACCTTCGATGAAATGGATCTCATAAGAATTTCCCATCCAGCCTCTGCTGTTAATTCCCCTACTAGTTGAATCAACAAAATCATTTAATATCGTTAGATCTTGATTCACCTCGATCGACAGTGGAATCCAAATACCATAGAGTGGATTACATTAATAATATGCATCCAACCTCTGCTGTTAACCACCTTACTAGTTGAATCAACAGAATGACCGACAACCATTGGATATGAATTTCCTCAGATCAATGGTGGAATTCAAACAAAGTGAAGTGGATTGATAGAAATTCTGCATCCATCTGCTGTTGTTAACCACCAGGGAAAATTATAAGGACGAAATTTATCCCAAAGGCGAAATTACAGAGGTTTCCAAAAATAGGTGGGCGAATTAGTAAAGTAAATTTTTTTAATTTATTAAATTATCCCAATATTTATTAAAAAAATAATAGTGAAAGACACAATCGCCTACTCACATATATCCCAAAATAACCACTTCGACTGCTCATAGATATCCGAAATACCCACTTCGCCCATGGATTTATGGTAAAAATTGTGGTAATGCTTCCATCACCCCGGAATTTTAGCAATGGAGGATGCCGATGGTTGAATCACCCTCGGTTTTGGTCAAGGGAGGATGTCCAGGGTTGAATCGCCCTCGATTTTTGTCAATGGAGGATGTCCAGGGTTGAATCGACCTTGATTTTTTTCAATGGAGAATGCCTAGGGTTGAATCACCCTCCATTTTGGTTAATGACGATGGTCAAGGTTGAATTACCCTCATGGCATTTTATTTGACTAAATAGCCCCTGGAATCCTTGATTTGGTCATTTTTGTATGCTTCCATGAGTAATTTTATTGATCTCAACCTCCATGAAATAAGGAATTTGGGAGTTTTTTCCCAATTTGTTATTCAAAGTATTTTTTAGTTAATAAATGGTGCATATTTGGGGAAAAACAGGAACAAACTGAAATGAACGCACTCCTCTTGGAGGGTTATGGATGGAGTTTCATTGATGACTGATTCAGTTCCACTAGTCTCACAAGTGGGGCCTTTTTGACTAATGTGGACATTTTTTGGCAATTGAAAGTGGCTAAAGTTTACTTACTACAGTAAAGCAAAATCAACGCATTGGTGGAATTTTGCAGACTCCCAAATAACCTCTTCTTTAGAGACCATAATTTTTTTGTGATTTTGGTAAAATAATTCCAGTTAGTCATTCAAGTTTGGATCCCTCAGATCATGAGCAACATATAACATTTCAAGAAAAATATTTCAGGAATTGTTCATGAATTTTACTAGTTCTTTTAGCAGTAAAATATGGAGACTGCAACGCCTTTTCAACAATTTAGTATATTTCTTGAAGAAAGTTGAAATTAAGTGGCTGCGACTTTACTGTGTTGTGGCTTTACCACATTTTAGCGAGTTGTTTACATTACTTGGAAAAAAATTCAAAGCTATTAAGGAGACCTTACAGATTCCCATAGAAACGTGTTTTTGCAGGGTCTTTGCTTCCAACATTATGAAGCGGGATGCAATCTATTTTGACTCCCTCGATGAATAATTATTGGCTACATTATATCTGAGTTTGCCTTATCGGTTCTTCAGAGCTTTCACATTCCTGGCTTAAGGTAACAATTTGCATGGCCTTTGAAATTTATCTTGGTATTGTTGGCCCTGACAAGCAACATTTTAAAATTTTGTGGGGCTGTCTATGCAACCTTGAATAGATTGAGCAAGATTTATACCAACGAGTTTTCAGTATAAATTAATGATAAAGGGAGTAATATGTTTACATTCCCTCTTTAAATTTTGAGATTAAAAGTGGACAAACCCTTATGTATGCAATGCAAGTGTTTGAAGTTCTAATGGGTTTAAGAAATCACATTAACTGGTTGATGTGACAGATGAGTGATCCAATTGCAAGGATTGTCTATTTCCATTCAATATGGCTTACAAGTATTTGTAAATCTAACTCTAAAAGACAATTACTGTGTTGCCATTTTCAGCTAAAGGCTAATCTTAATCTAGTTTTACTCGTTTCAAAAAAAAAATATTTTTCCTTTTCTCCATGTTATAAATTTGTTTGGAAGGGATTGAGGGAAACTTTTGCTAAGGATCCATTAGTATCCTATGCTAGGACTTCATGATGCCAATTTGTTTGTAGTGTATCTGAACTATGAAAAGTGTTAGCTAATCCTAGCAACATTCATTAGTGAATCTGTAGATAATATTTTGCTAGCATTCTATGGGGATGTGTCCCCTATGTCCCCTATCTAATGGGGACAAGGAATTGACTCACAAGTGTCTCGGCAATGTTTTGGGATTGGGGAAACATTAGTGGAGCTGATTTTAAATTAAAACTTTCAAAGAAACATTTTTATTCCTTTTTTTTTCCCTTTTATATGGAGGGACACACTAGTGTTTTTAAATTTTCCCATTTGCTTTTGAAGCCATAAAATTCCATTTTTTTATTCAAGAGATGGCAAGGCATGCTTGAAGATGTAGAAGAACTCTTGCAACACATGGAATAAGACAATTGTGCACATGCTATGGAAAATAAGTCTGGCTTGGTCATTTTTATTTTCATTTTAATTTTTGTATCATGTATGGTTTCTGTTCATATATGTATCAAAGACAATTAATATAAACTTCTATTGTTTGAAACATTTATATCATGTCTGATTGTTATGCATACAATATGGATGCATCATTGTATGATGTATGGATTTTCTTACTCGAGTTTCAAATTTGAAGTAGAACTATGATTATTTATGATTCATTGATAATAAAATGAGTTAAGTTTTTGATATTTTTTGTAGTTCTCCTATATTGGAGGTTTACATGTCTCATACTCTACGGTCCCTTGTCTCATCCTTTGAAATTTGGGTGGACTTTCAAGTCCATTCGAATTTGGTTGGGTCTTCCAAGCTCTCCTTAAAACTCAGACCCTTGTTCCCTTGTAGCTCGACCAAATTTATAATTTTTCCAATATAGTATCATTATGGAACGCTCATGCTGTTAGGGGACATAAGAGGAAACATACATATAGACACAATATTAGCTACGTCGCTAGACCAATCAGGATAAATTTCAAGTGATGCCAAACGAAAGGAAAGTGTAATTTTCTTACATTCTTATCAATTCACAAGAAAAACAAGTAGATGGAAAACTCAAAATCAACAACCTAGGAAGCACACATTGATAATCCTATTATGTATAGGAAGCACACAGTTAAAAATTAACAATAGTTCGTTTGAAGTTGAAGATGAACTGGATAATTCTGATGAATACCGCATATTAAAAATCTAATACAAGTCAGAATTCCCCAAAAGACAAATGCCAACTATGCTTGAATTGCGAGGGATTAAATTGCAAAATTGAACAAGGATTTTCACTTCCCTCCATGCATTTCTTTGTTTTTTGCTTCTGAGTGCACATTTTTGCAAAATCTCATGTCTATATTCCATTATCATTTGATCTGTTTGTAAATTTTATGTTACTTTTCATCCACAATTGAATTGATACGGAAGTTTGGTTAGCTTCGTCTTCTAGGGTTTGCAATGCTCAAAATTGGGTAGAGCAACCTTGAGTTACTCATCTGGATAAAAAAAGATATATTGGTCTCTGAGATGAACTGGTTGCTGACATAAATAGATTAAGTGACTCTGAAAAGTTTCTCTACATTGGAAATGTGCAGTAAGAAGTATGATGGGTCATACAAAAGTATTTTTTTCCTTTAGGCTTAATGTGGCAAGACTGCTTAAAGTGGATAATACTTTTTATTCTCTTTTATTTTTGCTTTGGCTGAGGAAAGAGTTTAATCTTTAACAGTCCTTACCTTTGCTATAATATTTGTGATGTTTAATCATCATTGCATGGTTTTATATCCATTATTAACTTATATGTGTTTGTTGTCAGGATTTGGACAGTACTATTGGATTTCCTGTTATATATTATAGTTGTGTCATTTTCTAGATAAATAGCCTCATTAGATTGATTTAATGATGCATATCTTCTGAGTTTCTCAGTCTTTTTTCTTTTTAATGTACCTCTAATGCCGAATCTTTTGACCTGTTTGTAAATTGTGTTACTTTCTTTCATAGTCGAATTGACATGGAAGTTTGGGTAACTTCATCTTCCATGGTTTGTTTGTTCAAAATTGGGCAGAGCAACCTTGAGTTAGTCATCTGGCTAAAGAAGGAATAATGGCATCTGAGATTGATTGGATTTCTACATAAATAGATGGAATGAATCTGACATGATTCTCTGTATTGGTAGTGTGCAGTGGGTAGTATGATGGGTCATACAGATGTTTTTTATACAGTGTTGCCACATTAATGTGGAAAGACTGTGTAAAGTGGAGAATACCCTTTTTTATCCTTTTTTTGCGTTTTGCTTTGGCTGAGGAAAGACACCAAGAGTTTAATTTTCATAATTGTTGATATTTGTGATGTTTAATCTTGGTGTATGATTTTATATCCATCATTTAACTCTATATGTTTGTTGTTAGGATTTGGACAATACCATTGAATTTCCCATTATATATTCAAGTTGTGGTGTTTTTTAAATAAATAATCCCATTAGATTGATTGCATTATGCATATCTTTTGAGGTTCTTGGTCTTTTTGTTTCCTAGTATACCTCCAATGCTGGATCTTTTCATTTGTTTGTAAATTGTATGTTACTTTTCATTCACAGTCAATTGATATGGAAGTTTGGGTCACTTCATCTTCCAGGGTTTGCATGCTCATGCTCAAAATTGGCCTGAAAAAACCTTGAGATAGTCATCTGGCTAAATAAGGAATAATGGCATCTAAGACTAACTCGCTTCCTACATAAAAAGATGGAATGAATCTGACAGGTTTCTCTGCATTGGTAGTGTGCAGTGAGAAGTATGATGGCTCGTACAAATGTTTTTTTTCCATTATGATTAATGTGGAAAGACTGTAAAGTGGAAATAACCTCCTTTTTCTCTTTTTTTGTTATGCTTTGGCTGAGGAAAGATACCAAAAGTTTAAATCTTTAACAGTCGTTAATATTTGTGATGTTTAATCTTGGTGCATGATTTTATATCCATCATTAACTCTATGTGTTTGTTGTCAAGATTTGGAGAATACTATTGCCTTTACTATTATATATTCTGGTTGTGGTGTTTTCTAGGTAAATAGTCATTAGTTTCATTGCATTATGCAAATTTTGAGTTTTTCGGTCTTTTTGCTTCCTAGTGTACGATACCAAATATTTAGACCTATTTGTAAATTGTGTGTTACTTTTCATTCACAGTCGAATTAATATGGAAGATTGGGCAACTTCATCTTCCAGGGTTTGCATGTTCAAAATTGGGCAGAGCAACCTTTAGTTAGTCATCTGGCTAAAGAAAGAATAATGGCATTTGAAACTGACTGGCTTCCTACACACACACACACACATATATATATGGAATGACTCTGACAGGTTTCTCTGCGCTGGTAGTATGCAGTGAGAAGTATGATGGGTCATACAGATACTTTTATTGGTCATACCGGTGGTATGCAGTGAGAAATATGATGGGTCATACCTATACTTTTAGTCATTTGGGTAATCTGGAATTGACTAGATTCCTACATATATATATATATATATAATGACTATACTTTTTGTGGTGGTAATATGCAGTGAGAAGTATCATGGTGTTACGGAGAGAAATTCCTATGGCTTGGGGTACCACAACAGACAGCTTGACTCCAGAAATCAATCCTTTCCAATATGCAATAGAAATCAAATATCTAACACTAAAGGATCAGAACTCATACCTTATTCCGGACGGTTGAAGTAGATCCCCGTTGAGCTTTCCAACTTCAGCTTGAATTGATGAATCACTTCCTCAACAACAAGTAAACAAGACAAGCATACTATATATATTGGTGTTAGATGTATTCTAGCATATATAATCAACAATGTATAAACATTTGAAATCATCCATGGATAAAATATTCATTCAAACATACATCATTGGACAGGAAAATATATTTCTATTAATATAAAATCAGAGATTACAATGGATACAACCTCTGTTGACAAGTCTGCGAATCAGAGAAACTGAATCCCCCACTTGGGCCTCCACCACCTCAATCCTCCATCTCTCAATAGAAAGCTCACAAGCAAAACGAAAGCTTGGGAAGAACACCAAAGTGCTCCAAGGGATAGAGGGATGCATACTTAAGCACAAGTTCCGGCAACAATGGACTATAGTTTCTTTCCTCACAATTCTCATATATGCCTTCAATGTATCAAAGAGTTCCTTATATAGCTTTTCAAAGGGGTAATGAAAGGTTGAATCTGAGCGATCTCAAGGCATATGGAAGGCCAGGAGTCAAGTGAGTCGGATCCATGTCAGGGAAAACTCCAAAAGGATTTGGATTTTGTACACATCCCGATGTACACGGTTTTAGGGGTCAAACCCGCGTATATATGCGATTAGGGGTTTAAAAGTTGCGTATATGAATTTTCACATGTTTATAGGGATGGTCTAGGAAACATCAAAGGACAAAAAATGGTCCAAGGGGTCTAAGGAGTCTGTAGTGGGACAAGGGAAGGCCATACAAGTGTGATTCACCTGGTGTGGTAAAATCAGCTATAACAGATGCCCCCTAATGTGTGAGGTCAGAGGGATCATTCAATGGCCAAAATACATTATAAGTCCATCCCATAAGTGGAGTGATGAAGGATCCCAAATGGAAGACCAGCCACCCAATCAGCATAGGACAATGATACAACTCTGCACATAACTGCAAATACATATAGCAGTCCTAGATACATAAGAGTACAATGGCCATGAATAGGCATGATACAAAATATCACATAAGTGGTCATCGCCATGTACAATATACATAGATCAGAATCTCCATGATGAAGATATACAAAGGATCATGATCTCCATAATGGCTGAATATATACAATGGATCAAGATCTCCATAATAGCTAGAAATGTATGACATATACTGGAATCAAGTCACGAGAGCTGAAATCTCATGAACACTAGCACGATCAAGGAGGTAGCATATAAGAGATGCCACCAATCTGGAAGGTCTTCTACACAAACCGCTACGAGTACATGTCCTACTATTTGAATATAGGTGTCAAGGTCGAACATAGTAGTCCATCATCTAATTACTGGTCATTGATGTATACCGTTGACAGATGCGAGATCACCCACCGATAATGAAAATGGGAATCAAGGTACTAGAGTGCAAACTAACAAGTGTGAATAAATGTGTTGAGGTCAAACACTTGAGAGGATCCATCGATCAAGGGACATTGATGTATTCCCAAAAACTGTTGATGGTGAGAGAACCTGCCACTGATGACTGCAAGTCTCAAGGCACTAAAAAAATGACTCTAGATTCCAATCCCAGAATAAATGATCTGGAGTTGATGGGATGAAATCTGTTGGAAGGAGGGCATTAAGGAATCCCCCATCATCCAACCCAAGGTACTCAACAAAGTTGTATAATGTGGAAGGACTCGATCATAAGGTGCACGGACCAGTAACTGTATCGGGAATGGATGACATGCAAAGTGCAGATAATTGAGGAATGGCTGAATCAGGTTTCAACTTCCTTCGAACAAGAGCATAACAACGAATGGTGACTGCATAAAGGAAACATAGACTTGATATACAAAACTGGGACATCTTTGCGACACAAGAGGCATCGACAGAGGCTCCATGGGGACTGGAAGCTTAACCAGTCGGTGGAGATAAACTCAAATAAACGAGTATAGCCCCTAAAGTCAAACTATAAACCCAACCAATGGATGTGATATACAGTGCTTTGTTCGAAGGCGACACGACTCGACAACTGCCAAAAGATAACATCTTTCCTTGTCTGACTTTATTTTTATTTTATTTTTTTTTACTTTTTCAAATATTTAAAAAGATTGAAAAAGAATAAAATGGCTTTATAGTTACAGACTAGGAGGAGACGAGTGTCATATGGGAAAACAAACTAGTTCCAAGCAGTGGAACATACCTATGCTCAATGCAAGGATACATGTGTAGGATAACGACACTCAGGGGAAAGTCCCCTCCCTGTAAAAATAGGGAATCAAGTTGCAAAGGATATATAAAATGGCTCTGCATGGCTAGACATGAGACAAGCTCGGGCTATATGGCTGAAACTTAATGTCGGGGAAGCCGGCGTAAGGCTCAATAAGGCAAGCAAAGCTCATGATAATGCAATTACAACTTGACATAAGGGAGTCCTGAGGGAAATAGGCTAGAAAAAGATCAAGAGGAGTATGAGGCTCTTACAAAATGTCATGGCAATACTATACAATGGACTCCCACACCCTAAGGGGAAAAATGTCATCATGGGCACCAAATGCAAATAAGGTGCTAACTAGGGTACCCATGTTAGGTCAAGCTCTACCACTCATATCATGCCACTTCTAAAACAACAAGAAGGCTCCGTGACATAATAGAGTGGGTTTGTACCTAAGGCTATAATGAAACGGTCATAAGGTCATGCAAAATGCAAACGGTGATGAAACCTAACCTATATGCCAGTTTAGACATGATACCTGAAATTGGTATGAACGAGTCAATCCAATGGCTAAAACGACACTCAAAAAGGTCTCCTACATCATAAATTAGTCCAAAAATGATCCAAAAGGATTAGAAACGGTCCAAACTATAGGAAAGGGGGTAAAAATTTTCAAAAATTTGAAAAATTTCTATAAATAGTAAATAATTCAAAACATTATAAAACATTTGAAACTTTTACCCATTTGAGCTTAGAACTTCAACAACGAATTCTAGGAGATCCAGCCGGCAGAATCCACTACCGTTTTTTCCAGGTACTTACCCATGCTCTACTCTTTCATTTTGATGCAAATTTTGTCAAATTCCATGGTGTATTTGACTTTCTAGGCCATTCTAAGATAGGCGCCACGACCCATGTGGAAATCAAGGGTTTTTCCATGTATAGGGCTGGATATACATGGAAAATGCCCCCAAAGCCACGTACATACGCGGCTGTTTGGCGAACAGTCGCGTATGCAGCCGCGCTTAAGGTTTTTCAAGTATTTTAATGGGAAAAATTCAAATTTTTTGTGCAAGATGGTCCTAGAATGGAGAGAACGTGAACATGGTGATGTAGAAGAGGTAGTAAGAGCAGATCTAATGGCTCAACAAGAGTTATGTGCATGTGGGCTATACAAATTTTGGTGTCTTGGTGGCTTAAGAGCCAAACCAGGACTACTGCAGATGTTAGTGGACTACTGGGATCTAGACTCAGAGTCTTTCCAGATAGATGGGATGTCCCTCACCATAGAAGTGGAGGAAATATACTTTATTACTGGACTTTCTTGATGGGGGGAAGTAGTGAACCTACGTTCTCGCGGGCCCGGAGGTGGCCTGAGTATAGATGAGTACATTGCGGTGTACTGCTATCTGGACATAGAGAAGGTGGGGAGTCAGATCCCAACTAACTCCATACAGGTGCTGGGCCTAAAGGCCATCCTACTAACACTGGGCAGGATAGCAGGCTTGGCTTCACTCCACCAGGCATTGCAGCCTCTGATGTTCTATGCATTGGAGTGCATGAGACCCATGGTATACGATTGGAGCACTGTGCTACTGGGAAACATGAAGCACCAACTCAGTGAGTGCAAGATGGGCAGAGTGTGAAAATTCAGTTTCAACAGCATACTGAGCACGTTTTTCTTTGAGCGTGTTCTAGGATTGAGCACTAGATTTGATGTTCCTCTGCAAAGGGTTCGAGATCCGGCCCACGGGCGTTGGGCGGATGCGATGCGCAGACTGGGTGGAGGTAGGGTGTCCAACCCCTATCCAGCTGATTTCTTTCCGTGGTGGCGACGACATATAGTTGCCATCGATGACTACCCCTATGCGGGGACAGATTTCTGGGGAGACCCAGACATGCTGCTGCCACCAGGATTAGCATACAAAGACATAGGTAACGAATATTGACCCTCTCTTTAAAATTTTTGTGTTATTTAATTTTTTTGTGTTTTTTGATTATGTGGAATCAAAAGACATGTTTTTGGGTGAAAATACATAGTGACATCCACCATATGCATTTAGATGTGGGATCATGACGGCCTGAAGGCTTCCCTCATCATAGACGAAGGGGAAGAGGAGATGATATCACGGGTGTGGATGCAGAGCGAACGCTCCAAAGCATTCATACCAACTTCATGAGGCTGACCCATAGAGTACCCATGGCGCAAGTCAAGGACTTCCCTGAGGCCATGCAACACCAAGTGGTGGGTGTACCACGAGCATGGGTGCAGTTATTTCGACGGATAGCTAGAGCCATAGTGACATTCCACGATTACAACCCCCCTCCTCCTCCACATGCTTAGATACCTGGGAGTGATACATTTGGTATTACCATGTATTATATTTTGGTGGCTCGAGAGCCCCATTTTTGTATTATGACACTATGTATTACCACATTTTGTATGTTTATAAAAACTTTTATGATGATCAGTTTATTTATTTACATGTGTAAAATTTATGTTTGTGATGAGCTTATTGTGTATGAAATAGATCCCAATCTAACACGTAGTTAGCATATGAGTTAGCAACTTGATTATTAATTCTTGGAACATGTATGTATGTTATATTGTCAAATTTTTTTTCTAATAATCTCACACGTAAGAATCTTCTTAATAATGTTGTATCTCTAACATGGTACAAACCATTAAGTTGTGACACTACTAACTCCAAATCAAGACATACCTCAAGAGAGAGAACGCCATGTAAAATGGCATCTCGTAGAAGCTCAATAATGACACTATATTCAACAACATTTTTGGAAGATGGCCATAGACATACGCCTCCTGAAGACAATATCTGACCCATAGGAGTATAAATCACCCAAGCAGTAGAGGCTGAGTGTTGAGTGTGAGGGCTCACACCATCCGCGAATCCTATGAAGGTGGAAGATTCCATTGACATCTTCCAAAAGAAAAGGAAACTAATCACAAACCCGATCACGATAAGAAAAATAACTACCTATGCAAAACTGTACAATAATACACAATAACCAGCATTGGCTAAAAATCATGCATAGTAATTTTTGAGATAGAGCCCATTTCTAGGCTCAGCCAAGGCCGTTCCCTCATAATCCACTAACTCATAAGCGCCCTTCTCTAACACACATTTAATGATGTAAGGCCCACACCAAATGGGGTTAAACTTTCCTGCCCCCAAGGGTTCTTTCGGTTGATCCCACAAAAGGACCAAGTCTCCCTCACTAAACCTCCTTGGACGGACAGACTCATCATACTGGACCTTTACGCGACGCTTATTTACATCTAGAGCCACCAAGGCATCTTGACGCTGCTCATCAAGTTTCTCAAGGTGGATCAAATGCTCCTCCAATGGTGAAGTGTCTGGTAAGAGCTCTATGGCTAGCTTCAAAGAAGGAATCTCGCACTCAACCAGCAATACCGACTCCACTCCATGTACAAGCTGATATGGGGAAAAACCCATGGCAGTCTTAACAACGGTTCTATAATCCCACAAAGCAGGATATAACATAATGTGCCAATTATTCTTGCTTTGATCGATGGTTTGTTGGAGAATGGATTTGAGTGATTTGTTCACTGCTTCTACCTGTCCATTCGCTTGAGGGTAGTAAGAGGAGGAATGCTCTTGTTTGTACCCTAACTTTGATGCCAACTCTTCCATCATACGATTCTGAAAGTGTGAGCCATGGTCAGTGACAAGCTCTTTCGGAGTTCTGAACCGAGTAATAATCTGGTTGAATACGAAGTGCGTGGCTGTCTCACCGTTGGATTTAATTGTAGGCATAGCCTCCACCCATTTCGTGAAGTAGTCGATAGCCACTATGATATGATGATGCCCCCCAGCTGAAGCTGGGTTGCAATCCATAAAATCAAGCCCCCACTTAGTGAAGGGACCGGTGGTGATGATGGTATGTAACGGGGCAGGTTTTGAGCACATATTACGTGCAAACACCTGGCAAGGGTGGCACCTCTTGACCGCATCTACACAATCTTTAAAGATCGACGGCCAGAAATAACCTGCTCTTAAGATTTTTTGGGTTGTATAAAGCCCAGATAAATGACCACCACACGCCCCTCCGTGGCAATCATTCAGCACTACCTTAGCTTCTTCATGAGTTAAACAATGACATAAAATGGAATCTAACCCACGACGGTATAAAGTGTTATCCACTATGAGGTAATTCTTAGACACGTGACGTAGCCGTCATCGTTCATCTCGTGAGAGGTGAGTAGGGACCTTCAATGTTTGTAAATATATAATGATATCCCCATACCATGGGTCTAAGGTTGAGATTAAGAAGATGTGCTCATCGATAAACGTATCTTCACAAACCAACTCCTCGGCCTCGCTTGGGAAATCTGATATAAGCTCTGCAAAAATTAACGATTTATTCGATTTTGTCGAAACAAACTTGAGATCAAATTCTTGCAGGATGACAATCCATTTATTATATTTTCCCCCAATCATCCTTCGAGTAAGGACAAATTGAAACAGATTGACATGGGCTACAACCAAGGTATGGCGAAGGAGAATATAATGTCTCAACCGTTGAACCACATGTACGGTAGCTAAAGCAAGCTTCTCAACATGGGAATAACGGATCTCTGCATCAATAAGATTCTGGCTTAGATAGTATATGACATGCTCTTGGAGCTCCTCATCCTCTTGAACCAAAACCATACCAATCGTCTCCATGGATGCGGCCACATAAAGTAGAAAATCACAGCTATAGTCTGGGGGACTAATCACCGGGGTCGATGCTAGGGCTCGCTTGAGCACATCAAAGGACTCCTGGGCCCGCTCATCCCAACAAAAGGTGGTGTCCTTCTTCAAAAGATGCATGAAGCCTCTAGTCAAATTGGTAAAATTGACAACGAATCTCTGTAAGAATTTTTCCATGCCTTGCAAACATTGAAGATGACAAATATTCTTCGGGGGAGACAACTGAAGTATTGCCTCAACCTTCAAAGGGTCGACTCTTATACCCTCTTTAGAAACAATGAATCCTAATAAGCGACCTGACTTCACACAAAATATGCACTTGTGAGGATTTAACCTAACCAAATGATGGCGACACCTTTCAAATACCAATCTCAAATGATAGGAATGACGCATTCTCATACGAGAATGAGCAACAAGGTCATCCAAGAACACTTCGATAATCGATTTGAGATTGTGGAAAATCAAGGTCATTTCCCGCTGAAAAGTAGCTCCGGCGTTCTTAAGGCCAAAAGGCATTTTTCGATATGCAAAATTTCCCCAAGGAAAATGAATGAAGTCTAATGTTGGTCCTCAGGTTTAATTTGTATCTGATTATATCCGGAAAAGAAGTCCATAAAGGAAAAAACCTCACTACCCGCACACTCATCCAAAATTTGATCAATAAATGGTGTGGGGAAATTGTCCTTAGGACAGGCATGATTCAAATCGCGGAAATTAGTACATATGCGGATCGCTCCCTGCTTCTTATCAACCGAAACGAGGTTTGAAACCCACTCCGTTAAAAGAACGTGATAGATAAAACTGGCTTTCAACAGTTTCTCTATCTCTGCCTTAATCGCGGGTGCTTTCCTAGGATTCACCGCACACAAACGTTGTCGAATAGGCTTAGCATTGGGATAAGTCTTAATCTCATGTTCAACAATGCGATGGTTGATACCTGGCATTTCATCGTAAGACCAAGCAAAGATATCACGGAATTCTTTAAACAGCTCGGTGTATTCTAGAATCTCAGCATGGGAACATTCTGCCCCAATATAGACATTCTCTATCCTGCCAGGATCACGAGAGAGATTGATAGGAATCATTGGAGATATATTTTCCATGTTCCCATCAGCCATCAAACCAGGAGAGCTTAACGGAACCAAGGGACTACCAATTCTCTCACTAAGAACCTCCCTAAAGTCCTCACGCTCCAAGCAGT
Organism: Pseudotsuga menziesii; assembly: GCA_001517045.1. NCBI lineage: Eukaryota > Viridiplantae > Streptophyta > Pinopsida > Pinales > Pinaceae > Pseudotsuga > Pseudotsuga menziesii. The sequence goes on along the minus strand of LPNX010575166.1, from coordinate 1,121,112 downwards.
CAAGCTCGGGAAGAAAGTAAGATCTATGATGGAGCTCTTCCCATGGTGGCTCAACTCCTGACATGGCCTCAATAATCACTTCGTCTGAAGGAAAAACACTATCAAGGTAGTCGTGTGCGTGAGAAGACTGTACTTCCCATGCAGGTAGCACATAAGGGTCCTCCTCCTCCATCTGTGAAGAGGAAGGACTAGGCTCTGCAACACACTCAAGGTTAGCTTGATAAGCTACCATAGTTGCAGGCAACGACACGTCCGTTACGATGGGCTCACTCGAAGTGCTCGGTGTAGGAAGAATCCAAGGATCTTCCATATGACTCGTGCGAAAAGACACCAATCTCACAGATGTCGAAGCCTCACTGAAACTAGACCCTATCATAAGGATAGGTGCAGGACAACTAAAACTTTCCATGAGGGAAAGATACATGCCCACACCCACACTCCCAGTTGCTGGCTGAGAGTGCTCTACAATCAGGATCGAAGCTCCCGAATATGTAGTAACTGATAGATTCTTGAATGACATTTGATCAACCGTAACTATCTTCCCGTTAAATGGAAAGCATACAACGCGAAATAGGGAAGAAGCTACGGCTTGCATACTATACATCCAATTCCTACCCAGCAAGAGATTGTAGTCGAGGGGTGCATCAACCACCTTGACCTCTATCGCAACGGTCTTCCCTCCCAAACGGACCTTAAGGGAAGGAAAGATCCCGTGTGGCCTAAAAAATCTCCCATCAAACGCAATTAACATGGTCGTCGATTTAGACAACTTAGGGGAACCTAAACCCTTCCAGCATGATAAATACATCACAGAAGCAGCAGCACCTTTGTCAATTATGGTGCGCTTGACGGTCATGTTAAGACATTCTATGTGAATCAAAAGAGACACATAGTAAGGCAAGCGAGGCTGAAGTCCTGCGGTTTCAAATTTAATCACGGAGGAAGAATTATCATCATTCACACCAAGGGTAGAAAGCAAAGCCTTCCTTTGCGAAGGACAACTCTGAAGTAATTCTAGTGCAGACATCGCACAAGGAGTGTGGCCCAAATCCTCGACAACAGAATAGTTCTGGGCGGCTCGAGCATTAGGATTTTGCCCCTAATGCTTAAGGACTCCCTTAGGAATGCGAGGTGCAGCTTCAGGTTTATCCACAGGTTTTTCAATACGCAAAGGAGTCCCTGGTGGATCAAGCTCCTTTCCTGGGCTGGGTTGTGATGAACCATAGTCCTTCGCATGGGTCATAACTTTTGCAGCATGTACCATGTTAATGCAACCACGAACACTACCCTACAGCGGATCTTGATCACCACTAGACTGATCATGGGTCCTCAAGTTCATATTTTGACTGTGAGGTAAAGTGTTAGTCAGCACAGCTGGGCCCTGTGCCAAGAATCTCGAGGTTTCATCGATACGAGGGCACAAGTAAGTGAGGTGATCTTCCTTACACAATTTGCAAGGAAATTTAACCTTACGTTTAGCTTGCTTGTCCCCCCCAGCATCACGGGCGTTCTTGCCATTATTAGCATTCTCATTCCTATTCCCACCCTTATGATTGTTCTTACCCTTCTTTTTATTCCGTACGGGCTGCTAGTTACCCTTTTGGTCCGACGATTGCACCAAAAGCACACTCACCGTTTGGGTGGGTTGGGATGAAGCCGTGGCTTTTCCCAAAGTAGATTGGTTGATTAACAATTGACTAACTTGTTTCGCAACCAAATTCGCAGGTTTAGCACTCTCACAACCAACAATGCCATCTGCACGTGGTCAAGGTTTAACTTTGGGGTCGAAACTATAACGTGGAGCATTGGGGATGATCTCATATAAAAAACTGGATTGAGCATAAATCAAATCCAGTTCCTGCGCCCTAAAAATGTCTTGTTCCTCATTTTGCACTCCGGATGTAGAAACATCCTTCGCTATATAAGGCAATAACGACTTAAGGAACCATTCGAGGAGGAATTCCGGCGGTATAAAGGCTTTAATCAACCTCTTCCATCTACGCCACTCTTGGATATGGTCCGAGATATGTGTGGCTTTATCCTGTTTAAATGTTGAAAAGAGTTATGTACCAACGTCATAACGCACTGGTAGCTGGAAGTGGTTAAGAAAAGTCATTGCTAGGTCATCGAACAAAGCGAATGCCCCCGTAGGTAGCTCTATATACCATTTCGCGGCAGGCCCTGTAAGGGTGCGTTGAAACAGCCTTAAATGGATCAAATCTTGGTGTAAGGAATTTGAAGAGCACCATAGGTGAAAGGTAGTAACATGTTTGCTTGGATCCTCTCCCGGTTTGCCCTCGAATTTGGGTATGTCTGAGGGAAGCTTAGTAGGGACAGCCGACCAGGCAGGGTCATGAGTTACATGATCATTCGTCAATCTCGACAAGTCAGGAAGATTCAACATTGTGAGGAAAGGGAGCCTAGGATGAGTAGGTTGATGGAACGCTCCCTGATAGTTTTGATTCACATAGGTCTAATTACCATAACCACCATGGCCTTGGCCCTAGTGCCCTTTTCCCGTTTGACACGTATAGGGTGGCATGGAAGCACCATAGTGTGGTGTACCTTGACTATTCGGAGCTACAAAGCCGTAATTTGGAGAGTAAGTGGGTTTTTGATACCCGTACCCATAAGGTGAAGAACCCTATCCATATTGCGTCCCATAATAAGGTCCACAATTCATCGCAAGTGATGTCCCATGAGACACTCCGTAAGTAGGAATATACGCTCTGGAAGTAGGAATATACATTCTAGAAGTAGGAATATACGCTCCAGAAGTAGTAGCATGGCCTCTAGAAGTATGAACATAACCTCCCAAAACAATGGGCAGTACATGAACCTGAGACACAACTGGTCGTGTAACCGCAGTACGAACATGACTCGTAGCAACGTTTCGGCCCAAAGGACCACGTGTATGAGGTGGAGGGTGAACATTCGAAGAACTAGGGATAGAGGATGAAGGGACCTGTGTAATTATGTACGTGTTATTCCCTATAGTCACTCATCTCGGATCTGGTATCCTAATAGGATCGCTAGCCCTAGGCCTAGGAGGAATATGTGATGTAGATTCCACCGCCGGGATGGAAGGTGCAATGTGACTTGTGCTCCCAAACCTCTCCGCATGGTAAGGAATGAGAGTGCCCCTAGGTATAGTTTTAGGCTCAAACTACGACTTGACATGAAATGCCAAATCATGTGTGGGAAAAATAGACATACCATAACTACCATAGCCAGTTCTCGCGGGTTCAAAATGAGTCTCATCATCTTCCAGCATTCCATACCGGCAATGCGTCAATGGGGGATCAACACTAGAGTAAGTAGGTCTATCATGAAAAGTACCTATCTCAGATATCACAGAACCTAACTCAGTCAAATCAGGTGAAGGATCATAGTTAGGAGTAAACTCCCCATCTTCCACTTGAATGGGAGAAGGTGGTTCAGGAATACCTTCAACATGGTCTCCCATCATGTGTGAATCAATGTGCGAAGTAGTCCTCCTGGACTGTCTATTTCTCTCTCCCAAAGGAGGAGGAGACACAGAAGGCAGAAGTCCTGCTAAACGATGAGAACGACAAGGTGTTGCACTCGAATCCACAATGACTCAAAAAATATAAAAGACTCTCTATCTAAGTAAACCCTAGGCAAGCTAACGTACACAGAGCAATCACCAATAAAATATAAAGCCAAACACAAGTAATCAAGGGTAGGATAAGTGAGCTCCTGAATGAAGCAGGTATGTCTCGCCTAGGAGAGGCTTGAGACTCCCATACACAACAAGCAAAGGTACGTAACTAGTTATTGTGGCCCTCAGCTTCAACACGTAAAGCGACTGTGTTGTCTGACCCCAACTTGGCCAGGACACCCACAGAATAACTCCTGCAGAGTACCCCCTCGATATCCTAGGTAAGGAAACTAAGGTCACCTCAATATAATCAATGCTCAGGCGGACATTCGTAGGAGAGATTGACCGTATGGGAAGGGTAGCAAAGCCCGAAACTCTCGAAAGAGCCCCCAGATATGAATACAATCCTGGAAATATCTCCGGTGCTACTCAGTTATGACTAGGGGTCATCCCAATCAATAACCGCTCACACTGCCTCGTGCTTAACTCCCTTTTGAGAGGAGGATCCTGAGAAACACTGGTTATACCAAGGAATTTCACACACTCACCTGGACAGACACATACATGTTGTTGTTCAGTGGTCTTGGAGAATTTACTCACAATGAACTATTCCCAGACCCTAAAACCTAATCTTGTTGGTGAACCCTATCAAATAAAATAGTGTAGTTCATTTTAATTTAAGCGTTGATTTTAATTGGCTTTATTACTCAAAAGAGGTATATGGCCGTGCAACTAATGGTGTTATGACACAACATGAAGTAAAATGCACACCTAACAATCATTGCAAATGCATTGTGTCCATGAAAAACAGGGTATGCTACTACGTGTAATGCACAATTTTTCTTCAAATGATAAATGCAAGCTTTCCTATATGAAATCCTAACTAATATTCCAAAGCAAATCTAGTGCAAGTACTATGCAAAATGCAAGATGCAATGCATAATGATAAGCAAACATTTTTGGATTTTTTGAAATAAAAATGAGATACTAAAGCAAAATAATGGTTCTACAACCCCCAAATTCTGCAAGCACATTCAAACAACACTCAAGCAAATTACTAAGTTAAAAGAAATCTAATGGACTAATCCCAAAACAAAAAATTGAAAACGCATTGACAAGAACATTCTTCAAAAAAGAAATTTTACCCTAAAAAAAACGTCTCTGGTCAGAAATAGAGGTGTATACAGACTCTAGAAATATCAAAGGAGACTCAGCAATCATCAAAATTCACCCAGCAACAATCAATCTTCCTCTAGAAGGAAAAACTAAGGGCATACGCGACTGTTCGCAGTAAACCCGCATGTGTATGCGGAAACAGCAGTGAAACCCGCGTATATACGCGATTGTGAGTTAAAAACTCACGTACAGGAAGAAAGGTGCATAAAAATAAAGGAAAACAGACAAGCTGAGACAAACTTCACACCAATCAGACACTACCAGGAAAACTTGCCCCCAGACCCGACACATAAATAAGAGAAAAAGAGAAATTCAAAGTCATTGAATGCCAATAGAAAACCCCCAAAGGACAACTACTAGGAACTCTTCAGCAGAGTCACCAATTCTGTTACGGAGAGAAATTCCTATGGCTTGGGGTACCACAACAGACAACTTGACTCCAGAAATCAATCCTTTCTAATATGCAATATAAATCAAATATCTAACACTAAAGGATCAGACCTCGTACCTTATTCTGGACGGTTGAAGTAGATCCCCGTTGAGCTTTCCAACTTCAGCTTAAATTGATGAATCACTTCCTCAACAACAAGTAAACAAGAAGAGCATACTATATATATTGGTGTTAGATCTATTCGAGCATATATAATCAACAATGTATAAATATTTGAAATCACCCATGGATAAAATATTCATTCAAACATACATCATTGGACAGGAAAAGATATTTCTATTAATATAAAATCAGAGATTACAATGGATACAACCTTTGTCGGCACGTCTGCAAATCGGAGAAACTAAATCCACCACTTGGGCCTCCACCACCTCAATCCTCCATCTCTTGATAGCAAGCTCACAAGCAAAAGGAAAGCTTGGGAAGAACACCAAAGTGCTCCAAGGGACAAAGGGATGCAGACTCAAGCACAAGTTCCGGTAACAATGGACTATAGTTTCTTTGCTCACAATTCTCTTATATGCCTTCAATGTATCAAAGAGTTCCTTATATATATTTTCAAAGGGGTAATGAAAGGTCGAATCTGAGCGATCTCAAGGCATATGGAAGTCCAGGAGTCAAGTGAGTCGGATCCATGTCAAGGAAAACTCCAAAAGGATTTGGATTTTGTACACATCCCGATGTACACGGTTTTAGGGGTCAAACCCGTGTATATACGCGATTATGGGTTTAAAAGTCGCGTATATGAATTTTCACATGTTTATAAGGATGGTCTAGTAAACATCAAAGGAGAAAAAATGGTCCAAGGGGTCTAAGGAGTCTGTAGCAGGACAGGAAAAGGCCATACAAGTGTGATTCACCTGATGTGGTAAAATCAGCTATAACACATGGGTCATATAGATACTTTTATTGGTCATACTGGTGGTATGCAGTGAGAAATATGATGGACCATACAGATGCTTTTATTGGTCATACAGATGCTTTTATTGCCAGTAATATTAGTGTAGCAAGACTGTCAAGAAGATGAATATAAAATATCCTTTTTTCTCGTTTCTCTTTGCTTTGGCTGAGGAAAGACATCAAGAGTTTAATTTTGATGTGAGTTTAAGGATTTGGACTATAGTGAAATATCAAAGTATATGAACTATGATATTGGGTTTCCTATCATATATGCCAGTTTTATTGTCTTCTGGATAAATACTCTCATTATATTGATTTCATTATGCACATCTTGCTTCCTATTATACATTTAATGCTGAATATTTTGCCCATATGCCAGTTATGATGTTGCAAATTTTATGATTTGCCACTATTTGACCTATTTGTACATCGTGTTTAACTTTTATCCATAATTTGAATGCTTTGGATGTTGGGGCAACTTCATCTTCTTGGGTTTGCATGTTTAGAATTGGGCACAACAACCTTGAACGACTGATTTGGTTTATTAAGGAATAGTGGCTGTTGATATTGACCTACTTCCGACATAAATATATTGAATGACTCTAAAAGGTTTCTCTGCATTGGTAGTGTGTAGTGAGAAGTATGATGGGTCATGCAAATATTTTGTCTTTTCTTATTATCAGTAATGTATCAAGACAATGAAAGGATTTTGATTATACTAAAATATTAAGAGTATATAAAGTTATAAACTATACTATTGGTCCATGACATTTAAGCTAATTCAAGATTGGCCATTTTTTCATGTAATTTCATGCGACCATTTTTACTGTTGAGTGGATTTCTTTCCATTTTTTTTGCATGACTTACGCTTCTGCATCGTTTGAGCTAATGTCCATATTTCTTAATCTTCTCAACAGAAGCACAAAATATCTTAACCCAAAATATATTCATAAGAATTTTGAACTAAGTTGTCAGGTTATGTGGGTGTGGGGACAAGGATGCGGATGGGGATTTGTGCAGGGATAAGGATTCTATTTTTCAAAGGAAACCAATATGCACCCCGTAGCATAGTGTTTAAAGTATCTGATACGAGGGATTTTTTAGCAAAACTAGGTGTTCGGATTATGACCTCGGGTCTCTCACGGGCCGGGTCAGAGGTGACCGATGAAGGGCATGGCACATCCAGCACCCACCCTGCGACATCAACATGAGGGCATGGCGCATGGGCATTGGAATTGGCAGCATCCAATATCAACATGGGTGCATTAACATGGAAATAGGGTTGGATGAGAGGTCATGCATCATCAGGTGCGGTCATGAAGACCTAGGAGATACGTAATTGAAAGTAATTGCACTACTTTACTGCTTCAAGGATTCCATAGACAGAGATAGAGTTTTGAGAATACAATTTCTTCATGGAATTCTGTTAAAAGTCAAGAAAGACTCCTTTAAGCCGATATCCAAGTTCTCCATGATCCATAGAGGTCACCATGCATGAATCAATACACTATTGTATATGCACACTTCATGTTCATTTGTTGACTGGTTTAGAGCACTCCTTTTTACTGCCAAGGTCATATGATCACTTCAAAAATTACCTTCGATGGGTCTGAAAATGACCTTTTTGCTGCCACAACTATTGTTCAAGTATTACTGTAAAAGATCTTCAAAAACTACTGTAGAAATCACCTTCACATTTGTTATCTTTCCTTTATCATGTAGGTACCTTGGTTTCTGTCCATCCTCATGCCATAGTAGGGCTATGCCTGGGTTTCCATATTATTGTCATGTGACCTATTCTCTCAACATAAAATAAAAAATTCAAACTTCATCAAATAATGTTAAGATTGTTGCTCCAATTTCCTCATGTTCTGCTGCTTAGAAACATTCATTATGAGGTTGTAAAAAGAATCACTCAAAACCCAAGTCATAGAGATGCTACAGGAATATCATAAATACTCTTCAATTCATTTCTCCTATCCAACTCAATGGTGTGAATCTTAGCTAGCTCATACAAAGGTCCAATACATGTATGGAAGTGCATTGCTGCCCTGCTGTTGTAATCTCACAGATCACATAAGGTTACCAATAATACATACTAAAACATACATACATAACAGAGACAAGAGACAAGAACAAGTAGATAGAATAACAGATTATATTAGCATGAGATGGTTCATACAATATAGAGAACTGAACCGAGTTCTCATCTGGCTCAACAGCCTAATATATATGATTACAAAACAGTTACAAAATAACTACATGTCAGTTCGGTGAACCGACACGACTTTAGGTGGCCGACCTAATCTCTAGTTAGTCGGCTGACTGACTTAGTCAGCCAATCGACTAAGTTGGCTATCGTTCAAGTCAGCATACCGACTTGCTCCTCCAACATCTCCCCCACGAACAAAACGTTTCTTCGTCCCAAAGAAACAGGGAGGTACAAAAAATTCCTTGTCTGTCTAAGTAGTCATTATTTTGTGCTTGATCTTTATGGGCTGTGAAGTCTGATGGTCGGTCTTTTCTGTACACAGACTTTGACAATTGTTGGGGCTGTCACTGTTAGATGATGTTGGAAATCTGTCCAACTCTGCAATATTTTTTGTATGTCGATGGTGAGTGTAGTGAGACTTAACAAGATCAACATTTTCTCTTGAATGGAAAGTTTAGCTATTCTTTCCATGTCGGGACCCATAAACTGGTCCTTTTCCTCTGGTGTCTCCATGAGTCGTTTCATCTGCGGGAAGATGATGTCTACTTTATCTTAGTTGGGAATGGCTTGATGCACCCACTGATGAGCTTCCTGCTTAAGCTTCTAGAGTTTAGCTATCTCAAGCACTATTTGATCCTCAATTGTGCTTCTGAGTGCTTCGTCAGTGGTTTTCCTCTTCTCAAGCGCTTGGACCTCTTGTCGGGTCTCCCTGGTGCGCTGATAGACTTGCCCGTAGTAAGCAGGCTAGTCTCTCAGTACTTCTTTGGTGATGACAGACTCCTCCATGTGATCTTGCAACACTTTGTAGGCTTCGAAAAAGGCCATGTACTGCTCCATCAGTAGTCGGACAATTTCTTCTTTCTGCTCTTCTTTTGTTTCCTGAATCTGTGCTTGGAGCACTGACACCATGCTTTCAAACAACTGATAATCTCTTTCTAGTGGTTTGTCGGTGTCAACCTCTATTGGCCCTGGTATCACTGACTAGACCAGGTCCCTGCACTTGTTAAGGAACTTAACTTGTTCTTTTTCCTTGTTGTCTAGTTCCTTACGTCTGTGCTGGTTCCTTGTCTTTGCTTCGACTGCTAGCACTTCTAGTAGTTGTTCTAGCTCTGGATCTATTAATTTGGTTGCATCGACCGTAGTGGTCAACCCAACTAGATTGATGTGGACCATTGATGGCTGTCCATGATGGTCCTTCTTCTTTTTCTTATTTTTGTGCTTCTCTGCTTCGGCTTGTTTCGGCACCTGTGTACCTGCAAAAGTTGAGTCTAGATTTTCTGTTTGCTGTGCAGCAGTGGTTGATGGCATTTTTGTTTGGGGCGATGGGATGACTGTTGCCTCTGGTTTTTTGGATGCAGGTGGTCTAGATGTGGATGTGGTTGGTGTTGATGGTTGTGGTGGGGTTGGTTCGGGTGCCGCTGGTTGGATTAGGGGTTCTGAGTCGGGTGGTGGTGGTGGTGGGGTTGGTGAATGGTCGGGTGTGATTGGGTTGGCGGAAATGTGGTCAAGTGGTGGATTGTTGGTCTGGGGTGGTGAGTCCAAGTCGGAGAAGAGTTGGTTGATTTCTTGATTTATGTCATCGATATTTTATTCTTCCTCTCCTCCGGTTGGTTTAGAGGCTGGTAGGTGGGGTTCAGGTTCAATCGAAGTGATAGTCGTGGTCCGACGTGCGGCAAATTCAACTTCTTTGTTGGGATTTATCTCGAAGGTTGAATTCACAGTTACAAATTTTTTTATCCCCTTAAGTATTTGGCCAGGTTATCGGGATCTCGCAGATTCAAACAGAGGTGCTTTGGTAGAGAGTTTTTACACCGACGTGAATATCTCAGGAAGTTTTTCAATAAATTCCTGGAGGTCTCTGTCCCAGTCGAACTTCCCCTTCACAGCCTCCGACATAGCATTGTTTCATAGGTCGAGTGGGATTATTGAGAGTTGTTCTGGTACTAGATCTTCTGTTATTTTTGTCAGAGACGGAGGCAGAGGCGTAGACACAAGATCTACAACAGTTTCAGGTGTCAACATGTGTGTGATCTTGGACTTATTTGGTTGGCCTTGTAGTGCTCCTGCCTTGACAAATGTCTAGAATTGGGTTTTGACCGGCACTTTGTTTGCTGCGACATCTTCTATTATGTCGAGGGTCGTAGCTGCCAGTTCCTTGTCATCATCTGAGGACTCTGGAATGATAAGCTTGCGCTTACCTTTCCCTTGTGGCTGTGTTCTTTTCCTTTTTCTTGTAGCTGCTATCTCCTTGGACAATTTGGTGATAATCTCTTTGGTGACAACATACTCTGGGTTTTCAACTTCTATCTCTTCCCTTGGTGTATGAGTTGGGATGAGATTTTCTTCAGCTAGATTGGTTACCTACTATTTTGCATGTGTTTCTTTTGTATGTATTTCTTCCCTCTGTGTCGTCAGAGGTTTGATTATGATCTATAGTCGACTAGTGGTTTTGACCGGTTTCTCCTATGACACAAAGGTACTGATGTAGAGGTTAAGCCCATAATCCTCTTCCTTCTCTTGGTCTGTCAACAGCTCCTCTATCAAGAAGTCGGTTTCCTTTACCTTCGCTGGTATTGGTACTTTTGCTCCAGCTTGTCGAGATAGCTCCTGAAATATCTGTTCGACTAACGGATAATAGTCGAGGGCCTTTGCATTTGGTTTGGCACCCTACATGTACCACACTGCAGTATGGTTGAGCTCTACCTGAATGTGGGCCTTTTTGGGTAGACTTTGTTGGATGTTTTGAGGCACCATCCATCTGGTCGTGCAGATTTTGAGCTGCTGGAGCCAGTTTTCCAACAACACTTTTCCGTTGGCAAGTTCCATCATTGTTCCTTTTTGGGAGAAGGGTTTGAATCTCCACAAGTGGAATTTTGTCGGTTCCTAAAATTTTTTGTTTCCTTCAGGGAAAATATAGAACATTACTATCCATAAGATAAGGGATGGGAACCTGATAATTCCTCCCGTCTCTTGGCATTTCTCACAGATGGTTTTAATCATGTCAGCGACATATTCGGCCCATATGTATATCTTTCCATTAGTCGCAATAGTGTCAACTGCTTCTAGCATATCTAGTTTGAGGTCGCTTCCACGACCTGCCATGGTGAGTGTTATAGCTATGATTTTGGCCACAATCTGTGGCATTCGAGCTATGATGTGGCCAATAATTAGTCCTTTCGTGTTTTTCCCCGATGGTGACCCGGTTAGTTCTTCGACCAGTCCTTATTTTATACCGACTAATACTGGGTCTCCTTTCTTTGATAACCATGTCAGTTTGGAAATAACTTCACCAGATATGTCGACCGATCGGTCGAATTAAAACTGACTGTTGTGGTACCAGATTATGACAAACTTGACAGTTGTTTCTTTTTTGCCACCGAACCTGGCCATGAGCGACGCGTTGGCATAGTTTACGATGGAACTGTGTTGTATTTTCTCTACAGCTGGAGTAGGCTTCTTATCGACGTAAGCCCACTCTTTTATCTCGGCCCATAGTTTTTTCCATGAGCCCTCCTACACCTTAGCATTCTTGAAGTTCTTTAGTCTCCTAACTAATGGTGTTTTTGCAGTCTATAATTCCTTGTCTTTGGCTGAGGCTCTGTTCTGTTTGGGTGGCATATTGTCGATCGGGGGGTCGTTTTTACTACGGTGCTCTTGGTTTTCAATCGTCTAGTTGCTCTGATGCTCTCTCTATTTGAATTACAGTGAATGATCCTTCGGTGGGTCAGTATTTATAGGGGACGCGTTGGATGTTCTCGTCAGTAGGTGTATTAATGGCGCACGTGATGTTCCAGCTGGAACACTTGAGTGTGCGTTAATGGTGAATTGGTTTCAGCGCTCGAGGTCATGAATGTGCGATGGGACTATCGAGGTCATCGGTCGATGTCGGTTATGAAAATGGTCGATGGAATTATGTCGATGGGCATGATGTCGGTTGTCGAAGTGGTGATTTCTTGTCATAATTTTGTGTGTGTATGGTATTATTTTGCTTTTTGGATTTTTAGATTTTTATAGATTTTGTTTAACCGTTATGGTTGTTATATGTTTTTTTTTCTTTTTTAGTTTCTGTAACATTTTAGTCGGGCTCCATTAATGAGTTTTTGAAATACTATGCCTTGTAACGTCCTTCGTCGGACTAATCCATTGGTATGTATATCTTCGACAACATAGGGTCCCATCCATTATGTATGTAACTTTTTAGGTTTTCCTTTTACTCGATTATTGTATAGTAAAGCAAGGTCTCCTATCGACAAGTTTTTGTTTTTGATGTTGCTGTCGTGCCATGCCTTTTGTTGTTGTTTCTGGGTTTCTTGATGTTGTATCGCGATTAGTCAGTGTTATTCAAGTTTACTCAGTTGTAATAGTCAGTCCTTTCTTCCTTGTTCGACATCGACATGTATAATCTCTGCAATAATAAGTGTATGTTGTCGGAAGTGTAGTGGGACTACTGCTTCTTGTCCATAAACTAGTCGAAAGGGGGTTTGGTCGGTTGATTGTTTGTATGTTGTTCTATATGCCCATAGTACTGCAGGTATCTTCTCATCCCAATCATCTTTATCAGCATTACATATTTTGGTTAGTCCTTTTGTTAATGTTTTATTAAATACTTCAATTGCTCCATTCGACTGAGGATGGTATGCTGTACTTCGACGATGGTTGATTTGGAACTGGTCGGTTAGGGTTTTGATAGTTCTATTAATAAAGTGTGTTCCCTAGTCACTAATTACGGTTAATGGACATCTAAATCTGGTGATGATATTCTCATAGATAAACTTAGTAGCTATCTCACTGGAACATGTGTCGACTGGTGCTACCTCTGCCCATTTGGTGACATATTCGACTGCAGTTATTATGTACCTTGCACCTATTCTTTTTACTAGTATAGGAAATGGTCCTATGAATTATATTGCCCAAATTTCAAATGTCAAACTTGGGTTTAATGATATCAAAGGCATTTCTATGCTAGGTAGGGGTCGACCTAGTCGTTGACATCTATCACATTTGCTTACGATTTTTTTGCAATCTTTGTGAAGTGTCGGCCACTATAACCCTGATTGTTGGATTTTCTTGGCAGTGGTTTCTGCTTGGAAATGTCCTCCTGCAGGTCCATAATGTGCTTCATGCATAATGTTGTTTCTTTCATGTTCTAGTATGCACCTTCTAAGGATGTCGTCTAAACCCATTTTGTACAGGAATCCATTTATGAGGCTATAAGGTGCAACTTTCATGGCTAAGATCTGTTTCTTTTTGGTACTGATGCCTTTTGGTGCTTGTCCATATTCTAAAAATAGAGCTATCTCCTCTAACTCTGCCGGGACTACTTCTATCTGAAATAGATGTGCATCTGGTAAGTTGTCTTTGACTCCTGTCGGTTCCTCTCCAGTGTCGATTCGAGATAAATGGTCGGGACCAACATTTAACTTACCTAGTCTGACAATGAATTTGAACTCAAATTCTTGGAATAGAAGTAGCCATCGACAAATTCTTCCATGGTGTAGAGGCTTATTCACAAGGAATTTTAATGCCCGATGATCAGTGTAAAATATAAATGGATTAGCTAGGAGATAGTGTCGATATTTTTGTAGTACAAAGACCATTCCTAATGCTTCTCTTTCTGTCGTCGAATAATTTCTTTCATCTTTGTTTAGTTTTCTGCTACTGTAAACTATAGGATAATCCATTCCATCATCTCCTGGCTAAGTTAGAATTGCTCCTATTGCTAGACCTGATGCGTCGATGTGGACATGGAATTTAGTCGACCAGTTTGGAAACCTTAGGATTGGTGCTTCGACTAGTTTTCTTTTTAGTTTTTCAAATGATATATGGCACTCTTCTATCCAGTCGAACTCTTTATCTTCCCTTAATAGTTCTTCTAGTGCATAGGTCATATCTAAGTAGTATCTTATGAATTTTCTATAATAGCCTGTATGACCTAGTAACACTCTGACTTGTTTTGAGTTCACTGGTGGTTTTAGGTCGAGGATAATTTTGATTTTTGCAAAATATACCTTAATACCTTCCTTACAGACAATGTGTCCTAACAATATCCCTATGAGGGTCACACATATGCACTTCCTGATGTTTAAAGCTAACTGGATTTGTTGACATCTTTCCAACATAAGCCTTAGCCACTTGCAACGATCTTTTAACATGGAGTATATTGTCCAATCATCAAAGTATACTGCCATGGTTTTGTAATTATATTCTTGGAATGTTTTGACCACAATTCTAGAGATTACTACAGGTGCATTCTTTAATCCAAAAGGAATAACCTTGTAAGCAAATGAGCCAAGTTCACATACAAATGTTGTATTTTTCTAATCTTCTTTAGCTATTGGCACTTGGTTATAACCTGAGAATCCATCTGTAAATGAGTAGCATTCATGTCATGAAACTTCATTTAAGATTTCATTTGCATAAGGAGTTGGAAATGGGTCTGTTAGTGTCACTTTATTTAGCTCCCTGAAGTCGACACAAATTCTCAATTTGGTTGGATCATGTTTCTTCGGTTGAACGACCATTGGACTTGTCCATTCTGACTAGTCAATAGGGTAGATGATGCCTGCTGCAAGCATGTTATCAATCTCCTTTTTTACTATCTCTTTGTATTTATGAGCTAGCTTATATGGCATTTTCTTCACAGGTCAGACATTAGGTTTAGTGTCAATTTTCATTTCACCCATTTCATGGACTAAACCTTTGAGATCTGTATAATCTCAGGAAAATACATCCTGGAACTCTTTTAAGAGGTTCACTATTTCTGTTGTCTGCTCATCACTCTAGTAGTCTCCAATCTTTGCCATTTTTGGTCGGTCATCATTTGAGATGTCGAACTCTCTAATTTTGACCTTAGCATCTAGCCATTCAGGTGCTTTGGCTTCATTGATTGGTCGACTTCCTTCTTTAAACTGTGAGAATGTGGCAGGGAATTTGGCTGCAGTCATTCGGTCGGTATCGTCCTTGTCGGTGGTTCCCACTTTGAGTACAGTGCAAATAGGTTTGGTCGTTTCGACATGGTTTGATTTCCATCTAAAACTTTTCCCTTCTGTATTTTCATTTTCTAACTGTAGTCTTGTCGAGTGTGGTATTGTCCCGGTTTGTATATTGTTACAGTCCATTGTCTGTCGGTTGTCTAGTATGGGTTTGTTTTCTGTTGGCTGTATAAATTCTTGAATATGCTTTGTTGTTTCGACCAAATTCTCATTTTGTGGTATAAAGTTGAAATCATTGATAAAATTTTCTCTGATTTCACGCCATAGGAATGTTTCACCTCGGGATTCCTCCGTCTTATACCATTTGTTTGGTAAGTCGGTGAGGGTTGATGGAAACAGATGTGGCCATGATCGTTCATCTTTGTACCCAAGTCTTCTCCATTATTTTTCACATGTCTTGATATGGTCTTCTGGATTCTGTCCTTGAATAAAAATAGGTATCTGAGCTTGGTTGGTTAAATTATTTCCTCCAAACCTTTCTACAAAGTAAGTCGAAGCCGTTGTCCAGGTCTGCAGTCTTGTCTGATGGGTATCCCACCATCTAGCAGCTTGTCCCATAAAAGTTTCTACTAAACTTTGTGGTCGACCATGTTCACCAATATTTTTGGACACTTGTTCTATGTGCATGAATGGTGATTCTCTCTCGATATATATTGGTATTTGTGTATTATTTATATTTGTAGGTTTTAGCGTAGGGTATTCCCTAATTTTTTTTCTCAAATATTTTTGGGACAATGGACACTATGAAGCACTGTCGAGTGGGATTTTTCTGTACTTTTTGGATAGTACAGCACCCTCTTGCTTGTGTTTGGTAGTTCTTGACTTCCCAATCATATAATTTTGCATCTGAATTATAACCGACTGATTCTTGGTTACCTAAATGAAGTTCTCCATAGATATTAGGTTCTGTATAATCTGCATTATTTTGTATCTGATAAAGTTGTCGGATATCAACTTCTTCATCGATAGGTTCTGTCCAAGGTTCTCCTTGGGATCGATGAATAGGTACAATGACCTTTTGTCCATTTCCTTTTAATTTTATTCTCTCTTTATCTAGGGATATCGACGTTTCATCTTTCTTCCTCAAGGTCGACCTACTAACGCTGGGAAGGAGCTAGATCCTTCCTTAGGGTCAATAATTTTGAAGTCAACTTTGGTTGATATTCCTTTTATCGTTGTGTCAACATTTTTCCAGATTCCAATAGGTTCAATTAGGCCTTGGTCGGCTAGTTTTAGTTATATACCTAACTCATATAGTCGAGGTCTACCCAGTTGTTCCCAAGTGTCACGAGTCATGATGTTTACTTGTGATCCAAAGTCGAGCACGACTTGTCGGACATGGTATCCTTCAATTTCTAGGTCGACAAGTGGGTTGGCATCACTTTTATCTTTTTGATTTAAACTGCAGATATTCTTTGTTTGTTTTTAGGTGTTGTTATGTTTTATTTCATATAGCAAGTCGATGAACTGAGATACTGAGTTATCTTTCTGTACGAGCTGTATTAGTTCTTTTATTGTGTTATGTCGATTGTCATTAGCCTCTTCCTGTCGTGCAAATTATTTAAACACATTTGTTGCATCTTTATATATTTGTTTTTCTTTAACTGGATCAGGGTAGACATTCTTTTCTTTTATTTTTCTGATTCGTGGGTTATCGCTTCCTGTTTTTGTCCCTTGTCAGGTTACGATATGCAAATTCTTTGTATTTATTACATCATTTTTTTGCACAAATGACAAGACATTAATATTTTTCTTTTTATTTATTTTTTCCAGCATGGTAGGGCAATCCTCTAATGAGCGATCCCCTACTCTGCAATGAGTACAAAATTTGAGGTCAGTTCTGTCCTTGTATGGACATTCTGCATGTTGGTGTCCCTCCTTATAACATGTGAAACATTGGATGGGTCAACATGGTCGGTTGTCTCGATTCCCAGAGAATCGACCTCGACCTCCATATCCTCCACGTCGATTGTCATACTGGCGCTCGTATCTTCGACCATCGTATCTCTAATTGTTCTGATCATTCGGCGTGTTGTTTTTCTCATTACTTTGTGCAACTGCATTGGTCTGATAGACTGCATGATAATTTTGATGGTTCTTGAGGTTCAGATGGCAGTTGGCCATGTTATGATTTTTGGTTTCCCAGATTGCACACCAAGATGCCTTGCTGTTCTTCATGTTGAACGGGCAATCTTTTTTCAAGTGATCTCCATGCTCTTGGAAAATGTTGCAAAAAAATTTAGTCTGCACGAATCAAACGTCCGGTCGGCTGATTTCCTGTCGATAGGTGTCTTTGGAATGTCTGGCCATCGAGCACTTCGTGCACCAGATATCCTAACTTTTGAGGTTTAATTATTTTAATGACTTCTATACACTCTCAAGCTGTTCTTCTAGTATGTGATCGGTGGAGTATGCTAGTATGTCCTCATCCATTTCTACTTGGAGATATTTTGTAAGCGCGTCTTCGTAAGTCTTGAATGTCTCCAGACTTATATGGCGGCGAATTTTCTATGATAAACCTGCAAGAAACCACTGGATTAATAATTGTTCATCAATAACATAGTCTAATTGGCTAAGAAGGTCTTTCCATCGTTTATCATAATCGCGGACAGTTTCTCCTGGCTTCTGTAATATCGTTTTTAGTTTCTTTGCTACCAGATGTTTTGCATCTGGAGTTCTGAAAAATGATAGAAATTGCGCTTTGATCTCGGCTTTAGTTGCTCGAGGGGTTCCATCTACCTGTCTTCATCTGTAACTTGGTTAGCCTCCCAAGTTGACTCACAGATGAACCAGTGTCGTCTGGGGTCCTCATCACCCTCATATAGAAGAATGTGTGCTGACCCGTGACCCATGTTAGAGTCACTGTCACTACTTTCAGGAGGTGGCAGTGGTGGAGGTGGTGGTATGGGCAGTGGGGTTATTTGCTTATTCCTCTCTGCGAAACTATCATAGATAGAACTCTTGTTCCCGTCGGTTGTTTTCGTCGTTTCCTCTTCAACCAGTAGTTGGTTAGTGTTGACTTCATCTGTCGATGTCCAACTGCACTTATTTGTCTATAGTTTTGAATGTTCTGTGTCTTCCAAAGATGTATTTGGCAGGGGGGTGCTCCTTCACGTGTAGGTAAAAGTAAGTGGATACTTCGGTTGGAGGGTACCGCTTGAAGCGTAACCCAATTTCCTTCTTCTGGTCGACGGATAATGATATGTCTCCCAGTGTATGTCTCGTTGTCTAGTCGGCTCCAAATACCAAAGTCACCAGCTCCTAGTTTGAGGTCCTCTTCGACAATAACTTGTATCCGGGTACGTGGATCTGTCGGAGGTTTTACTTCCTGGGGAACTTCTAATTGGAGAGCTTCTTGCTGCTCTATCCATAGTTCTTCTTCCATAGGGGACACCTCTTCTTCCATGCCTTCTTCTTGTTGGTCATGACCCAAATCCAGCGGATTTATTTCCTGGTCAGTCGCCCTAGTACTCATTCCCCTCTGTAGCACTAAGGCTCTTTCTCTTCTTTCTACCCTACTTTGTAGCCTCCTCTCCCTTTCTATTTTCTGGAATTTCGTCATACCTTTGTGTGACACTGTCTTCTTGATTTCCTTTTTAGTTTGACTTCTCATTAATGGTGATTGGTATTTCTTTTAGTCGACTAGAATCCGGCTACCCCCCCATAGCCTACCTGATGCTTTAGAAAGCTCGGATAGTTCTGTCTACTTGCTTAGGAAGTATTCCCAGTCCCTTTCTGCAATGAATTTTTCCCACCTCTTTTGCTTTCCCACCCAGTTAGGGTTTAATGGTAGTCCGTGAAGTGATGGATGGGGTTCGACAATATGACCTACTCCCTTCTCAATTAGGAATTTAAACAACAAGGTCGGTAAGGAACACAATAATTGCTCGGTGAGGTCTGTGTAGAATTTATTTTTGACGGTTTCTACTGAAGTTCTGTCTTCTATTGCTTGCTCTTCGCAGAATTCATCGAATTTTTTTTTGAACCACTACGACAAGTTTGTTCTTCCCCCGCGAATCAGTTTTTCTAGTAATTGTTGATCTTTAGTCCCTTCTGGATTTTTCATCCAGGAGTTTCTTCAGAAGTTGGGGCATGGATTCTACAAACTTCTCATGTGTCTCTATAAAGAATATTTCTTTTGCTTGTGTGGTCGTCAATCTGTTTCTTCGTGCGTAATTCTGTAAATAATTTGCTACTTTACGCTCCCACCAGTCCTTAATCTCCTGTTTTGACATCATCTGCTTGTATACATCTCAGACATGTACTACCGGCAATGAAACCAATGTTGTAATCTCACAGATCACATAAGGTTACCAATAATACATACTGAAACATACATACATAACAGAGACAAGAGATAAGAACAAGTAGATATAATAACAGATTATATTTGCATGAGAGGGTTCATACAATACATAGAACTGAACCGAGTTCTCATCTGGCTCAACAACCTAATATATATGATTACAAAACAGTTACAAAATAACTACCTGTCGGTTCGATGAACCGACACAACTTTAGGTGGCCGACCTAATCTCTAGTTAGTCTGCTAACCGACTTAGTCGGCCAATCGACTAAGTCGGCTATTGTTCAAGTCAGCTATCATTCAAGTCGGCATACTGACTTGCTCCTCCAACTGCCACAACTATTGTTCAAGTAGTACTGTAAAAGATCTTCAAAAACTACTGCAGAAATCACCTTCACATTTGTTATCTTTCCTTTATCATGTAGGTACCTTGGTTTCTTTCCATCCTCATGCCATAGTAGGGCTATGCCTGGGTTTCCATATTATTGTCATGTGACCTATTCTTTCAACAGAAAATAAAAAATTCCAACTTCATTAAATAATGTTAAGATTGTTGCTCCAATTTTCTCATGTTCTGCTACTTAGAAACATTCATTATGAGGTTGTAAAAAGAATCACTCAAAACCCAAGTCATAGAGATGCTACATGAATATCATAAATACTCTTCAATTCATTTCTCCTATCCAACTCAATGGTGTGAATCTTAGCTAGCTCATACAAAGGTCCAATACATGTATGGAAGTGCATTGCTGCCCTGCCTATTGTCATCAAGTCTTTGAAAACTACCATATCAAATTTTAAAATGCTATAACCCTTCAATCATCTCTTCCTACTAAAAGGAAAGTGGATGTAGTATACAAAATGGACAATCCTCAAATTGCAATCATAAGCACTAGTTAACTGATTGATAAGTTACACCAAGGTCACTGTGAATGATGTTTAAACAAAAATTTACTGTAGCATTTGATTACTTGAAATCATATTGAAGGATCAACAAATCTCAATTCATGGAATCATTTCACACTAAATCCTAGATGAAAATTTAAACCTGGTAAACTAAAATCATCCATGAAAAATAGATACTAAGGCCTGGAAATTCATATTGGTAATTTGCTTGTTTATGCTAAAGAACTTATCTTACTGTCGTTTGCATGTTATAAATATTTGCATCATGATTGTGGTTAACTGCTGCTAAAAGTGAATGATGAAGTTGGGATTGATTGAAACACATTAAGGATGATTGGACCAGTCAGTAAGTTTACAAGTTCACAAAATCAGTACAGTAACCAAGGACAAAGACAACACAATGAACTCCATTTTATCGCACTTGGTAGAATAATCAAGACACAAATCTTCCACCAGAACATGGTTCACAGGGTCAGCATAGTAATCCATTGTCAAAGGCAACACATCAATTTTTTTTTTTGGTTCTATCACTTTGTATTTCACCGAGATGGAGATAGAGTAATAGTGATGTAATAGTGATTCATGCTTCAAAACAACATATTATTTTGACACAATATGGAGTTCTTTTTCCCTGATACAGTTTTCATTACTTCAAAATCCGTGTGTCTAATTTAGTGTGAATCTTATTCATTTTTTTATTTTGATTTTACTGTCTGTAATTGAAATTACTTGGTTCAAAACTAGTACAATTGTATGATCATGAAAAGGCACACACAAAAAAACCATAGTTAAGAAAATAAATAGATTTCTTCGATGCCATCCAAGTTGATTCATTCTAAATTTAGTTTCTCGATCAAATCTGAAAAATTATGCCATCTTTATGAGTGAATCTTGCTTCCAGTTCGTCAACTCTTAGCAACTTGTTAATATGCGCAATCATATGCCAACCCAACATAATGATCTTGCTCGATTAGACCAGAGATCATACCAATTTAGCAGCAAAACCCAAATCATACCTATCATCAAGTTCAAATTTAAACATTGTGAGGTTTGGGTGGCCTTTTTACTCTCTCCCTTTAACCCGTCGTGGAAATATAAAACTCCTTAATTGGATTTCAAGTAGGTTAAGTGTTTTTTTTTTTAACCGTAGTGATCGGCTCCTCCATGCCTACACTACACCAGATTCTAGTTACCTTGCATTTTGAAGATTCCTTTCACTCTACTAAAAGTTTATTCTCCTATGTGTTTTATAGAGATGGATCTAAATTTTCTCTTTAGATCTTGTACTCCCAACAACTTTGCACTAAAAAAGATTTAAATCTATTCTTTAAATCTAGATCTTGTACTCCCATCAGCTTTGCACTAAAATAGATTTAGATATGTTCTTTAAATCTAGATCTTATATTCCCATCAACTTTGCACTAAAATAGATTTAGATATGTTCTTTAATTGAGCTCTTTAAATCCTGAAATTGAAGATTTTTTTTATTCATATTCTCTTCTTTTTATCTCTTGAAATATCCACTTGATTCTTCCTCTCTTTTTTTCTTCTAAAAACTCATAACTCATGAATACCAAAAACATTGAACCCTCTTCCTCAAACATAATTTCAACTTTTAATAATTGTTTGCCAAAAGTAATACCCCAACAAACATGCAATGAATTTATTTCCTTTTACTTCCCGTCCTTATAAATGTTTTACATAGTAACTAGTATCTTTTTTTCCCATCTATTTTTTTTCAACATTCTTTTATCCTTTTTTCATGGGGAAAATTGTTTCCATTCTATTCTAATTCCCAGTTTATCCAGCTCTTTGGCCGTGACACAATAAACAAAACAAGCACAAACATTACTAGAAAGGTATTTGTAAATTTAACAGACTTCAATAAACAAAACAAACACAAACATTACTTTGATCTTATATCTAATAAGTATGTGAAAAAAATCATGCATATATCATATCAAAACCTTCACACGGGTGGATTGAACCAATATTACTCTGTTTTGGCAATGCATCACTCAATAATACCCCAAATAGCTTCCATATTCAAATCTATATTTCTGAGTAATGAAATAAAGCTGACAAAAATGTGTTGGGTATTGAATTGATACAATTGCAAGTTAGTAAAGAGGGGGGAGTAAATGTGCTCTTCTTATGTATGTATCTATATCCCCTGTTGTTATATCTTAATGGCCATCTCATAAAACTAAATTGAACTACTAAGGATACTGAAGAAATACTCTTGCAGAAAAGTCATTTTTCCATGTTCCTTAGGTTCTTCAACCATTGATGATCTCAAAATGAATTATGTAGGATCTTTAGATAAATAAAGTGCATTGGATTTTGCATATTCCATGAAGCTTTTTTATTATAAGGATTTCTCTCCCTCCCCAAAATCCCTGGATGTTTCAGGCACTACGTTTCCATTGGTATAATCTGGACCAAATGTAATAGAATGTTGAGCCATGGTTATTCAAGGACATAAAATATACAAGGATCTTGATCTTATAATTTAAGGACCTACAAGTGAGGAAAATGGGATTACAAAGTTGGGCATTTCTGTAGAGGTGTTGGAATATTTATCAATGAAAAGTATTGATGACTTAGGCCATCTGCTCCTGAATCAAGGAAAATTACAACAAGGGGAAGAGAGAACATGAAGATCTTAGAGATGACATAGGTTATAAACTTGATAGTCCATTCAAGTGCCAAATTAGTTATTACTTGTAGAAAAATGACTCAGAGGAGGTTGAGAAATATAAACATGAGGAAAGTCCGTCAGAAAATATAGATGGAATATAACTGTGTACAAAAAATGCCAATAGTTTTGAAAGAACTATGAAAATTCTAATACTTTTGAAAGAACTGTGAAAATGGATGGCTATAAATAAAAATGTTTTAAAGCAGCTACAATTTAAAAGTATTCCATGATATTGCATCATTGCTCTTACCCATGTCCTGTAAATACGCATATGCTGCCGATACTTATAATTTATTGGAACAACTTCCCTTGATATGTGGAGCTTGACAATGTATACATTTGCTTTACCTTTCAAAACATATTTCAATATACTACAAATATTTTCTTGTTGCAATAATTTCATGGTAGGACCCCTCAAATAAAGATTTGCTTGTTTATGAAAATAAAGAAATGAAGCTAAAAAATATAGTCTCAATGAAGAAAAACAACATTAATAATAAACATTTTACATTTAATGAACATTTTAATTTAATAATGTAAATTACAATAATATTCAAGTAAAATAATGGGTAATAAGAGTTCACCTGAGGAAACATGGAGAACACCAAAACAAAGTATATAAGACCACCGATCACATCAAAATGCCATTTTTTCTTCTGAAATCTTAAAATATTTCCCAAGGCTATGTGTAACAAGTTCCAAGGTATGAGTGAAATAGCCATAGTAAAATTAAACACTACAACTATACACCAATAGAAAATTTTCAATTCATGGAATACATGCTATGACAATAATGCTTCAAAGAAATAACTACGGGAAATGGATAATTTCTTACAATTCATTGAGCTCCTCTCTATTTCGAGAATAATTTAATATTCTCTACTGAACAGGGCCAACCACATGAAGGTGGAAGCTCTTATGGCCCATCCCACCCCCCCACATCACTCTCAATTCCCCATACCTATAACGTCCCTGACCCTCCGACCGACGAAGAGGACGCTACCACGGCGTTAACCATCCGGGATACCATCCCCATGGACATGTGAATTCATAAAAATGCTGAAACAGAATGCATTGAAGTAGAACATACACAGATTCAATTATTTATCATACACAATGGAAGCAACATACATTCATACAAGCATTCATTCAACATGTTCATCATAATCATTAACAGTAAATAGGATTGCAGAAGTAAAATAGACAAGATTACTTATCTTATAAGAACTCATTCACAACCAGCTACGTCGCTGCAACGTTCCACCCAACCATAGGCCAACGTGCTCCTTAATCTCTCAGCAACGCTGCCACCCCCGAGTTGGGCATGATTCTCCAAGGAATAAGGAACAAGCAGGATTACACATAGCCAAGGATACACAAAACATAGCCAAGCCAACACAGTTGGGTTTATCAGGCCATCAACAAGACAGCCAAGCCAACATGGTCAAGTTTACCAGGCCATCAAGGAGCTGGGAAAGGCTAAATGCTAAGCTGGTGAGCCCATTACAGAGCTAGGAACACCTACACCAGAACTAGCTTGACTTCTAAGACACCTACACACACCCAACACAAGGAATCAGTCCCTTCTCTGCTACATAGTCCCTCAAGCCCTGCTTTCCCTTCCAGTGCTATTCAGGGGTTGTGGAGAAGAAAGCTATCCCTCTAGCTCTGTTTGTGTGGTTTCCAAACACACCAGGTTTATCAAGCAACCCAAGTCCCCATCCCTGCTCCCAACACAGTCCGAAGACCAACCATTGTATGCATGCAATTAATCAACAATTACAGCTTAACAGGGGAAAATGAATCCTGAGTCGTTCTTGGCCCTATCATGGCCAAAATGACTCCAAACAATCTGCGGCAACCCCAAAGCATAACAGCATACACAACCCACAGACGCGGGGAACAACAGCCCGTTCTGCACAATCGAAGCCATTGGGGGAAAACTTACGCAACCCACACTGGGGAAGAAAATGTAGTCCCCCAACCTGTGCGTACGGGAAACTTGCACCAGACCCCAAAATACAGAGGGAAAACACACCAGGTTCCACTCTGTGGAAGAATGTGAATGACAACCGATAAGCGGCTCCCCTCCTAGCTGCGTGAGATCAAACAGAATAGATGCCTGTGTGCAAAAATGAATAGACTCCCATCCCCAAAATGTAAAGAAGACCACAACAAACACAATGTAAGGGAGACAACAACACAACGAATCTTGAGGAGAACGGTGGAAACCATAACTCATGGGAAGAACAACGGTCCCAATCTCAACATTGAAATGACGGGAAAATTACACAGCCATACCAGTCTGTAAGGAGATCATACAACTGAAAATGTGAATGGCCCTTCACAGGAAAATCATGGATGAAAGAGCACGGCTCCCAGCTCGCTGTGTGAGTCGAAACCAGGAAAAATCCTGTGCGTGAGAATGAACACGAATCCCGCCCCTGCGTGAAGATGAACAACTCTGCCTATGCAGGAGGATGAACCCACAATGGAGAAAAATGCGTAGTATAGAGAATGGAATGAGGAGCGTAGTCACTCCTCTACCCATCGTGAGGTTCAGTCTGCTGGTGGAGTGTGCGTGTGGGTAAGGACTGATAGTCCTACCACACTCCACTCCCAGCCATAACTGCCCTAACTAATAGCAGCAGTTTTTAATGATGGTGGTTGGATAAAACAAGAAAATATGGGAAAATCAAAACAGGGTGGTGACACATGGATTTTCTCTCATGGCTCAAGGTTTGACAAATCCCCCACCCTTATCCTTGTGAAAATCATGCCCCTTCTCAATTTAGTTGCTGCGAACGTAGCTGGTTGGGTTATTTAATTAAAGATGCATATTTACATGATGACAAAACTCAATATGTATGCCGCATTCCCTGATATACCATCGGTGACAATTTCAACCCGAAACATAGCATAACCAATCAATGGTGGGGCCTTGGCATTTAGCTTTGCACCATGATCATTTACCATATATACATCATATACATCTAATGCAACGGGGTCAAAACCGGGGTGTTACAATACCCAATGCATGTACTTTAAAAAAAATACGTGCAAATTCGTGTAGATTTCATCATAAACAAACATTTACCATTCATTCAATAAAATATAACATTAACCATTCATTCATTATGTAGGAAAAAAATAATGCTAAATAGATCTGGTTTGGATTTGCCTTATACTCAAACATGATTTTGAGTCAACTCTTGTCACTGTAAGGACAAGTAGTCAGAAGACATACCTTCAAAGAGAGAGAGAGAGAGAGAGTTAGAGTGTTGATGGTTTAGGTTCACATTTCACGGTTGGAGCTCACGGGATGGAGATCACGGTTCACAATTCACAACACAATTATAGAAGCCCTAGAAGAGGTACCATATGACCTTTGGTACCCTACTTTAAGTGTACTCAACTTCATGTGTCCAACAAATATCATATCTATACTTCTTTCATGCAAAGATACTCCAAGAGTGAACTTATGAACATAATATATAAACTTTGCATGTCTTCTAGAATGGCCACTTAGGAAACCCTAGGTTTTAGGGTGGTTACCATAATAAAACATAAAATAAAGTTGAGTACACTTAGAGTAGGGTACCAAAGGTCATGTGGTCACATAATAATAAAACAACAAAATTAATAAGGTTAAGTAAATCATACCAAAGGTGGTCAATGTACCACACACAATAAGGGCGCTAGGACCGAATAGAAGATGAAGGACCATAAGTCAACAAAAGGGGTCACAACAAGATGGTAAGGAAACCCCATACCCACAAGACCAAGGTGTACCATAAAAGTGGACAAACAACCCATTTTACCCATAGGGCCAATAAGACCAATGACTTTAATCTTTTCTCTCTCTCAACTTATATTGTCGCATATATTTTTATCATCATTGTATAAGCAAAAGTACATAATAAAGGCAGATCTAGAAAAGTATTGTTGTAATAAATTCATACATAATTTTCGTCTCTTTCAACTTTAACGCTCCACTGGTCACTACATTAAAATTGGTCCTTGAGATGAGTTATCAATTCCAATGTACAAAACATAAACAATACAAAAATTACAATGAAGTTTAACTAATGAACATAATATATAAAATTGGCATGTCTTCTAGAAAGGTCAAAACTCCAAGTACAATGAACACAAACAAGGTCAGATCCCACCACATGATGCATTCAAGAGTCATAGATCAGGTTTGAACAAACATGTTTGGAAGACCTCCGCTTTGCAAAATTAGTTACTTGACTATAGTTGGTTGCATTTGGAAATTAGTGTATGCGGTGATATGCTCTCACATTGTACAATATTCATTTGCCTCACAATATGATAAAAAATGCATACAATATCACACAACCACAAATACTGTACAATGTGAGAATATATTGTGACATACATTGTAATTCACCACTTGCACAAATATTATTTCTATGTACCGAGAGACCTGGACCCAATGATTTAATCTTTGTCATGAATATTTGATGAGGTAAAATATAAATAACCAGCCATTGGATTTACCACTAGTCATTATTTGCATTCTGTCAAAATATAGTAGAGTTGCATAGAGTTGCATTTTGTCATTGGATTTACCATTAGTTGCATTCTGTCAAAGTAACATAGAGTTTCATTTGGTATTTTATTTTACAGCTATATGCTCCTATTAATAATACAAATTTTAGGTGTTAATCACTGTGAATCCTACTTATGATATGTTAATCACTGTGAACCATTTAACAAGAAGTAATTCTACCAATATAAGCATTAAAATGACCATATTCCTAGTTCCCATTCCTATTAAGATCTTCATAGTGATAAGTATTTCTAAACAATCAAACCAAATTCATTTAATATAGAAATAAGATCTTAACATTCAACATATAATTTCCTCTACAATACATACTTTGCTTATTATATGGCATCAATATAAGTTTTAAGTAATTGGCAAATAACAACAAAATACCATCTAGTTAAGAAAACCTCCAACCAATACCAATTTTAAGCAAGAAACTTTAAGGAGTATCTTTAACTAAATCCAAATCAAGTTCACCAATATCAACCTGCCAAAAAATTCTTAATATAGTTATGGATTACTTAAATGAGATAGGAAAAGTAAGGACCTCCAAATTAATGAAAAATGGATGATTACTATGTCATGAATTCAGGTCTTCCCTTAAATAGTGAAATAAGGGGAAAAGTTAAAGGTTTCCAAATGTATGCTAACAAAATAGAACTTAATAGAAGCCACCCAACAATGAGCTAGTATTTGAAGTGATTTCAAGTAAACCAAACCTCTTAACAATGAACAAGGGTTTGACTGTAGTAGAGTTTACACTTCAAATTTTAACAATACAATTGGTGTCACAAAGAGGCTGAATTTGAATATTATGGCAGTCCACAAGAGGAAAAAATGACAGTCAATAGAGGATACTGGAATCACTTTTGTATGTGAAGTGCAAAATTAGATATGAGTGTGAAATAAATTCACTATCATAACAAATAGAGATGCAAAACTGAATTTGGGTAAGGCACATATTTATTCATCATTCAAAGCACCGTCTGTACAGACTTGAAAACTATGAATTTGGGAGATAGAAACAACACTATGGTGTTAACGATATCAATATTAAACCAAATTATTATTTTCCAAATGCATATCTTAGAATGTTGAATTGCTTAGTAGGAAAGGGTGAGTCCAAAGAAATATAAAAGTAAAAGAAGATGGTCAGATTGGTCTCCTTCAAGGATTCAACAGTATGCAATAATATTGCAAACAAGGATCCATTTTAAAGTTTTAAAATCACCAAAGTTTATGTATAGGTTCTAGCTCAAGTCAAACACCCAAACCATGTTGAATCCATCACTATTCTTGGAAAATATAATTTTTAAACTTACAAGTATTTGCAATATATCTTGCTCATACCTAAACACAACAAGAAAATAATGCATCATGTTCATCAATATTTTGTGCTAGAGAGATGACCAAAGTGCCTCTTATTCACATTCTTTAAAACCAACAATTTAAAACATGAGATACCTGAGATGGAGTGTAATGAAGGGTGCACTTTCCAGAATTATGGTGAGCAGAGTTCATGTAAGTTTCTAAATGCAATCAACAAATTATAGTTTTCAATGTCAAAAAAATTATCCCCTAACAAGGTCGATAGTGAAACCCTATTTAGAATTAATAAATACTTGCAAGCAATTGACAATAATGTAAAATATGCACTGAAGGTAGGATGAAAATGGGGAACTTGCAACAAGAATGGTTTCAATACTTATTCTTTTTGACAGAAACATATAGAGTTTATATTAAGAAAACAACAGAGAACCCACTGGCATAGATACAAAAAATGGACCCATTCATAATCCTAAACACAACAACAAATGGTCGGAATGTATTCTTGTCCAAAACATCTAAATTTTGCTTAGCAAAACTAGTAAACGTCTTTGAAAATGAAGATAATTACATAGTTTTTCAAAAACACAGAGTAGACCAAAACAACAAAACCCGGAAATTAACGACCACATAATTCTGCAGCTCCCGAGGCATAATTAGTTAGCTTAGAAATCTGCTTCTCCCTAGACAGTTTTCCAACCTTCAAATCCATCTTGTCAAACCAAGCTTCCATTTCCACAAACTGAGCTTGAAGAGCCTCAACAGATTGATTGACTGTATCCAAGAAATCCTCACAAAGCTGCAGCAAGTCTCTTTCAACCACCTCAAATCTCCTACCCCCTTCTTCATCAAGATGCTTAGCAAACCACTTATGGTCCCTGACTTTCCTACACAAGTCCCTAATTTCTTTTTCCAACAGCTAAATTGGGTCACGCCCTGGAACTGCAGATTCGGAGCTTGAAGCCATGACAAGAACCAAATAATAATGCATGTTGGATGGCGAGCTAGGCTTCTCCTGTAGATACCAGAGTGAAATATGATGAAATTTTTTTATCCTCTTATTTGAAATACCATAACAAATGCCTTGATGATCCCACTCCTTGTCCTTCATTACCCAAGTCAAATCAAAACCCCTTGCACAAACGACATGATGAAGGGGATTGCAACGAGGGTTGGAATACCTCTAGGTGAGGTCATTGCATTCTAGAACCAGTGCAATCATACACAATCCCTTGTGGTCATCGTACTCTATAGGAAATGAAGAGTAAATACGAAACCTAGTCTGAAGTGCGTGCATTTATCCTCTATTGGCTTGATGCGACATGCCCAAACGACAGTTCGGTTAGTGCATGAATTCCATGTAGCTTCCCAGGGTATAAGCCCATTAGGTTTTAGGGCCAGGGGCCTATGGAATGACCAAATTCGAGTGGAATCCATTCGTCACAAGGCACCCTTTACACAATTGAATCACAACATTTGCAGCCAATCAACTTCTCCATTTAATCCTCGAAGGATATACAAGAATTGAATTTTGAGGAAAGAAGGGATAAGAATCTGGATTTTTCAAATGATTTAACTAAGCCGCATTTGAGAAGTCATCTTGTGAGTATTTAATTCCTGAATGATCAACCTTGAATCTTCAAAGATATTTATTTCTGAGATACCATGAATCATATCTTGTTGAAGGCCTTACCAAAGGGCCAAAGCTTCAGCTTGATTGTTGGTGTCGACTCCTAATCCCTAATAGAAAGAATTTTCCAGATTTTTATTGGGATAAAAAAGGACCCCTCCCCCTCCTGTCGCCCCTAGTTTCCATACTTATTATTTGTACTAGAAGAAGGAATTATATTGTACAAGTAACAAGTATATGTGACTCAGCTAATCTCCCCATCCATTAAATGGTATTACCCTAGCTAACCTCTATGGGTGGAGTTAGAACAATGATTGTTAGGAAAAATAGAATATAAATATCCCAATTGGGCTTCAATATGGTCTTATTGTGAGCATCGTGATGCAATTTTTTTCATAGTTTCAGCCCTTGAAACCTTGGGGGCACCATCCATCACCGTCATCAAGTCCTACAAATATAGAGATTGAAAAACATTAATGACAAGATATCAATAGTGGTTGTTCACGTCTCTCTGAGTATAAAGGTGTTTAAAGTAATGAGCACAAGCCAGAAATGTAATACCACTAATTTGATGTTGTAGGAATTCATGCATTCTCTCTCCTCCAAGCAATTTTGGGGAACTACTAATCACAAGTGTTGAAATCGTTGATAGATGGACCCACACTTTAGGTGGGATGGAAGAATAGCTAAACAATACATAGACCAACAAAAACAAAATAGATGCTCATGGGAAAAATGGGTCATATGTCAATATAAATCTACGTCACTATGGAAATCTAATTAAGCGATGACATGAAGTGGCATCTACGACTTAACACTCTTTTGAGCATGATGACTGAAGTGGCATATTGAAGACATAGGTATTCAAACAACAACATAAAACAGTGAACGGAGAACTGAGTTGAAAGTTTAAGCTTAAGTTAAAACAACTCAGAATTTGGTGATGCATGAGGACTTGACAATGACTTCACATGGGTTGATTGTTGATCTTTGAAGGATAATTACAGTGGACAACCAAGTAAAATGGCAAAAAAAATATTATTGCACACATTGCATTGCAATTTGATTGCACGCCTAGATACATATCCACTAAAGGGACTGTGGGAAAAGCTTATGCTACATGTATGTGAATCGTGCAATGTTGCACAAAGATACATAGAAAATAGTCTTGAGATGTATTTCTTACACTAGACATCATTAGAAGATTTTGTTGAGCATAAATGTCATTGTGAAGCTCTTGATGGATAAGAGTTTGACCCTTTGTCATTGATGACATGGCATGATATGGGCATTGAAATACCAAGTGGTTCAAATGACCCATTATATGTTCATTTGATATTTGATGGGATCATGAAACCCTTGGAGATGATCATAATACTTAATAAGGTGTGGCGCCCTTGGACATGATAATATGATGACATTAAGATGTAACTTTGAAACATCAAAGCCGACCAACCTCCAACAATAACTTTGAATTGATTTCATACTAATTTTTATAAATCTTGTCCTGTTTTCAAATCAAGAAAGAGATGTCCATTGTTGATAATCCCCAATTGTTTGAGACCAACAAGAAATTAAACCCAAATTATTATCACCTCATAAACATATAGGGATACCTATTCAATCATATGTTATCAATTACATACCTCCATGATTCCATTATTTCCTCCCAAACAAAGTTTAAAGATTCTCATGACTTCTTAAATCTTTGGGAGTCAACTATGGCCCTAAATGTCATACCCCAAACCTACCATTTCCAGAAATCGGTTACCTAGTGTGTGCAAAACTTTTGCCTTTGAAAAGCATGCCATTGTGTCATTTGATCGGTCCACAGTAATATGTAATGTAACAAAGTATGCCATAAGTCAAATGTTGGATATGCCCAATACACCAAACCTATGTAAGCTAAATGAATACACTAGTTGCTAGGTTTTTATCATGACAAGGTAGTGGATAATACAAGTTTAAGGTTCATGGCTACCATATTCCCCCTATCGGATATTCTTATTACTAAGTATGATTACACTCAATTCTTAATTGGATGGATGGATAGAAATGAGGCATTGGTCATTGGTAAATTCCATTGCCGTGTCTTTGAAGACCCTATTTTATACAACTTGATCCTCAGCACATCACATATGGGATGGAAACTACACAAGTTCCAACAGGTTTTTACTTACCTATTTGGGAGGCATTGGATCCAACTATGTGGGTTTGATTGATAAATTCGGTTTCCTTTGTGGCCTCCAACCGCAGTAGGCTCCCTATTGCAATCGAACTCGAACCTAGCTTAATGTCTCCCTATCGCAATCGAACTCAAACCCAGCTTAATGGATCCCTACAAATTGATAGTTATCTCCCTCTGTATGTTTTCAAATTAAAGAAAGGGTTCTTTTGCTTGGTCCACTCCTGCAGGTGAAACGCATATAGCTCCTGAACTGTTTCAGTACTTGGTCAACCGTCTTTGCTGGTTCATGATAATCCGCTCTAGAAACTCAATATGCATATGAATCTGCTAGTGCATTCACTGTATCATTGATGGGGGACTCCGCACCTACTAACTTAGATTATGGCTCTTGATCCATAGATGGATTTGCTTGAACTAAAACTGAGACTACAACTTCGTCTGAAGGATGGAAGTGGGAATGCTATAGAGTGACTATGCCATATGGTGTTGTTATTCTCTATTTACTCCATTTTTTAGTTGAACATGAGTTATCTAGGGTTGTGTTTGAGTTAACCTAATATTAGAGTATTGTCATTACATAATAACATGAAAATAAGTTAATTATGGAAATATAAACCAAGATCGAAGGTGTTATACAACTCCCTTATAAGTTCTAGTCAAGCTTCATGTCAATTTCCATTATCAACCAACACATGGACATCATTGGTGCCAAAATGTGAGAGTGGGTTCCATGCCTAGAATAGAAAACTAAATTTGTGCTAGAAATCCTATATAGGCTCATTCTTCATCTTACTAAGTATGATGATGATGATGATGATGATGACGACGATGATGACGATGACGATGATGATCACGATGACAATGATGATGATGACGGTAACGATGATGAAGATGACAATGATGATGATGACGATGATGATCACGATGACGATGATGATGATGACGGTAACGATGATGAAGATGACAATGATGATGATGACGATGACAACGATGATGATGATGATGACGACGACAATGACGACGACGACGACGATGATGATGATAATGACACCACCGTCGACGATGATGTCGATGATGATGATTATGAAGATGACGACGATGATGATGAAGACAACGACGACGATGATGATGATGATGATGTGACAACGACAACGACGATGATGATGATGACGATGATGATCATGATGATGGCGACAACGACGATGACGATGATGATGGTGATGACAACGAAAACGACAACGATGACGATGACGATGATGATGATGACAACTACGATCATGATGATGACAACGACGACTACGATGATGATCATGATCATGATGATGGCGATGATATCGATGATGATGATGAAGATGACGATGATGAAGATGATTATGAAGAAGAGGGTGATGACGATGACGATGACGATGAAGATGTTGATGAGGATGACGATGATGACGACAATGATGACGATGATAATCATGATGACAACGACGACGATGATGAAGGCACATGAGCCTAGTTACCATTATAAAAAATGTGTCAGATATCTGATAATTTATGCGAGGTACGTCGCATATCCGACTTGTAGTTCTATCTTTGTCGGATATGGGAGGGACATCAAAAATCCGACATGAACATATTTGTCGGATATGCAAGGGATGTCGAAAATCCGACATGAACATCTTCATCGGATATGCGAGGGACATTGGAAATCCGACATGTCGTTCTATCAATTTAAAAAAAAGAAAATCAAATTACATAATTTGAAAGTGAAATACGACGACACAATTTTTTTCGTCGGATGTCGTAGGATTTTCTCGTCGAATTTTGGGTTCAAACTATGTAGTGAGTTACTTGTTATCTAGTCATATATTGTATCCTGGGACCCAATTCATCATTCCTCTGGTCATATTTAGTTGGCTCACTCAAGTTTGGTCATTTATACCTTGAAAAAACTGTGGTGACCAATTTTTTTGGTCATCTAGTCTTTATCTCTCATTTTCTACTAGTGCTCCTTAAGCTAAGTTCTCATACCCACTTCTTCCATTTTTCTACCAATGAATTTTCCTACCAACAATTTAGTCAGTAAATTCACCACCTTATGCTTTTTCATGTCTTCCTTAAGAACTAGTTTGATATGAACCACCCTCTTCTTGATGCGACTCTTCTCACTTGAACCTCCTCCCTCACGATCCTGCCCATTGCTAGGCTTATAACTCACTCCCCAACTTCTATCCTTTGGCATTAGGGTATCAACTCTGGATTTGACCACCAGACTCAATCCAACCATTGCCTTTGATTGAACCCTAGTTCCACCACAAGATCCCTTCTTCACCCTACACTTTTCCCCAAACTCTCTACAAGCTCATCCAAATCCACAACTTGTGCATGCAGTGCATCCTACACTAGATTGTCAATATCCCGGTCTAGAATTTTCCTTCAAATGATAAATGTGCCTTCAAGAACCCTTCCCACCATCCATGTCCCACACCCTACCAACATATCATTTCCATGTGGAGTAACTCCTTCATCATGTGAGCTGAAAGAGCTGCCTGCCCTACCCTAACAAGACTAGGGAATCAGACGATTAACTAAAAAAATTGATCCATTTTCCCATAAAATATTCTATTGTGTTATCAAATGCAAACCTCCCTAACATTTATCCCATGAGGTAGGCCTGTAGCCCTGTCCACCATGGCTCTGGACCCCTTTCGACAACTTGTTCCACTGTTGGGTGAATACAAGGTTGGTGTGGTAGCCCAAATCACCACGCCAATGGATTTGAGGTGTAGCAAACCAAATCCAGATCCACTAGACCCCTATGTTAGATGCACCATGCATATGAAACCTACACCCCAAGTTTCATTTCTCTTTACACATAATTATAATTATTAAAAGATACTTTTCATTAAATATCACGATATAACATTTTATTCAAATCATTAAAGATATAACATGTTATTCAAATCATTAAAAAAATTTAGTGAACAAATGTAATTTATCAACTTTAATCAAAAGTATCAACATAAAATGAAATTAAAAAAAATTTGATAACCATATTATTGATTTTTGTATTAATAATTTTATAAAAAAATATTAATCTTAAAATAAATTTTAAAATTTTAAAATAATACATAATAATATGTAACATAAAATGTATTCATGGCTAAACGGTCTCTTTCCCCATGAAGAGAAGCAATGCACGAATCCGTTTTGAAGCATGGCTAGGGTTTCCCTAGCCATCATTCCTCTCTCGGGCTGTTGCCCCTCCTGGTGTGGATCTCAGGCTGCCAAAGGCCACTGTTGCTCGTGGGATCTTCTTTGCTCGGATCCGTCCGCTGGCTGCTGTGGGTTTTCTGGCTATGGAGATCCAAGTGGAAATTCAGGCCTTTAAGGCCCTTGTCCAATCAGCTGCCCCTCAGGCTGCCTCCCTACCTCCTTCAAAGTTTGTAAAGAAGATTGATGAGATCCCCTCTTTGGTTCTGTCTCCTTCAGATCCTTGTTGAAAAGCGCTCATTCTGTCAGAGAAAACCCTCATAGGAAAGTTTACATGGTTGTGGCCCAGCCCTAAGGTAGTAGAGCTCTGGATTGCTGAACAATGGAACCCTATTTTGCAAGGACAGGTCTCTCTCTTTGCAGCTGGTAGGGGGTATTTTGTTTTTCTCTTTTTGAATAAAGAAGAACGTGACCTTGTTTTTCGATCGGGTCCCTTCTTCATGGGCTCAAGAGGGCTGTTTTTAGCCCCTTGGACTCTAGGTTTCAACCCTGAAGTAGAGATCACAGCCACTCCATTCTGGGTAAGATTGCCTCATCTCCCACTTCATCTTTGGGGGAAAAGCTCTCTTGAGGACATTGGTAATAAGCTAGGGCGCTACTTGGATAGTGCGGATCCAAAAGGGGGTCAGTATTCATGTTCCCGCATTTGTGTAGAGGTAAATCTTGAAAAAGGGCTTCCGGAGGCCTTAAAGCTTACAATAGGAGAATGGAGCCACATCCAAGTGCTGGACTATGAGCAGATCCCATTCAAATGCA
The DNA here is from genome assembly GCA_001517045.1 of Pseudotsuga menziesii. NCBI lineage: Eukaryota > Viridiplantae > Streptophyta > Pinopsida > Pinales > Pinaceae > Pseudotsuga > Pseudotsuga menziesii. The sequence continues at coordinate 1,084,112 of LPNX010575166.1, read as the reverse complement.
AATTTTTCCATGTTTATGGTCACTTTGCCAAAAGCTGCCCCAAGCTTCCTGAATCTTGGAAATCAACAACTTCTCTTGCAACTAAAGAAGCTGAGTTTCATACGGTCACTAATTGACGTCGTCCTCCCCGACGCAAGGAGCCTCTTCAACAAAAGGACCCTTCTCCTCCTGCTGCATTCTCTCCCCTGCTGGAAAACAAAAACAACTTTAAAGTTTTGCATTAAGTCGAAGCTCAAGAATCTGAAGCAACGGATGATTCAGTGTTGGGCGTGCCCCCCTCATGACCTCCCTTGGTGACAGAGGTCATTGCCCCAACCACAAAAGAAGCTTCTCCTAGCCCTGCTCCTTCAGGCTCTAAGAGAGACGCTCGGATGTTAGATCATGAGACTTAAACCCAAGCTGGATTGGCATCCCTATTCCCTTCCTCTGGGTCATAGGGAAGCTCAGATCCTGAAGATTTCATAGCTCCTTCCCCTCCCCTCACCAGAGGGCGAAAGACCAACAAAGCACGTAGGGAAAAGGAAGCGACCTCAAACATTTTTTGGGATCTCAGAAGCGGTTAGACCCTTTTATCAAGGGACATTTTCCCTCCCCTTCTAATTAATGTTTTGCTTATGCACTCTTCTCTGCTCACAGTTCGTGAGAGTTTATTCTTGTAAGCAAATTTTGGCTTGTTCTCGAAAAAGCTCTAGAAGCAAGTGGGATTTATCTCCCAAGATATTCTTAACTCATAAGAAGGCTGACAGCACTGTTAGAGGTCATCAACTCTCTTTAATTTTGTACGTTACTGATTCTGGTTAACCAGAAAGCGATTAATACAAATCTACCCGTTCTTGTCTAAAAAAACATAAAATGTATTCACATAAAATTCATAAATAACACCAAAAATAACAATCTTTTATGTAAAATTTTAAAGAATTCATACTCATGAAAACCATGAAGATACTTCTAACAATCTTTTATGAAAATTTTTAAAGAGTTCATACTCATGAAAACCATGAAGATACTTCTAAGGATGTCTTAGTACATGATAGAAATACTAGAACAGATGAAGGGTGCTTTCAAGGATTCACAAAAGATAGATTGAGGATAAAGCTTTTAGTGTGATTAAAAGTTTTAAGTATAATATACACAACTTATGTAATTACAATTTATTTATTATATAATTGAAATTTTAATTATAACATAGAAAATTAAAGTTGATTTGAAGAAAATTTTAAAAAACGACAAATTCAACAACATAATCAACTTTACTTTCTTATATTTTGATCATCGCTTAAAATCAAGTTGAAAATCATGATAATTATATATTTTTTATCATCTTAATTATAATATAATAATAATAAAGTAAATAATTGAAAACAACACATGATATGATAATTATCTATATTTTATCATCTTAATTACAATATAATAATAATAACAAGTGGAAATAGCAACATAGTTGCTAAGTACCTGCCTCTTAAGAAAAGTTTCAAGAAAATAGTAATAGGTTGAATATAAAAAAAAAAAGTAACAATAGATGTTCTTGTACATTAGGTGCCTAGGAATTGCCATGTTTTTAATGGGGGGAATACTTCATTCTATGATGAGGATACCACAATTCTCTAGAGATGCTACAACCTCAAATATCAGCACTATATAAGATAATATGAGTGACTTTAAAGTCTTAAAGAGGAGTTCCTTGTTATCCAAAATTCAAAGATCTTTTGATTTACAATTGTTTTCAAGCCCATAATAAGCTTTCCACTCTCCATTTATGTTTTTTACAATAGTTAATTCAAGTTAAGATGATACCGAAAATCAATTCTGTGATATTTATATAAGGTTGTTTCCTTCAAACTATTATTGTATTATAAAATTTTTATGTAAGTATATCCACGATGGATAGTGGGTTATAATACAGAAACCCAGTTTTCAGTTGTTCAAGAAATGGATTTTCTGGACTTATCGGTTATACGGTACGCCAGATGCCGAAGGGTGAAGACCATTGGGATTGTGAATTACAAGAGTCACATATTTCTGTTAGGTGTCATCGCGGGATTTCATCTACCTCCGTTGTGGAGTCATTTTTCTGCAGTGGCCCTGTGGGAAGCCAATCCGAGTGCTAGGGAATGGAAGGTTTTGACAACAACGCCTCTTGAATTGCTGAGCAGATACGGCATAAACTTTTCGACATGCGAGCTCGTCCCTGCTTATGACGGAGAGCGGGCCGTGACCATTATTGCAAGAAGTGGATGGATCAGAACGATGTTACTGGAACTGAATTTGGATACAAAAGAGTGGAACATGTTGTGTAATCATTGTAATATACCCGTAGAGATAAGTAATTCTTTTGAAGGTTTGAAGGCTTTCCATTTCAAATTAAAAATATGCACAGCCATGTAGAAGAGAGGGTGCAGGGTACTTGCGAGTTGTCGCCCTAGGTATGGGTAATGGTTTTAGTCACTCATGTTATGCATACAAAATGTAATCAGAAAACCAGAAGGTAGAATGTAATCGATCTCAATGCTACTCGGTTCCTAAAACTCCATGGGTGGAAAGGGTTTAGGACGTTGATATATTCCTAAAACTCCATGGGTGGAAAGGGTTTGCCATCTATGTGAGTCTATGAGCGTTGAAGATGAAAATCACTTTCTCTTAGAGTGACTTGATTACACCCACATTAGATTTGAGTTTCATAGTATTTGTTACATTACAAACATTTATAACCTCCTAACTTGCCAAAACTATAGTGAGTTTGAAAAACTTCTTGGCAATTTTTTTGAGCATAGGAAACAAGATTTTAAAGTAAACCAAGTATTACCCTTCTTAAAATCCAATAAACCAAAACTCATCTTTTATAGACGCTAATCATCATCATCATAAAACTCATAAATATCGTAAACAATTGTATTTTTAACATTAATATAATTTTTTTTACAAGTTTATCATAAAAAAATATATTTACTTTTTAATGATCAACTTTTTAAATTACATATTCCAAAAAAATTAGTGAAATTTTTTTCCATTAAAATTTTATTACTTTTGAAATAATCCAAATTTATAATACATAATATTATAACTATAATAATTCAAAATTTTTAATTCTCCAAAATCATATTAAATAATCTTATGAGTTCATAATTTGTACATGTACACCTCTTTGTTTCATCGAACATATATATATATAAATAACATTTTAAATTTAGTTGTTATTATAAACATAATTATATTATATTATAATTTTTCTTTTTTACAAAAGGCATGTGAAGATAAATCCTCAAGCATTTCTTTATCGATCGATATATTATAAATAATTTACATTTCGTTTTTAACAATTTAATTTATATTAAAAAATAAATTAAAGATTATAAAATATAAAACGATAAAAAAATCGTTTTAAACGGAACGGATATGTTTTATCAAAATCAAAAGATTTATTAATGTTAAAAAATGAAAATTTGCACATTCGGTAATAAAATTCATTGCCATTAACCCGCACACAGATATACTTGAGCCAGAGCCAGGCCACAATTGGATCTCGTTGGCTTCGAAACTCGACGATTTACTCCTCATATTTTATTAATATTTATTCTTTGAAATCATTTATACTATCGCGTTGGTACGTGTAGCCCACGGCATTTCCCAATAAGGGTTATACTGCAACCGGTAGTAGCCAGTGGTCTCGAACCCACATCGGAGGGCTTTACCTGTTTGAGCCGGTGGGAGAGATTGGTTCATCGTGTCCAGAAAGCTTAACATGGGCTCTATACCGAGATAAGAAACCCTCGTTTGTATGCGTTTGAATTAGCCCAGGGCTTATGGAATTCGGGCTTTCCGATTGCTTCAAAGATTCCTCGAGCGTTTAGATGAGGAGCAGCTCTGCATTCCGATACCTTTATCAATTAACTTGGTGTAGTAAGTCCGTTTAGACGATGAATTTGATGCCTTTCATGGAGAATTAGGTGCATCACAATAGTATTCATGGTCGTCTTTGTTTGTTATGCATATAGATCAAAATTTGTCAGAAAGTCTGCAAATATGGCGGATGGAAGCAAAGGCTCTGAGGAAAACACAAACCGCGCACATGCTTGATCAAAATTTGTCAGAAAGTCTGCAAATATGGCGGATGGAAGCAAAGGCTCTGAGGAAAACACAAACCGCACACATGATTGGGAAGTCGTATCTCTTACTGCATCGGCTTATGCTGCAGCTCCAGGGCCGAGGAGTCCAGAAGAATCTCGAAGCGAAAACGAGAGTGATGTAAATCTGAATGAAAATGAATCCCCTGCTGCTATGGTTCATTCTGGTCACTTTAATTTTTCGCCCAGTCACAACGAAGACGTTCCAATTCAGCAAGGTACAGACGACAATACCGAAGGATTGGAGATTTCTTACGATGTGAATGTTGAGGACTTTTCAGAAAGTGGAAAGATTGATGAAGTTGTTGGAAAAGATGACCTTACAATTGACAGCCGTGGAAAGGATGTGAAGCACGGTGAAGAAATTGCTAGAAACGTTGAGGATTTAGAAATTTCTTATAATGATAAGATGGAGAGCTCGTTTCAGAACCTCCATCACTGCACTGAAAGTCTTCGGGGCACTGAATTGTTTCGTGAAAACCAGATGCAAATTTCTGTGGTCGATGGTAAGGATATGGAAGAAGGCAAGGCTCTGAAAGGTCTCGACTGGATCGAACCTCGTCATCAACATGCATCTGTTGAGGAAGATGAAATTGCTGTTCTTGCTGCAAAATTCAGCATTTTTCATGGTGATGCTGTTGGTGTGAGCAGCTCAAATACTTGCGACGAGAATAAAGTTCTCTGCGAATCTCAGAAGGAATTACTATAGCAATCTTTTAGTCTTCCAAAATCGTTTTCTGTGAACGAGGATACACGCACTGGATTATGTACTTACGAGTACAACTGCATCTCGAGTTGCCAAAGCAAGAATATCCGCGCAGGAGACGATTCCTTTGCATTTGTTTTCCAACATAGATTTTATATCGTCTATCAGATCGAATCCTCTTAGCGTCAAGTTGGGTACAGCATCCTTCTCTGCAATGTTATCTTCGCTGCTATCGATCAGAACAAATGCATCGTAGCCCTATACATGGTGATTGATTGATTGCATTACATTTAAAAAGTTGATACAATTTTCGTTTTGACAAATTGAATCTAAGGTGCGAAAGTGCTGTTACCCTAATGACACAGTCATGAAAATGCATACGTAACAATCCCGTGATGTCATAGTTGCCACTTGTGATCTGAAAACCAGATAACAAATTCCAAAGCTGACATCATTTGTGATTGGTCAATCACAACACAAATAAATACATTTTTATTATAATTAAAAATTATTATTTATAAAATTATAAAGTTAAACATTGTAAACAGCATTTTGATTTTTTATACCTGCATAAAAGTGAGCAACTAATACCAAAGTCAAACTCAATCGATTACAATATACCTGCTGAGGCAGGTATAACAAGTGGAATAAGCAACAAAGTTGCTCAGTACCTGCCTCCTAAGAAGAGATTGAAAATATATAGGATAATTTTGCTATAAAAATATATGATAAAACAAATATAATTACAATTTGAAAGAAATTAAAACAAAAATGAATTAAAAAATGTCCATTTAAATACGATATAGGTTATTGCAATGTAGCATAAAACAAGCATATTCAAGCTTCCTTACATACTTCTAGTAATATTCTTGACTTATGTTATAAAAATATGCAAGTTTCTTTATAGACTAGCATAAATAGGAAATGAGAAATAATAGCTTATAAGACTATAAATTAATATCATTGTTGTGAGAATAGTTTATTTATATTTTATTAAAAATTTATAATGTTATACAAATATGCAAGTTTTTTTATAGACTAGCGTAAATAGGAAATGGGAAATAATAGCTTATAAGACTATAAATTAATCTCATTGTTGTGAGAATAGTTTATTTATATTTTATTATAAATTTATAATTTAAATTTAAAATAAATTTAATTATTTCAAATTGAAAAAAAATATTTTTTAGTTAAATATTTTGAATAATGGATTTTCCAAGAATAATTTATAGATAGTTCAAAATAAACTATTGTTATCAAATAACATGCATATATCTACTTGTTGGGAAAAAAACATGAAACTTAACATAAAAAAAAAGACATTTTTAAAAGAAAAATATGCTATACATTGGATTTTGTCTTTCATCTGGTTTTAAATACTATTTTCTTAAGTGAGGAGGTTCATCGGTTGCATCACATAATGTTCATAACAGAAAGATGGGAAAATGGTGGGCATGCCCAAGGTACATGGGACATGCTCAACTACCATGTTGGATAGCCTACCTTTCAGAAAGAATAAAAGTTTTAATTTGAAATCAAGTCATTTTTCATACTTTGAAGAAGGAAAATGAGGGAATTGCCCAAGTAAGAATGAGAATGGATAGAAAATAAAGTATATTTGCTTGAGTAAGGATGTGAATAGGTATATGGTTTAATTTTTTTTTAAATTAACATTTGAAAAGTGATAAATTTTATATTTCTCTTCATGTTTGTAAGACTAACACACTCCGAAGTGTAAAAGAAACATGAGATAAAAACACTTTTATAATGGTTTATGAAAAAGAAACATAAGATCAAAAACATTCTTTTAATGTTTTATGAAGTTTAAAGCAAAATATGCAAAATTTTATATAATGTTGGGGTTGCAATTCCTTTCTTCATATTACTAATAATAATACTGCTTCTATGCTGCTGCAGCAACATCCAGAGCCCAAAGATCGTCGAAGCTCCAAACTCTGGTTCTAAGAAAAGGGGGCGAGAAAGGAAACCCTAATAAACAGTAAGTGGCATATAGATCATTTGATCATGTGATCTAATCACGGTCATACCATATCCGAAGTTAAAAGTCAGATGGGGGTCTGAAGGTTGGAGTTGAGTCAGCCATGGCGGATAAGAGATGAGGTTGCAGCACTGCAATATGACTTGAATTGGGAGAATTTGAAAGCGTATAAAGAATGAAGGGCTGGGGACTGTGACAGGCACGTGAGATAGAACTGCAAGACAAAATTGGTGCCTCATAAAGTTGTTAGAAAAGTTAAACGAAACACAGGCAGAGACAACACAGGCCAGACATTCTTGCTGAGACTCAGCACTGGGGACTGTGGCCGAGAGACACAAGGAGCCATTTCCGCATTCAAAGTAAAAAGCCAAAATCGTCGCGGAGAGATGGAACTTGAGAGTGTTACGAATATATCTTCCAAATGGAAAAAGTAGATTGAACCAGAAGAGAAGGAAAGAGGTTTTCAATAGAGAAGAATCCAAGTAGAAATAATCTGGTGGAAAAAAGGACTTGATATATTTATATTAATTGCGTGAAGAATAGGATTTTCCAGCAGATTTTCCAGATGTGGAGAAAAATCAGCTTTCATTAATTTTTTAGTTAATTTCCAGTTTTTCCTTGGCGTTGTTGAACAATATGATGGCAGGGGGATACAGAGGTTGTACGCAGAAAATAATTGCACCGTTGGAAAATGATTCCCGAGGAAAGATGAAGAAAACATAATATCCAACTCGACCGAAAAGATCAAGAAAACATAATTTACAGCTCGGTCGAAGATACAAATGGTAAAATGGTTCTCTTTTACAAAGCTTCTAGACTCATAGTTTAACTCAAATATTGTAGACAGAACTTCCAATGTTCCTATTACTCACAGAAACGGTAATATGCCTAAATAATCAAATATTATACATAACTTGCTTAACGGTCACAGAAAGACTCCTTCTGACTCAAATTTGCTGGAAATAAACAGAGTTTAGCTCATAGATCGAAGAAGAAACATTCAAAACTAGGCATCATCCGAAAAACAAATGTTCCAATTTACCTGAACTGCAGTTAGAAGTAGAACAACGGGAATCGATTCAATGGATGCACAGAAGAGTATTGTTGACGTTTTAATTTTCTGATTGGCTGTCAAATAGGTTCCAACAGACAAAAAACGTCCTACATACCGTCAAATTCCAACTACCACTTGCTATAACAGATGGCAATGGGATATAATTTTTATTTTTTTAATTTTATTATTATGATGTCATTGTTGCCACATGTCAACTCAAATTCAGATACCAAATTCCAAAGTTTACATCATCTTCTATCTACCAATAAGTTGTTTACAAACTAGTTTTTTAACAAAATTAAAAAAAATATTTTACAAATCCCTAAGTTATACTTTACAAAACAGATTTTAATTTTTTTGATAGAGAGCAACTAATACAAAGTCAAAAGAGTTTGACTTGCAGCCGATTACAATATACTTGTTGAGGCAGGTATAAAAATAAAATAAATGCTTGAAATGACAAATAATATGACCATGTGACCAACCCATCAACAAATAATAATTTAATAATAATAATTGAAAATGGCAAATAATATGGACACTGCATTTTGGGGGTTGTAGATAACTTGCTAGTGTTCAAACTCAGAACGTTCAAAGAATATACACCAATGATTTATGGATAGGTTTAGAAGAGTAAATATAATAATAATAATAAAATATGCTCACTATTACTAATATTAAACATTGTGCTTTTATTTTAAGTGTTGATTTACACTTTTTCTTTTCAAAATATCTACAACCAAAACCATCATCAGGTCACGTTTCTCTCTCACTGACTTTAATTCACAACCACATAATGCATGTAGGGATTGTGACATCGAAGACCTTTGCAATGATCTATAGTTATCATTGTTTATGATCTTTTTATATGTTTGAAAATTTGTGAAAGTATAACAAAATTGATTTCCAAGTACATTAAAGATGATTTTTTTTTTTAAACATAATATATAGATTTATTGTTCTATTGTTAGTTTAAGGAATAAAATTAATAATTAGAATGAAGTTTTATAATTATACAATTTTAAAAATATTTTGGAATAAAAGAATTTTGTCTATTTTACAATATTAAAAGTTGGAAGATGAAAAATATGTTTTTAGAATGTATTGTATATATCTACATTAAATTTTAATTTCAAAATATTTATAACAATACCAATCTTCATAAATTGTTAACTCATTAAAACTATTGTTTTGGTATTTTATTTATAAATTGCATCGAAGAGGTGCATTCTACAACCCAGTAAAGAAGAGATGTGTAACTCCTTCCGTTTCCATCCTATACTTGACAAGTATCCTTTATAAAAAAAAATTATTATTAAAAATAACATGTCGTCTTAAATTAAATTAAAATTATTTAGAATTATGATATATATAACAACATAAATAAGATAAACTAAAACCCTAAATATTGGATTACACATTTTCTCAACATTTCTATTCTAAAAAAGGGTGCACAAATTTGATCCCTCTCGGTGCTTAGTAGATCCCCTTTTAAATGAATCAATGCTGATTTATAAAGACAAACTTTAATTAAGTAATTGTGCATATTTATTTTGTCAAAATCATACCTATATCCATACTAAATGGTTCTTTATATAAAGAGATCAATTCATGAATCAAACTTGAATAAAAAGGACAAGCCTCACATCACCTTTGAAAAGGCCACTCTACATTGATTAATGAGTTGGTCACTCCCACATCACCTTTAAAAGACAATGTAGGTTGAGTGGCTCGATGTGAAAACAATACTATGGACAACTTGTTCCTTATTAATTAATCTTTTACTTTTCTTATATGAAGATGATATGCCTAGGCACTAGCTTAATAGAAACAAATCAACAACAATAATCGAATCATGTTTCTCCTTATCAACTAATTTTCTACTTGTCTTGTGTGAGGATGATATACTTTGGCACCTTCTTAGTAGACAAAAATACAACAATAATTAAATCATATTTCTAGAATATATTAGCGAGTGGACAATGCTTCCAAAATTCTTACCAAACTCTTTATAAAAAGTTGTTAGTCTTAATAACATACAAAGACTCTTAATTTTTAGGGTTGGCCAATGTAGAATGGCTTTTTTTTAAGGGGCAATTTAAACTAATATGGCATTGCTCGAGTATAAAAAACTTTGTAAACCCACACTTAATTTTCTTGGTATAAAGCTTGTTTACTTATCAAATTATAAGTCTAGGATGTGTTAATGAGATTCTTCTCTTAATTTACTATAAACTAATATGTCATTAAAAAATATTACCAAAATTATTTTAAGTTTTTTTCTTTTACTAGGGGAATCGACAACTGGGGCCGGGCTGGTACTCGCGTGACACGGGGTCCAGGGATCCATTCCCGCTACCACTATAACTCTAGGTTCCCCACACCCGCCGCAAGACATGAGACACAGGTAAACCCGAGTGGGATTGATCTCGTGACCTCCAATTTACAACAAGTGACTTCATAACAACGGAACCGCCAATGAGCCACACTCGTGCAGGCTGCAACAATTATTTTAAGTTAATCACCAAAATTTTGCTTCATTAGTATTTGGAAGGTGGTTAAAACATTTCAAAATATGAAATGCCTTTCCCATCATCACAATGTCCATGTTGAGTTTTAAAAGTAGTGTTTTCTAGATTTTGGTTTTATAGTTTTTTATTGACTTATATAAATTAAACATAATGGTAATTATGGAAGAATATGTCATTCATTAAAAAAAATCAACAAATATTGAGACAAAACTAGACTAATATTTTATCAAAAGCATATCCACATTGTAGTATAAAAACAAAAATCTTTGATATATATCATGTTTTGGAAGACAATAAAAAAGTTCAACAAATAAGGAGATAAGACTCAACTTATATTTCAACAAAAGCATGTCCACAATTGATCTGGATTTATGCAGGAACGCAACAGAATACACAAATAACCATAGAAACAAAGATGCAGCGAAAATAACACTTCATTTCATTAATCAAAGAACTGAAACTGGTTTACATACATAATGGAAATAAACTAGCTAGAGTGATGGTAGCTTATCTCTGAGAAGAGATGTGGCGGCTACATGCCTCTGAACTCTATGTTACAATGAGGCTCGAAGGCCTATATATTATTCAGAAACAATGGAAACCCTACACATCCAAAAACCTAACCTTAGGAGGTGAAATGCTAGAATGTGGGCCCCGATGGGTAACTTGGTACATCAATTTCCCGGGGTCGTAACTTTGGCATACTACCTCCATTTGACGCGCATGATACATCGTTAGAAAGATCTATTCAAGGAATACGTCCATAGCCAACAAATGTCAAGTCTGAAATGGACTCATTTTCCTGACCATTTGATGCCAAAAAAACGTCGTTTAGGGCCTCAAAACGGCTCCGGAAGTTTAGGACCCAAAAACTGCCAAAAATAGTAAATTGTGCTACATTTAAGGAAACTGGAAAACTGAAAAAAACAATGGTGGGGTCCAAGTGAAATAGGTGAGTGGCCACCAATATCCTCTTGGATCAACAATGTAATATAAAAACAAAAATCTCTAATATATGTTATGTTTTGCAAAACAACATTTTAGTAAAACAATATGTAAAGCTTTACACAAGCCAAATAATTATCCATAGGGATAGAACCTCATAAAAAAGAAAGATAAGAATACATTTTATTGAAATTTTGAAATTTTGTGAAATTTTGAAGACATCGGTGTCATATATATATTTTATTAATCTATTGAATGATATAGCTACAACCCCTTTTAATTAAAAAAAAAAAAACATTTTTATTAAAACTAAAATAAACAACTCACCATAATTTGTATTAAAAATTCAACAATTATATTATGTCTTTAAAACAACTTCTATCTCTCTAATTTGTATATCATGTTCAATGTGTGACTCAATATTGTAAATCACGTCTCCAAAGTGGATATACTTATAATAAATATTTTGTATTAAAATTTCAACAATTATATTAGTTTCTTAAAATAACATCTATCTCTCTAATTTATACAACATATTCTATGTTTAATTTAATATTTTCACACTTCTAAAGTAGATATACTTATGATATATACATTAACGATTAATGGTATACGTTTTTTTCAAATGAAGTTGCCAAACCCTATTAAAATAACATCTATCTCTCTAATTTATACAACATATTCTATGTTTAATTTAATATTGTCACACTTCTAAAGTAGATATACTTATGATATATACATTAGCGATTAATGGTATACTTTTTTTTCAAATGAAGTTGCCAAACCCTGTTAATGAACAGAATCAAGGACCAACCAAACTACAACACAGATGAATCGAGAAACATTGTCCTGCCCAACTGTCACCCTATCTCCTACAAACAATTTAAATACATAATCAATTTGTTAATAACATAGTTTTTATGAAGAATACCCAAACTGTAACCATTACAAATAGTAATAAATATCTCCTTTTTTTATTATTATTTACTTAAATACACCATTAATATAAAATTCTTCATCATCAATAATATGTTTAGAATTTATTGTTTATGAGGAATGTTTAAATTATTACAATTGCTTAATACCTCTATGTGGATGGAAAAAAATAAAACGTTCCTCACTCATATAGTTACATATATATATACGCTCCCTTAGCCAAGGCTCTTCAATTGTTAAAAATTTACAAACCTGTCTGAATGGGGAAATTTGGACATCCCTCAATCATTACATATGTGTTCCCTTAACACGGCCTTTTCAATTATTAAAATTTTATGAACCTCTATATGGATGAGAAGGATTAGGATATTCCTGGTTACTTCCTTGGCAAGGAGAGATAAAGACATTCTTCATTCTTAATTTTCTTTTTTTTCATTTCTTATTGGTTTTTTTTTTTTTAAGGATGGGATTAAGTTTTTTAAGAAATATTTTTTTTCCTTTACTTATTTAACATATGAAGCTATATTTTTCATGATAATTAACAATATATTTGCAGTCAAAGTCTTATTTTAGATTTAAGATGAAAACTACATAGTAGTTTACTTTGCTATATCAATATTTGCCCTTATTTTTAATATTTGATTTTTTCTACATATACTTTAATTCTTTTTTCTACATTTTCTTTAATTCTTGGTTTTTTTTCAAATGATTGAGCAAGTTGAACCTAAATGGTTTGTCTCAATTATGATCTACCTTTGTAAAAATCTATGCAAAAATTTCAAATACATTAATGGCTTGGATATTACTATTTTATCATTTTATTTTTGAATGTATGAGATGCACCTTCCATATATTTCAAGTCTGTTTGTACCCTAATTTGGTTATCAAGTACCCTAGTATAGTGAAAAGTTATCTAATCTTTCGTATCCACTTATTAGGTTCATTTCCCATCGAATATAAATTAAGGTATCTTGATTTAGAAATTATGTTGAACCTAGCACCATAGGCTTCCTATATATTGTTGTTGAAACCATGTCTTACTTTGTTTCCACTTTCAACCTTGTTTCTCAATCCATTGGAATTGTCTTGTTCCTACCATTTCTTAGTGGCTCAACCTTACGATATGTTATTAGGTAGAAAAGGATGCTAATTGAAAAATGGTGCATTGTCTCTAATGTGTCCATTAACCTAACATGGTCCTTATTGATTTCCAATTTATTTCTACCAAGAGGTTGTTAACATAAACTTGCTATTATGAGTCATATTTCTTGCTTTATTTCCCCATATCAACATTATAACCCTTAATTCTCTCGATGATGGTGTTTGCCTCTAGATACACGGAGTACTAACCCTTTGTATTAATTGAGATGGCCCTTCATATTTTATGGTGTTGTCTTTTATCATTGGGATGATCCTTCATCTTCCATGGTGTTGTCATTCATCTTTTATAGTCTAAGACCATTAACTTTGATACGACTTGATAAAATCCTTAACATCAATAAAATGTGATAATAATAATAAGTAAGACAAATATAAGGAAATCATTATTCCATATTATACTATAAGACAGTTTAGTAACGAAATCATTAAAAATATTAACTTTTATTAATAATAACATCAAGATTAATACATCTAAACTTAAATAACAAGTTTATTTTCTAAAAATATACAAAATACACATTATAATCCATGAAACTTAAAACATTCACCATTTATTTTTAAAAGGAATGAAAAATAACACAAACATATGATGTTATAATGTGAGATGAGATATAAACTAAATCATACCAAATTTTAAAAGGCATGACTTTTAGTTGACCTACCTCTTGAATTTTCATATACCCATGACTTTTAAGTAACCCTTAATGATAATTTAGTGGTAATTATTTTTTTATATTAAAAAATCACATATTATCTATTTTCATAACCATCTCAAAACGAATTTTATAATGGTAATATTCTTACCATGACCATGTATATATATGTTACAAGGGATATCCAAAACGAACTTTATAATGGTAACATTCTTGCCATGACCTTGTATATATATATATAAATATGCTACAAGAGATGCAAACCGATCCGAGGAACTTATTCTAACTAAATGTTGCAGAAAGACACAACTAAGTGTTAATGCCTTTATGATGGTAGTTTATCTCATTTAAAGCCATCATTTATTAGGAATCTACGTAGGGTATTTTTGAACTTTTTTGGATGGAGTATTTAATTGTTTTGAGTTGAAAACTGTGAAATTAATATACAAAATACATCCATATAATTCAATATTGGTTGATAGCTCTTGAGCATGTGTCACTATCATTCATAAATGTTCTGTGTTTTGAGTTGAAAACTATGAAATTAATAGACAAAATACATCCATATAAATTATATCTATTGTAAATTCAATATTGGTTTATAGCGCTTAGCATGTGTCACTATGATTCATACATGCAAGAGTTATTTCATGTCTTGACCATTTTTCGTATTGTTTAGATGTTTCCTTGATATTTTTGGGTACAAGAGTTCTTTCATGTCTTGACCATTCTTCTTATTGTTTAGATGTTGCCTTGATATTTCTGGGTGTGTTTGTCAAGTTTGTGTAACTTTTCAAATATATTTTAGTTATTTCTTGTTATGATTATTCCTTCTCTCTTTATCATTTTAAATGGCTTTGATATGTCTTAGTTTGTTTGACAAGTATGATTAGCATAAGTCTGAACATTCATTAAACTAAATCATCGAAATTTTAGAGTTGCTTGTTAAAAAAAGAACATATTTTTAATATCAGGTTATTTCATCCGTGTAACAAGTTTATCGGACTTCTCATGCAAAATTTTGTGCAACACTTTATCATAACATAAGTGCCAAGATTTGCATTTACTCTTTGTTGTAAAATATAGTTTTCCCTATATTTTATTATTCTATCATTGTTGATTTAAGGTTTAAGTAATTCTTTTTTTCGCAAGCTCCTCACTAAAAGACTGGCTAGGTTTTCGTTAGGCCAATGCAAAGCATCCAAGAAGTTGAATAAAAATGAGAATTTATAATTATTTAAGAATTGAACACAATTTTGTATTGTGCAGAATGATGACTAGTAATATGATGTAGACTTAATTGTTAACTTACCCTTAGCAGGATATAGTTTTTATTTTAGGAGCATATTTCACTAATTATAGTAATTCATAGTGTTATCAATGGATTTATTGATCAAATTACCTAAATAATTGAAGTAACATTTGTATTGTGTTGAATGATGACTAGTAATATGATGTAGACAAAATTGTTAACTTACTCTTAACCAACTTTATTTTTTTTTATTTTAGGAACATATCTCACTAATTACAACAACCTGTAGTTTATCAATGGATTTATTTTAATAGAATTACCTACCTAGTATTAGTTGACATCTTTGCAACAAAGATATAGGGATTTTGAGTTTTACAAGTATGTGTTTGTGTTTTATTGACCACATGATCCAAATGGATATCAGTGGCCACCCACCTATTCCACTAGGTCAAAACAATTGTCTATTGTGGTAGTTTCCTAGTTATTTTTCTACGGTTTTTCTGGTCCCAAACTTCTGGGGCCATTTTAAGGCCCTAAATGACGTTTTTTCGCGATTCGAGGGGCCAAATGGTATTTTATGGCATGCATTTGGACCCATTCAAAATTTTTAAAGCTCGGATAGACCTATCCAATGGGCTATTGAGCGCCCAAATCAAATATCGTATGCAAAAGTTATGACCTCGGCAAGTTGACTATTCAACTTACCACCTTCGGGCCGCAAACTTTATGACGGTTCATCTTCTATGATTATTTTTTGGACTTTTTGGGTTCTCACCCTCATTCTTATTATAAATAGGCCCCTTTGGCCACATTTTGTATTCCTCTTGGCACGGATGAGCGTAGCAGCCACATCTCTTCTCAGAGATAGCTACCACCATTCTAGTTGTTGTATTTACAGTCTATTCTATTTACGCTAATTAATAGAATTGTTAGGATTATTAATCCTCCCTTGTCCAAATTTGGTCATATGTCTAAATTGGGAGTCATGTCTAAATCGAGAGTCCATCCAGTCTATTTATAGTCATTAGCACCATTGGATAATTTTGACCTAATTGGGGCACATGTTTCAGTTACCAAAGTGTGGGGAACACTAATTGAGGCTCACTGCCACTTATTGCACTTGATTGCATAAGTTTAGGAGTCTCCTAGATCAATCCCTACAATTTAGGAAGCAACTGGGAGTGCCGAAACCAACCGAGGTCAGTTCACTTCAATTGATGACTAGTCAAGCCAAGTTAGGAGTCAGTTACATTCAGTTCTAGCCCTCTACATTCATTTAGCACTAGGTTTAATTGATTGCACACATGTGGGGCGCTTTTCTCACCTACCACAGTCAGTTAACCATTAGTCAACACTAAATGTAACACTTGGTTGTGTTTTAAAGCTCCTATGAACTCCAGTTATGATTTAGACAAGGACAGTTAACTACTGGGTTCTCCGATAGTGATTTAGACAAAGTCTTGGTTACCTACAGTCAAGTAGAGTCTAATCAATTCGAACTTCCTCATGTGGATTCGAATTGCTTGTGGCTATTAAAGCCATTTTACATTATTGTAATTATCATCTGAATTACTTTTTTGATTAATGAAAGTATTCACAGCTACAAGCCTTTTACACTGTTTCATTCTTCAATTGCTGAGTAAATTGTGAGATCTTCTTTGTGAGTTGTGTATTTGTCTACAGATCTATATTCTCAAATTTACATGGTATCAGAGCCTCGGTGGACAAGACTCCTCTCCTCCTCAGATCTCCAACTGGATCATTTTGTTTGTTTGATTGTGTGACAGGTTATCAGGTTTTCTTACAGCATTCGCTACAAGCAGCCTCTACTTCTCATTACATTCGCTAAAGCAGCTCAGTTCTTCCTATTACTTCGAAATGGCTCATCAAATAGAGTCTCTCACTCCCTTCAACTATCACCAAT